>OX359247.1:38809756-39270716 GCA_947179485.1 Allacma fusca
GTGTAGGTTTACTAACTTGGGCTGTTAAAGTTCAATTTTCAAAGACGACCTAAAAATTGCTACATAAGCTCCAAGTTTTGAATTGTTTATAAAATTTACGTATTTTTGTTAAAAATATTTAAATATAGTCGTCATCAAAATTTGGAGCTTACACAGGTACAGCGCTAATTACAATTTCAAAACCCAACTCTTTTTAAATCCTTAAAAAGCTAAATTTTTTAAACCAGTAACCATGTAATTAATTATGCCTATTGATTTTTCATAAACTTAATAATATTTTCTAAAATTGTATGGGTTCGATTATATCAAAATGATCCGGAAAAAACGCTGATCGACCAACAACAGCGTACATGTTTCTGCTAACGTCACCAATACGCTAAAAATTCCCAAAATACCGGGCGCTGTCAGACTCTGGCATTTTCAGTGCATTTTCAGGTGGGTAGGCATTCATAAAACCAATGACATTTTCATTTGAGTAACCCTGGTTGTACTTATGTACATCATAGGGCAAATCTCAATAGTCGAGTTTATGCGTATGTATAAGTGATTAAATATGGAGTGAATATATCATATCGACAACATACATACAGATGCGCCATGATGGAGGGATTACGTTTTGGGGAATTTTGTTGAAGGATATATAAATATGTACGTAAAAACTTGAATTTCATTGAAATAGCGAAAATCAAAATTGCATCGACTTTCAAAAACTCAAAATCCTTATGGGATTTAACATTAACTTTTTTTGAAAAGACAGGTCCCCGGTACCTGTGGTACCGTTTTAAATTTTGAAACTTTGGTGACGTGTCCTAGGAGAACGGGGCAAAATGCACTCGAGTTACATGAGTTTTGAAACATACTAGGTGAGTACTAAAACATGTGCTATGCTTTGTTTGAATCGGCTTGTACCATCTGAAAATCTTACCTTGTAAGTACAAAATACTTGCCCACTGCTTGCCAACATTGAAATACAAAATACTTTGTGGTTTCAAAATACGTATTTTAAAATACTGTATTTGAAAATACTGCATAGCTCTGGTGCGGACAAGACAGCCTCTACAGACAGCCAGACAGCCAGACCTTCGCAATAGGGATCTCGCTTCGCTTCGCCCCTAAAAACTGCGTACATTTATGCATAAATGTAGGATATGTGCCCAGCTTTGAGTGGTGTATAAAACCTTTCACCTCCTTCAATCTAACCTGTACTTACAGAGATTTAAATTTAAGGTATGTTACATAGAATGTATATGTACGTATTAGGGTTGGTCATACCGTTACCTTTCGAAATATCGTTAATATCGTTATCGTTCACAAAAATAATCCCGATAACGATATGGTAGAACGATAAAAACGATATACATATAAATTGAAATAATAAAGAAATTAAGCAGTAAAAATTATCCAATAAGTATTTAATTTATTAAAAGTTATATAAGTAATAAAAATAAGCCGAAATAATGCTTCATTTTTAATTATTCACTTTTCCAAATGCCTGTTTAACAATTCCTTCTATTGCTCGAACCAATTCAATTCTGAATTGGAAATTTTCGGTTCATTTCAGTTCAATTTACTAATTTTCCGATTCAATTCAAGATGAAACTGAATCAATTGATTCAGTTAATAACTGAATTACATGAATTGTTTTTCTTGAATTATTAAAGTTCAAACGATTCGTTTTGCCCCAAACATTTCAGCAACAGATTTTTACAGTTTACAAGCTCTCCAGATCCTAAAAGTAACGATCTGTACCCTTAGTTTAACTTCCTTCTGCTGTACGCTTGGAAAATACTGCTGTCGTGTCTAGAAAGCGTATTCTTTAAGTTTATCTGCGGAAACCGTTGTTTTCGATGCAGTTCAATTCAAAAATCTGAACTGAAACGAATTGAATTAATTTGTACTGAACTGAATTGAACCGTTTTGACCACTTCTTCCGGTTCAGATGACACTTTCTAGGGCATGAAATACGTCAGATGACAACATTATGTAATTTTTGACGATCCTACCTTCTTAGAACGATATTAAGATAGAGCGATATATCGCGTGAAATATACGAGAATTATCGTAGCATATCGTTCCTCCAAATTGGACGATATTAACGATAATATCGTATCGTTATATCGGTATGACCAACCCTAGTACGTATGTAGTGTCAACATTTTATTTTTAAAAATGAGTTTCCTTGAAGCAGAAAATATCCAGACTTTGCTCCACTCGCCTGTCTAAGCCTGGAATAATGTTGAAGTTATAGGTCAGTTATTTTAAAATTATCGAAATTGACAAAAACAAATCAAGCAATATAGGACAATCTCATATAATAAAATATTGGATATCGTCGGCTAAACTTGCTAACCGGCTATAATTTAAAATGCTTAGAACGAAGAACGGCTATAAAGCTGAAATCTCACATGTGAAAACCGGTCATAATACCCCGCTTCCTCTCCTCTCTGCGGACCGGGGTTTATGCTCTACAGCACAGGGGAATTATGGCCGGGTTTCACTTTAGAGTTTGTAGCGGGAGCGCTATAGCCGGTTTTCATTTTAGGCATTTTAAATTATAGCCGGTTTGGAAGTTTAGCCGACGATATACTCTTATGTCATACTAGGGCTTCTACTGGGGACAATTTTTTTGTCCCGTCGACAATTCTGTCCCATCCCGAAATCCTCGGAACAAAAAAAATAGTCCCGATTCAGTCCCGAAATTACATGGGAACAAAAATTTTGCCCCGCAACTGTCCTGATCCTGGTCCCGTCCCGAAAACCTCGGGATGTCCCGTCCCGGTTATAATACCAGTCTTATGAAATGCTCCAAATTCCTTCATTTCAATAAGAATATCTCCAATAATAGCGAAATGTTACTTTAATAAATATATTCATACAGAACAACAAATTTTAAACGGAACGAGTCCCATACATATTCATTTTTACAGCAATAGTATACTGTACATGTATTTTGTTCTATCCCGATCTATTGTTCCGTCCCGTCCCGAAATCTTCGGGACAAAAAAATTCGTCCCGGATTAGTCCCGAAATAGCATGGGGACAACAAATTTGTCCCGAAACTGTCCCGATCCCGTCCCGAAAACCTCGGGACGTCCCGTTCCGAATGGAAGCTCTATGTCATACCATAAAGTAGGGGAATTTGGTGTATGTATTTCAACTTGTTTGCTCCTATGAGTATATTTGGCCAACCTTTATTTTCAGGAGAGTCCTGCCGCAGCTCTTCACGCCATTTAAATAGGGCTGTTTGTTTTTTTCGGGTGTATTGCCCTAACCGGTGATACCGGTAAACAACTTCCCAATAAATTGTTTTTCAGAGTAACCCTTAAATAGGTTCAGTGATTTCATGGGGTGCAGTAAACGTACGACGGAATAAAAATTTGAGATACCAGTACATACCTAAAAATTGGATGAGGACATGAACTTCAGAAGGACTAAATATTTATATTATATATAATTAACATTACGTATTGTACACTTGAATTTTCGTCAACATGTGCGCTCACATGCTGCGTATGTTGATGAGTTCTGGAATGAAAAATGCTACATGGGAAATGCCATGGAACGAATTTATGAACACTTGCCATATGTTTTGCGATTGTTCAAACAATGTGGAAGGTATATTATTACTGTATGTGATTCTCTTGCAGATATTCTAATTTAATTTAGTTTAAGAAATACATCTGATCAATCCAGAATACTGCTATCATTACAATCAAAATCAACTGATGTCCTGAGCGAGTTAGAGTACTTACGTAAGAAAATATAAAAAATAGACACTAATATGTACTAATGAGCAGGGATAGTTTCAAAACTACAAAATAAATAGTTTACGAACAATTTTATTTACTATGTAATACGAATTGCGTGTAAACTTGTAAGTTGATTTGGAATTAATATTTGAGGGATGAGTTTGGCTTTGCGAGTGGACGGCTATGGGAACGTTTTAGACTTTAGAGTAGTGCATCGCATGGGTACAAAAATGCTGTACCTGGGCCTGGACCTGGACCCAAATAGTAGGTACAGGCAAAAATCGTACCCAGACCCGGACCTGATTATAAATACCCATTAAATAAATGTTGGTACCTGGACCTGATTATTTTTCAAGTAGTGCGTACCTGTACCTGAATTTTACCCTTACCCAAAATATACCCAATATATGGACCTGTACCTGGAAATTTTTCCTGCGTACCTGTACCCAATCAGGTACTTTAAAAAGAAATACTGTAAACGATTCAACATGATGACATTCGATGATTTACATCACAGCAATTACAAGCTAGAGACAATTCTGCCTCGCCATAATTTTTGCAAAGCTTGACATCTTAATGGAACTATAACTTTTATTTATCTGAGTTATTGCTATCTTCAATTAAATCTTCCACTTCTAGGTCATCCTCCATAACCACAATATCATTTTGATTGAATCACAAGTGGAATTTGTAATTACATGTACTTATTGCTGGCACGTTGTGCTAAGCTGATCAACCATCTCCATTGCTTAAACGTATGCTTTTTCAAAAAATAACGATGCACTACTGAAAACACGCTGAATAGCAAAATAAATCTTTAGATCGGAGAGAGCCACATACTAACTAGATGCCTCGTAAGATGGATTTCTGTTCGTAAAAGTACTCAGATTTTCAGGTACTAATTTATCAGGTCCAAGTTTATTGGAAGCTTGTACCTGTTCCTGTCAGGTACAACCCAAAAACTTTCAAGTTTGTACCTGTACCCAACACCTGGCTTTGTACCCAAAATTTGGGTACTTACAGCTAGTACCCATAAAATACCCATTCAGTTTGGGTACTTAAACAGAGTACCCATTTCGGACCTGGACCTGTACCTGTACCCAAATACTCAGGTACTACCCGTACCCATGCGATGCACTGCTTTAGAGACTGTACATGTACGTTTTCTGTTACGAGCTATTTATTATTAATTCCAAACGATTTGTCCATTCAATTAGCACCCGACTATCAATTATTAGTACAACTTGTCTGAGAGACTTTAGGAAGTTACCTCTACACTAAATACCTTAATCTACTCTGTATCTCTTTCATCTTATGCATTTACAATTCTGTCATTCCTTACTAACTTCAAACATAACAATCCAGATTCCTTTATTCTTAAGCTATTTATCCAATAGGAAGTAAACATTTTACTAAGGAAGAGTATAGGTACCACTCACATATTAAATTACTAAAGTATGTCCTGCTTACTTCTAATTATTCAGGTGTAGTCGTATAACAATTCCGTAACCAATTATTGGTTGGAGAAAAGTTTGTCATTATTGTAAACATATCACACGTTCATTAGTTGCATTGGTAATTTAATGCTTCGTAGTTCACTAGTATGCATATTAAATTTTTACATGCATTATAATTAATGGATGTAATACATTTACTTTAACAGAATTATTAATTCTGCTAGCGTTCTACAGCATGCATCCCATGAAATGTCTCTTATATTATGACAATATCCTCACTGAAGCATCCTTTTCGAATGGAGCGAATAAAGTTGTAGGACACTTGCAACACATTTTTAACGTCAAAAACAAATGGTGGAGAGTAACTGTGGCTGTAATTGGAGGGTAACCAAAGCTCCTTGAAAACTAGCCTTCTCGTACAATGTCCATCCAGATGTCCCCGTGATAATAAAATAATTTTGATTTTCTAGATTGATATGCGGAAGATCTGCAACGATGAATTCTTCATTTCCTTGGAAATATTTTCCCGAGTATAGAGTCCAGAGTTAAGCTATCATTCCGGTAGTCCGATTCAACTCCAGCAAACCGTACAGAAGAAACTTTCAGCATTAGGTTGGTAAAATTTTGACAAAATTGATTTGGCCCGAATATATATATTCCACTCCTGCATTTCCAATTTGGTAGTTATAGCAGCGTGAAAAATCGTAAAATAGCCATCTGCCCAAATCAATGATTTTTTTTAATTAGAAATATACAGTATTTCCATATTAATTTAATTTCAGGGATTCCTGGATGTTATTAATACATACTCTATAATATATACTCTATATACATCTCTCTGTATTGGTTGGGTTGTAGGCAATATCTAATAATAAATTGTTTCTCCGTATTCCTGGCCCACGTGTGAATCTTGAAACGTATTGTCCCATCGTGGCAGCTGACAGTGCAGTTCTCAGAAAATTATTACAGGGTAGATGATACAGTATTCTGGTTACGTTAATAATAATACCCTTTGAGCTGGAGGAAATAAAACATGAGATGTTTTAAATTATAGAGCAAATGCAAAAACAAATAAAACCCCTCTGGACTTCACAAATGCAGTTTCTTGATAACAGACCACTATCATTGGTACCAGCGAAATCCAATGTGATAAACTACAGTATTAGGTGATAGTTCTTTCGGAATAAGAATCAATCTTTGGTTACTACTTACAATCATTTTATTCAAATATACATATTCAGCACGACCCAAGAATTATTCATTTAATTATTAAATAGTTCGACTCTTTGAAATAATTTTGAGGAAATATCCAAGCTAAACGTATAATACAAATAATCAAATAATTATCTATTGTACTGGACAATTACTTATGTACGTAATAAGAAAAATCATGACATTTTTGAAAGCACTATTGCACGAACATTTCCCGAATTGAAGTATTGTAATTACTGAACATAGCATTTTTCCCTTTAATTGGTAGAGGGTGTCCCTCGGTGTTAAAAACCCAGTTATTTAAGTTGATCACATCAGATTCGCTGAAGAGTAGGTACAAATACTGAAAGAAAACAGAACCTTAAATTACAAACTCAATATGTACGCAGATATTATTATATTAGCCATTCCATTCCATTAAAGCTTTGAAGGTACCATAAAATTAAATGTAATCAATCTGAATGAGTGTGAACAATGCTAAATCACTTTGAGAGTCTCTGCTAGAAAAAATGTTTGCTGCACATCATCCTGTTCAGGATTTTCTGCATACACATCTGTAATGCCGGAGTACCCGCGTCCTGCACCCGCACTACAATACTTCTGAATCGCCAGAGCTGCTTCCCATCCCCATTGTCTGTACTTCGGATCTTTTGTGAGTCGGTACAACAAAAAGTAAGACTCAATTACTTCCGGTCTGAGTAAATAAACTTTATCCTCAGGGTTAATGCCCATTGCTTCAACTTGGTCATTGAAGTAAAAATTCTCGGGACCTGTATAATTTTCAAGTTTTTGTGTCCATTTTAAGTTTGATAATCTTACTGCGAAGCCTATAATAAATATAATCTCGTAAGTACCTATTCCCGTTTTTGAACGAACATAGGATTGTCTGCAAGTGTAAGTAATATTTTCTCCAATCTTCATGTCCCTTTTACGTTTTGCTCCTGAGGTCGGTTCTGTGAAAGACCCCAAGGCAAACATTCCGCCAGCGAAGCAGGCCAGGTGAGAAAATGTGTGATCGACGAAAGTTGTTCCCCAAGAATCGCCAAAATAAACCAGATGGCTCGGTTTTGACGTAAACATTAAGTTTTCTATTAACGCATCCATCGCCTCATCGTACATTTTACGAGCTTCCGTGTCCTGTGTTTGAATCCAGGATTTGAGCAAGTACTCGTAAAAACTGTCACTACCGCTTCCAATTGTTACGCTTTCTTTTAAATTCAAAACAAATTAAACTCCTTCGAGGTTCAAGAAATTAGTTTTCAAATCAACTGTTTGAAAAAAGACGTGCTAATGCTATTAATTTTAAAATAGTAAAAACTTTTCAGGAATAATTTATTCAAAAGTATTATAGAATTATGTTATTTATATTATAATATAATACTATTTATATTATATTATTATTATATAATATTTATAAAAAATATAGAAATTCAAAGTCTGCAGACTAAAATATCGTAATGTAATTAAGGCACAAGTACCTGATTTAAACTGACCCGTTTTTATGGACACCTTTTTAGGGTACAAACCTCTAGGTTTCTTAACTCGTTTCATATTTTCCCTTATTTTTGAAACTTTCTTCGCAAACACAGGGTCGCCAGTTATTTCTGACAAGTACACAAATTCAAGGTGAAATGTGCCTAGCGCTGCAAGCGAGACTATCTTGCTTTCATAAATGACCTGCACGTTGTGTATATTTTATTGAATAACCAGCTAAAAGTAACGTCTTTGATTCACATAAATATGAAGATTCGTTTGTTTGCTAGAATTTCCTTTATTTACTTACCCCCGTTGTTGGGTTGATCTTGTTGTAAGGAATTCCAGAAGGCGTATCAAAAGCTGGTAGTATCATTTTTCCAACTTCATAGGCCTTTTCAGCAA
Source organism: Allacma fusca (assembly GCA_947179485.1). Lineage (NCBI taxonomy): Eukaryota > Metazoa > Arthropoda > Collembola > Symphypleona > Sminthuridae > Allacma > Allacma fusca. Next base: position 38,818,053 of record OX359247.1, read on the forward strand.
ACAAAGTATCACCTGTCAAAGCATAGGCGGACAATAATCCCCCGATTATTCGAATGTTAATTTCGAAAAGCGATGCCATTTGACCCCATGGTACCCAACTTATCTGGAATCCATCAATGCAATGTAGGAAATTCAAAGGATTGTTTCGTCTCTTCCTTTAATCCCACCTTCAATTTTATGACGTTGTTAATTTAGAACAAATACCCTACTAAGATCAAAACTCTTCTCCACCCAGTTCCTAGCCTTTTTGTATTCATCGGTCATCCCCATTATGTGAAGTGTATCCAGAGCGTCAATAATTGTGGCACCAATGCTTCTGCTACCGAATATATGGCCATTCTGCCATGTCTGACTAAAAGGTTTAAGCTCATTGGCTCCCCACGCGAATCTGACATAGTTGTCCCAAGAGTCCTTCATCATCTATATTAATAATAATTAACTCTTGATGTACTTATGAAGTAACCAAGTAACTCCTTATAATACTTCCGGGTTAATATTTACATTTTGCATGTTGTCATTGAGGAGGCAAAATGGTCTACGTATACGCATGATTTTGCAAGGCACTTTGACCATTTTGCCTCTTCCGCGACGATATACTGTACAAGTACAAATACAGTAAGTAGTATGGCCCATGGGATGCAAACACCGGTAGAAAAACTTGAGATGGCTATACTAGTTTCTAACACTACCATTTTTATGAAGTCCCGCTTTGATTGGATATCTTGGTATGAGTCAGGATCAGGCGTTAATCCCGAAAGTACATGTTGTGGGTGAAAGTTTTCATGGAGCGAACGAAGAAATGGGCCAATTGAAAAAGATACTAAAACCACTGTAGCAACAATTGCAATAACAATTTTGGGACGCTTTTTCAGTGCAAACAATTTTATACCTGTCATTTCAATTTTCTTTGTATGCAACTCTACTGTCATAATATATTCCAAGGACTTCAGATAAAAAACTGAAATTATGACTTTTGACATTTTTTTGTGGTAAACGTTTCTCAACCATTGAAACTTATATTTATAAAAAAAAGAATACTTGCTGAAAAAAAGTTGTCAACAAACTAATCAACACCAACACCATGGTGTGCTTCATTACTGTAATTTGGAATTAGAGAGTTTGACGCTTGATTGAATGAAGTAGAGATGGCTTAGACACGTTCAGGCTTGACCTCTGGGACATTCGAATTGTACTTAAGTATCTATATATATATTAAAAAATACAAAGTTTAGTTTACGAAATTGAAACTATTCCTACATAGACATTTTTCGAGCAGATATTTTCTAAACTGCATTAACAATTAACCAGGAACTTCTGATTCAATTTCCGCCAGGAGAGACCGTAACTTCTGAAATTTAATTTTCTCAGCTGCTGTAATGGCCAAAGTGTAGTCCAAATTCTCGGCTATAGATTCCATTAATTAATTATTGAAACATTTAATTAAATTAGCCAACTATATAAATACATATCATTGAACCATATAAGTGTACCTTTACTGTTTTTGATGTTACAAAACACGGATTTTCCTCAAGATTAATAATCTAGGCTGATTTTTTTGAAGGCTGAAGGCAGGAGGCATTAAATTAATAATCGAAATGAGGCTGAGGAAAGGCATTATATTTTAAAGGCTTCATTTAAAAGAAGGATGAGGGAATGCGTTTTTGTAAAAAATTGTCTTCGAAGGTTTGAAGGAAGGCTATTTCGTTTGGACATCTCTGACTATATACAAATAGAAGGGTGAAAAATATTTTGTAGTTCTCAAGAGTACGTGCATTAAATTGCTGTACAAATCTGCATAGTTGATATTTCCGTCCAAGACTTAATCTGCTCTGTAGCTAACAAAATCAGCTAGGCACTACAAATATAAACATTGCGCTACAAAATTTTTGCTGTGTACGTAGATTTGTTTGTAACATGAACATAATTAAGCACATGGTTGCTACCCAATGAAATAATTGGAATGGATGTGAGAAAAATTACGTGAACGAAGTAGACTACTTCCTTGTTTTTACTGACAAACGCCAGTTTAAAAATTATGGACCTTCATTTTTACAACTATATCAAATGATGAGGACAACAGGTCGGCAGTGTCGACAGCAGGAGCAACATTCAAGAAAGTATATTCCCTTGTGAAATTTGAATGTTGGATCTTGAGCCTCTCTGGAAATGATGACTCAAAATTAGATCAAGTTACATTCCAGTGAAACAGTACAGCATAAGGTTTCATATTACCTAACTGCCTCATAAATTCTGGTTGCATAGTAGACACTCAAGACCTTCATTTAGGTATACATGTCGGGGTAGAAAAAAAGTAATAAAAAATGATTAATGCATTGCTCATAATGCTCATGCTACAGTATCGCATTGTGCACCAATGCATGCACTCCAAGGATACTACGTTTTTTGAGAAACTGAAATGTATTTCTCTACATTAAAAACTTACGTGGAATAAAATGGTCACGGCAAAAGTTGTAACTAGTAGACTCGTATAAATATAATACAAATTATATAGCCGTGTAGAGCACCCGCCTTCCCATACTAATTCATCGGTTGTCTCGTTGGTACATTTGATCTGGTCATCCTACATTTATGAACGTACACATACATATATGATGTGTATTAATTATATGGTTATAATAAAGTCTCTATTGTTTGAATAGCTCGAGGCAATCATTATTTTACAAGACTTAGTATTCTAAAACAATCCTTGTGGTAATTTTTGTATGAAACGAATCAATTGAATGATGTTACAGATATAATAAGAATGACGTAAAAAACACACTTTACTGAGTCCTTTCCTGCAACACGATTCAGGTACAATCCATTCATCTACATCTTCCTGTACTTTATCTCGGTACTTCCAGTCCCTCCAACCATCATCATCGACTCCGCAACATTCCAACTGTACACATTGAATATCAATACAGTATAGGTAGTTGGCTATCTGTACTTATATTAATTTCCATATTATACTATAATTTGTGATCACAATAATAACAATAATATTTAACATTTTTGTACGAAAATGTTTTCTCCTTTTCAAAGGCTTCGCTATCACCCACCAAATGTAATACTTACGTGTCAAATAATGGAAACGTATCTGAACGCGCCATTTAAAATACTGCTACATCGATCAATAATATAATACTTGTAATTTTTTTAATTGTGGGCTATTGGAAACGAAATTACGAAGACTTTAAGAAATTACTGATTGTGAGTGGGTAAATGGCCAAAAAATAAAGGATTTATTTGCCGTTTTGATGAAGTTTAGCGCCACGAAAGCATCAATAATTGTGATAATTGTAAAAGTCGCCCTGGATTGCCTATACTTTCAATTCAAGCTGATTCAACTGGACCGAAAGAAAATATGGGGCATTATATTAGGCTTTCGTGTCTTTTAATTAATAAAACGATATTTTGTTTTATAGATATAACAAAGATAAATCGAAATAGCTGAAATTTACAGCCAATTTGAAACTTTTGACTACCATCAAAAAGAAAAAATATCGCATTACTTTTTGCTGTGTTTAAAAAATAGTTTCCTACATATATTTGCGTCTCGTCCCAGAATTCCTTTGAAATGTCAATTGCATCATACGTATTTAAATGCCTTTCCATGGTTATTTCCAACTCTTCTAAATCAAACCTCCCAATATACAGAATATTCGAGAGAAATCCGAAGACCGGAATTATCAGCAGATACACCGAGTATGCGTAGTACTGTAAAAGCAAAAAAAGGGGAAATTGATTGAATATTATTATAATTAACTTTATATCTTCAGTACATCCATTATAGTTTGCTAACCCCGCGAATGCACCAGTACGTGCTATTCTTCCAACAGCAAAATCGAGTTGTGGTTGCGAAAATCCCAGACAAAGAAAGCCACACGATCAGTACTACCGTTATGGAGATAGTAAAATACAATTTTATTTCTAACGTTACACCACCTGTCTTAATTCTTTCAAACAATCTTCCAAATCCCATAGGCCAGATAACAATAAAGTATGCTAAACCAACTTGCACGATAAGATCTAACTGCAACCGCGTAATATTAGTGGTGTTTTTAGATTTTTATTCTGGTAAAAATACTGAATTGAAGGCAATTTTTCGCAAGATTATTAGAACTTACTAATAAAATGAGGCCGCAAACAAGTAGACAGCGTCGGTACCCGCGATATCCACAAGAAATAATTTTGACCTAGATAATAATTTTGCATTTTATGAGACAAATAGGAAATTTTTTTAGATCGTCTTTTAAAGAGTCGAAATACTTCTAACGAATGCGTAATTTTTGAGAACCAACAACACTGATTTTATTTTGAGGAGCTGGTGGTGCAACGTAGAGTTGCTCTTCAGAAGCGTTTTTGTTTTTATCGTGTTGATGATGAGCAAGTTTCTTCTGGAGTTCTTTCTCCTTCTTCATAATTCCTTTCCGAATCTGTCGCTCTTTCTCTTTCTCAATTTGTTCCGCCATTTTGGCCGCAGCGATTTCCGTTGCATTCCCATCATGGGGTATGGTTCCTCTTCTTCCTTTAACAGCTTCGCCAACATTGTTAGGGTCAATGCTTTTCCGTCGATTTTCTGTATTTTTAGCTGGATCTTCACTAAGTCTTGGATTTTTTGGGTTAGCGTCTTGTTTGAATTCTGCGTTAGCTTTATTTTCTTCCGGAATGTCCGGAGTTATTTTATTTTTGGTGATACGCTTTGAAGTCATAGTAGTAGTGTCTCCGAATCAGTTGAAAGTAAAGTTTAATAATTGCTATTGTCCGGAGATGCACGATGAACTGTTTAACAATGCCACATATAACCACCACAATGCGATTTAGGTTTGCACTACCTTGCAAGTAAATCAGCTGCTGTAATACATAATTATTACATACACAATAAGTAATTTGACTGTCAATTTTTCGTTGCTTCTTCAAAGAGAAGTTGAATAGATTTTAATGCCAAGCGGACTGATGGTTTTCAGAAAATTAAAAAATTGAGGTTAACTAAAAAAAACGATACTGATAATTCCTAAATAATAACATCTCTGGATTATAATTTAAAAGGTTTAAATTATAATATTTGCAACATCGAAAAATGGGAGAAAACCATGTGGTAACAATAAAGCAGGGAAATGATTTTTCATTTAGCCGGGCAGAACGTTTTGTGTTTAGGGTTCCATATTATTATATATTATAGGGTGACATGAATAGATTATTTTTTCAGAATAAAAGCATGTTTGCCACTAGTATTGCTGTCGTCTTAAAATTGTGAAAACATTTTATTTTTACCACAGTGTGTTTTTGAATAAGAAACAGTTGAGCAATAAGTAAAATATAAATAATGAATAATAACCTTACAATGCGTCAGCTAAGATCTTGCAGGCAAAATTCAATTATCTTCAATCGTCCAAACTTATCCAATAATATAAATAATATAACATCTGTCACTTCTGACAGTGATCATCTTATTCTACAGTAGCATAATTTTGAGGTACAAATACATATTCCAATCAGGTAACGCATCCTTTCAAATCCATACATCATTCGTGATTGTCACGATGAGAGTCAAGAGTCAAAGCGAGAATCCGAGAATTTCATGACGGTCCCATACATTTCCTCCAGATCCTCCTCACTTTCTACAAATTCCACCTCGTTTTCCGACGTGGGAAGATTAGCTTCATGTAAGGAATTATTCTCAGCCCACTCTCGAATTTTCTGCGTCAATATCTCAAAAACAGCCTCCTCATCCAAATGGACCTTATGTTTGATGAGGCAGTCCCAGTATCGTTTACACTTGTCCTGGATTTCCTCCAAAAACTTGTCTTCTATATGAGGGATCTCCCTAGCAACTATTTCCGCAATCCTCCTGCACAATTCTTTCGTGTTGACACCTTTATTATTCCCAGTCAGCTTCAATACTTTCTTCCCTCCTGGATGTGCACAGTGAGCAGCGTGAGATGATGCTGTCATAGGAGATTTGGGCCGAGGACGAATTTCCTGGCTCCGACATTCCACTTTCAACTCTTCCTTTGGACATTTCTGATTTAGAGTTTGTGCTCTCGGTCCCCTCTTCTGACTTCGACCTGAGACACAAGGTGGTCCAGGTCCACAGCGAGGAATTATTACCGAATATGGATAATAAGGAAACTTATCTTTGACTTTCCGTCCAAAAAAGTCATTTTTCTTGGGTTGGCTGCTACCAAATAAAAAACAAGAATATTACTACCATTTCTATTATCTCTGAAAAAATTTGTTTCGCAGATTTACATATTTAAATTATATCCTCACAGCAAGCATCGAATTCAAACTATGCAACTTACCTTCCCATGACTGATTGATGAATATATTTCCCTACGTTGTAATAAGCTATGTACGACACTTTATTTTTTCGACTGCATGAAATATTATTTTATTATTGGATTCAAAAGTTGCAATTTTTATCAGCTCCGCCACTTGCTCTCAATTTAAGGTAAAAATGTATTAATTACTTATATTTGACATACCAACAGGAAGGATTTATACATAAAGATCTATCATTACTATTTCCGTCCTAAACATACAAATCCAATTTTGCTAATCCGTTCTAACAGCCTGAACAACATTGAAAATACAGGTAGCAAAAACTTTCAAGAATATACAAATATCATTATTTTTAACCGTCAATCACATTATCACCAAAAGCAAACAACAAATCACAAGTATAGATACGAAGTTTAAACGTCACAAGTTACAAAACAAACGGACGCAAAACGGCAAGGCAAAACGCAAACAAAAAGTAACCCAATTGATTTACACAGTGAACTATGAAATTCGCGCTTTTGTAATGCAAGGAGATCCCGATTTGTGTAATTATTCCCGTTAACGCTATCTTATTCGTTTTGTCGTGTCTTTTTTTTTTATTTTTTAACAATAAATAAAATCTCAAATCCTTGCAGCTTGTGAATTATTACAGGACGGAGACTAATGGTCAGATTAAACGCTTTAATGCCTTGTGAATTGCATTTGTAACCCTCCTCAATTATTCCATAAATTTTTTTATGAATTGTATATAATAGCAATATAGCAAATACAGATATACACAAATGACCAACTTATGACTGATACAATAGGATATTTAATTTCAATAGGAATAAAAAGTGCTGCTACAAATCGTTGACAAGACAGTGAGTAATGGGCCATGGGCCATGGGCTGTGAGTATCGTGGGAGCAGAGAATCCAAAGATGAAAATATACAGATTTTTTAGTAAGCATTAAGCCTATGGATGAAATATGATATGTATATGGTCTTGGGTTGCCATGACAATAACTCCCCAACAAAAACGATCTCATCACTTATTGGTCCTGGCATAGAAGACGGAATAGTTCAAATGAAAAATTATTGTTGTTCGTAATAAAATTTGTAGCATGTACTTACTCGTGCCACATAAATAATGTGGTTTTGTAAATAATGTGAATATTGCCAAGGAACATCCCAGCGTTGGCTTTTAATCCATTTAACATTTAAACATTTATTTCAACAAGATTAAATCAGGTTAGCAGTATGCAGCTAGAGTAAGCTACAAAATTTGCTATGATAATAATTCCGATTATTGAATACGTAGATCTTTGTTGTCACTATTATAAAGATTGTAAGAATTAAATGTGTGTGTGTGTGAAGAGTATTTTATTATTTGGACAAACGAATACTGAGAACGAAGTTTTGTTCCATCTTGATTTACGTTTCCAGGAGACACTACTTCTGTTAATATGTGAAAGCATGATATGTATTAGAAGTGTTTTGGAATTTTGAGAGGAATTTGTGATAGCTTAAAGACGTAGCTTTACAGATAGTAGGTGCGGATTTTTTATAGAAAATATTGTGACTTGGTACTTGGTCCTTATAAAAATTAAAGTGTGGTAATATCAAGGGAATAATGGCGGGCTCAGCAGTGATGGCATTGGGAGCTGGAACAATAATTCTTTTAGTTCTGTGGACATTGACTGTCTTCGTGTGGGTTGTTCTTCACCGATCCCAGAGTAGCATTCGGTACTTAGTGTTCATCTTCTCATCCGTAGTTACGCTAACACTGTTTCTATTACCACCTGATACTGGGGATGCGGAGCGTGAGCTCCTGTCAGCGTTGGAAGAAGAAATCGTATGTGAAACTCTTGGATTAATTCCCTATCATTTTTTTTTGTCTTCTGCCTATCGTTGACGTAATGAAGCGTAAAATTTGGAATTGAGTTTAACAAATAAGAGTTTAATTTTTTTGAACAGGTCTACGACTACGCGTTCATAGGGAAAGCACTCCTCATCCTGTTTCTCACGATTAGTCTTCTCGGAGGAATGGTTCTCAATATAGCTGAGTATTGGACCATGAAGGTTCATGGGAGCAAGGCAGTTCCATTAGCCAAGAAAAGTTTTGACGCTGGACCCACTTCTAGTGACCTTCACGAGGAAACTGAATAGGTTCTGGGAAGAGCCAATATTCTGGGGGTTTCATTATATCGATTTTAATTCCAGTTCAGTCCAGTTACACACACATTCCTAAAGAAGAAAGTGCTATACATATGTATCTATATGTACGCACATACTTTACTACAGTTAGTGTTGACTGTGTTTATGAACATACATAAGTAACATTTTCTACCGTATGTATTATTTTAGTCAAGTATAAAAGTTTGTAACAATAATTATTCAAGAACTAAGTATGGGAATGTAGATTACGTCCGCACATTTCAAGTAATTTTATTTATAAAAAAGCATGAAATTTGTGCTTATCACTATATAGACTGTATTTTGATAATTTATCTTGAATGAAAGTTGGGAAATATGTTCATTTTTCCTGAAATACATGCTGAGTATTCAATTTACTTTACAATGGACTCGTCTTCCTTTAAATTACATGAGAAAAAGTGATTCTTTAACTTAGCATCTATATATGCACCTCGACCTCAAAGGTTCCGTCAGAAATGTCCGTTGTATTCTTGCATTGGTTCTTGCCCAACTGACAATAAATCATTAAAGCCTAGTATCTGTTTTATTTATGGTGCAATTTCTACGGATAGAATAGCGGTGTGCCATTCATGCAATCTGGAAAAGCAGATGTTAATGTTTTCCTTCATACTGACCTTATTTTTCCTGATGCTCCGTTTCATAATATTAATTTATTATTCATAATGCCATTCAATTTTCATGCACCCATTAAAATTTTCCTCTTCCTTCCCTGATAATACAGATACATGTGGGAGTGTTTCCGTCTCAAGGCCTGTGTAAAACGTAACATAAATTTGTACTTACACAGTTACATACTACAAATGCACATTTTGCATCATCTCACATATTTCTGATTTTTTACGTCAGAATTAAGTATGCTGAACAAAATATTTTGAAAAATGTCTAGTAACTTCATTGGACTCCTTGCAGCGTGAATAATAATATTTTCGCTAGCTGTATTTACTTATGTACTTACATGACGCTATGAATTAATAACACTGCCAACATGACTGTGACAATGCAACGTCATGCAATGGTAGTGCCAGCTGCTTTTTCCATCATATGCTCATGTCCGTCTCTACGTATACTTTCCCACATTTTAATATCGACTATAAAAGAAGTAATTCCCAATTCCCACAGTAAATATTTTCTGGATTCTTAAAACCACGTACTGTCAATGTGAAATGCAATACAAGTCGTGCTCGTGTAATGGCTTTCCCATTCAGTCGATACGAAAACTTTTTACCACACAGAATAGCAGCATCTAGCTTTTTATACGGCTCAACTACTCACTGACTCACTAGATAAGTATCCATACTTTTGTCTAGATAGTAAATACTTATTTACTTAAATACGTACTTAAAAATCAATTCAATCTACTTATTTGTCTCAGTATTCCCCGTGAAATCTCATTCTTGCTTTACACCACAATACAAGTTTAAAACGACCGTGCTTCAACTTTCTATTCACACACAAATAATAAGTTCATCCTGATTGTGTCCGCCATATCTTATGTCAGCAATGATTACATAAACAATACCAAAGAAACCATAAAATTACTCAAATCAGCTCCAGATACATATATCACGGTTGCTAATTCTAACAGAGACCTGCTGTACGTACTTATGTAAAGATGCGATCCCTTATAAAATCTGTAAACACGCCACATCACATTAGATTCTCCATAGGACTAGGACCATAATTATCATCAATCTCAGGGTCACACACAACCTACTTTAACTTACTAGTAAAAACCCCGTGCTTCGCACAGGAGCAATTACTTGTGTAAATAAATAGTGTAAATAATAAAAGTGTAAATGGCAATAGATCTCGTATCAAAGCCTGTCGAGAAGGCTTAATATTAATATCCCGCTTCGCCAGGCAAAGTAATCTCATATAAGACGTGAAGTATTAACTGTAAGACTAACAATTCGTTTCATATAGGTAGTTGGCAATTCATCATCAAAATATTATGGGACAACAGCTTTCGGCCCACTAAAGTTTTCTCCCAAATTCAATATTTGGCTATACACGTGGAATTTAACTAACCGCTTGATCAATTTAATACCAACGTCGTTATTAAATCTTGCTGTTGCATCACTGTATGGTGCTTCACTCCTTATTGTTAGTGGATCAGCACACCGTGCTGATCAAATATGATTTTTTATGTTATTATAATTTGTATATAAATCCGTTGTACCGCAATATTGTAACTGAAGCCTCAGACACTGGACGCACTGATTATTTAATTTTTCCTAGTAAGAATCCCACACTAATGTGAACAAAGCTCAGTCATTAAAATTCTCCTCTTATCAAATTATTCTGTACTGTAACCGAACGTAGTTTTTCTCACTACCAGTCTTAATTTAATCCAAATTATTGATGATTTATGTCTAATGTTTATATAATAATTATGATTAGCGCTTTTAAGTGATAATCTAAAATGGCGTAATATTGAGAGCTTCGCCCTTCCAGTAGGCTGCAAGCAGTTGGTACATATATGATTAGCCGAGAAGAAAAGCGCGCTGAGCGAGCTGAAAAAGCTCTCCTCCTCCTCTGCGACAGAGTCTCAGCTTTCAGCCCGTTGTGCTTCTCGGCTTGTTGTATATACCACCGACTTGCTTGGCTTAAGCCGGGATGGTTTGAATTCGTGAAATAAGCCGCGAAGGTTTAAATCAAAGGACAGGTCGAGAGCAATAAGAAGAAGGATTCCCTGTAAATCCCAGCCACATTGCTCACATCCACAACAGATAAATGCCAGTCCTCTAGCTTTTATGTAGCTCTAATCCATCGAATTCCATTCCTTTATATCTCTCCCTTATCAAATGTAAATACACTACAATGAGTTTTGAATCACCATAGGCATCATACATGGGGGCTACTCGCGAGTGACGAGTGCACTCAACACACCATACATGGGCACCCTCACGAGGGATTGAGGGATGCCTCGCCCTCTCCCTCGTCCTCGCCCTCACAAACTGCGAGGGTGATGGCGAGTAAACGTTGATTTTAGGTGCCCTCATGAGCATGAGGGAGAGGACCTATGAATAGGATGTGAACGAAAGAGGGGGAGGCAGGGTACACATGTAAGCCCTCATGACATTCTCTTACCTTAATCGTTATGCGAAAATCATGCATATATTGTTCTGTTCCGCTTCATAACGTCTTAGGTACATGGTTTATGGCCCTGCGCAAAAATCCCAGTTTTAATTTTTAAAAGTAAAAGGTCCTCTTGTTTAGGTTAAAATTTCTCATACTAAACTCCATAAAAAAATTTCATTTTAGGATGTCGGGGAGACATGGTAATTTGTAATCAAGGGCACCTGGGCTTTATATTTGATTAATGCTGTTTTCAGACCCTACTATTGAATACTACTGGTCTGAGGTTATGGAACCTATTTGTGACTAATCTTTATTAACAGGAGACGTAGAAAACAGCTTTGATCAATAATAGTAATTTTCTGAGCTACGGAATCGATTATAATGAAAACTAATTGTCAAAAACTATCAAAAATGTCTTTTATAACAAAATATTGTAGTTTGACTACTGAATGTTTTCCATTTTACCGACAATTAAAATATAAGGAAGATAGACACTTTTTACCGATGAATTAGAATTTTAAATTTGTTTTTTACGTTATTTTCAGGACAAAATCGAAAAAACATTGTAAATTGTCAAGTTTTTTATACTTTTTACAATTATGTCAACCACGAAACCTAATATGTACCTGTACCCAAATACCTGTGTAAAACCTGAACCAATGAATGGCACAATTTTGAATACAGTAGTTTATTTCACCAACAATTTTTTAAAATTTGTTTTGAACTCTAGGTTGTAGGAAATTTTATAAACTTTCTAAGCTATCCAAAAGTTCCGTACGTTCAGAACTGGGGGGAATGTCGACACATATTGAAGTTGTCATATTTTAACCAAGTGTCCACGAAAAAGTTATTTGAAGGCGTAGGTATTGCAGGCAATTGTAGGGGGGTTATTTACGTGTATTATAAAATAACGAGGGCCCTCATGACTGCGAGGGAGAGGGGTGTATTTTAAAAGTAGCCCCTCACGAGGGCGAGGACAAGGACAACCCGTAACGTGTCGCTCGATTGATGACGAGGGAGAGTGCGAGCAGGCTATATTCCATCCCTCGCACAAAGAGGCAGAGGGGGAGAAATACGCCCATCTATGCAACACACTCCTACTCACACTCACAGGGGAGTAGCAAGGTAAAGAGTAGGAGTGAAGGCGCCAAAAACTTCGTGAGTTGGAGTGGTATAAATCGAAGCATAGAAAAAGAGTAGGAGTAGGAGTAGCTTGCTTTGCTACTCACTATTTCTTTTACCATTGTATTAAACGCATAAAGCTAGCATTGCCACGCTAAAAGATTGGCGGATACTTCGAAATATTTCCTAATTTTAAACAAACAATCTTGTGCAATGCCGACTTATGTACAAGCCATGCATTGGAAGACAAAATATGTCACAGATTAGAAATAAATCTTGAGCATACTTCCAGGCGTTGTTATTATAAATAGTCATGTATTGTAAACTTCGTCGGTATTTGTCATTGAATTTTGACTATAAAATTAAACTGAACTATTTTGTGCTTAGTATTCGCTTTCATAATTATAAGGAAAATTTTTGTCTTAATATTTGCAAATATTTCGGTGAAAACATTGAGTAACTCACGAGTGGTGAGTAGGAGTTGTGAGATTTGAAGTTAGCGCTGAGAGTAGGAGTAGGAGTTTTACATTCTCAGTAACACTACGAGTGGGCAAGAGTAGGAGTGGTGGATTTTTTCTTTATGGGAGTGCGAGTGTGAGTGCGAGTGGGAAAAAAACCTACATCTATGATAGGCATCCTTCAATTAAACTTAAAACATTATAATTTTATTATAAATAATCTAGCCCTCATGCAATTCCATTACTGCAACTGTACTGTACTGTGACTACGCACCATAGTGGCGTCTTCCCACTTTGAGCTTCCCTAAACTTTCTTCTTTCCCATCTTCTTTCCAACACTTCAATTACCTACTTGTTTTAATTCAATATAACAAGTTGCAGTTTAGGAATCCGTTGGGCACACTTGTTCTGGGATACCGTTGGCAACCCTCGATCCAAACTTTACTATTTACAAGACATTCATCTAACAACTGTGTCCACGACAGTATGGCACATATGGTACTATACTAGTCCACACACGAAATAAGCCTACAATAAACAGTGTCCTGCAATAGCATGAGCAGCATGCGCCTACTAAAATACGCTTTATTACTATAGACTTTTGTTTACATAAAAGCTCTGGGGCTAAGTGAGTCAGGAATGAGGAAGGAAGGACTCCTCTTTTATATTAATGCAAAATTCCCAATGAGGATAACTATTTCTTTATTAAATGTATAAAATAAAAAACTTATTATTATGTAAGTGTATGTAGACTTTTTCCAAGCACGAGCCTGAAATTAAAATATTATTTTGTACTACAAACTAACGAGGTGCTATACATGCAGTATTTCAGGTTACTCTGAATCTGTGGGAATGTTCCTACTTCATCTCCTACTACAGGAGCAAATGCAGAAAACACACGTATACAAACTTACTACAAGAACCTGTCATTAATCATTACATGCAAATAGGATAGAAACCTATGAAGCAATTTTGAGGGTTTCAAGGTTGCAGTACATAAGTAGTAGTAGTAGCATAGTAGTGTAGTTACGTGAGTTACGTTCCAAGTTAAAATTATCACATGCGAATAACAAGTGCAGAGTTGCAGAGTGAAGTTGTAAGGATACTTAAACAAGCCCCTATAATAATTTATATTGATGTAGTATCTACTACTACTACTTGCCCTCCCCACATTTAATCCCTATAACAGGTAATTAGACATTTAATTACACAGTGATCAATATAATAAGTAACTCCAAGTTGTCACAGTCAAGTTCACACTCAAATTTATTTCCTTGTCGGATGTTCGGCGGAGCCATTCAAATTTGAACACGTAGAGTCAGAGTTGTTGATTCGTTAGCTCTTGTTTTTTAATTCGGTGAAAGAATTAATAAGAGAGGGAAGATAACCCAAAATCTCTCTCCAATAAAAAAAAAATTTAACTAAAGTACATTGTATAAGTGTAGCGTAAAAAAAAAGTGTAAGTGCTGGGAACTGCATTATATAGTCTAATAATATAAATATTGTTCAGGTACTTACTATACATAGTTTCGCTTCTGTTTCTGTTAACAATAAATTAAATGTATCAAGGTAGACTCAGAGACTGATAAAGATAAAATTACACTCTCGTTAAATATTATCCCTTCACATTGTTATTTTTTTTAAAAACTTAACAATAATAGTGTGGGGTTCACTTCACAGGGGTATCGGATCTTGTGCTTGTACTTATTTTAATCTACATAAAGTCCTGTGTGTATGTTAAAGTTAACTATATATACATAATAAGACTACTACTATGTAGGAACTCATATCCTTGGAGTTCGATCACATTTCACTTTAGTTTGGGGACTTTGGCATCTTTCAGTTCATTGTGCGACTTCCAATTTGTTTTTCGCAGAGAGATGACAAACGCGCAGTGTTCACTGTTCGTGTTCAGTACTTCAGATCGACACGTATACAAGGCATAGGCACTTGCTAATAACAGATGAGTACAGTTAGAACAGAGCCAGCGTCAACAGCAAGAGCACAGAGCACACGCTATATAGTTACTTATGTACTCAAAAGGGAGAAATAGTAAAAAGTATAGAAGAAAAAAGTAAGTCCTCCTGTGTCCGTTGGAAAGTTTCTGGTTTATTTGTATTACTTTTAAATTTAATCAGGGAAGTACTTACTTGATTGTTTTAGGGAGTGTATATATTATATGACATATTTAATCAAACACGTTGTTATCTTGTAGGGATATAATTTGTGTGTGCAACAATAAATTGAAGCCTTGGTATCAGTATTGAAAGGTTTGGGTAGAGAGTCTCTTAAAAAAGTGTAGGAAGCATTTTTGTGTCGTAAAATATTGTGTGTTTTTTAATTAAAAGTTGATGGTTGGAAATACCGAGTGATTGTGAGTAAAGTGATTGTGAGTAATTATCTTTGTATATTTTTAAAATAAAGTTTCCAGTTATTTTTCTCATGTAATTACTAAGTCACAAGTTGGTGGTTATGAGGTATATTGGATGCGATGTTTGATGGGGAGAAAGGCAAGTGATAGGTTTGAAGTTTTGTGGAGGTGGAATTGACATCTTAGGGAATGTGGAGTCAAGAGGAAGCTAAAAGCTTTATTGAGAGTGTGGGATTGGGTGATTTTAATAATAAGAAGATAATGATGGATTTTTTGTAAAGGGATTTTTTTGTCAAATATTTTAGTCTTTGGAGTTCCCTTCTTTGATCCGGTGAATACTTACATCGAGTGACTGGATCTTCCGGTATTAGGAACGTGTGGAACTAGCGAGACGCTTTGATTTTGTCCCCATTGTGGAAGGAGGAAAGGAGAAAGGAGCAATAAGTTATTTGAGATCATCGAGTGTATTTGTTATTATTGTTTGTACCATTGATGAGAGTGGAATGGATTGAGTGAAATCAATCGTCAGAATGGTAAACATATGATGTGGGGCTGACTTAAGAGTGCCAGGATTTTGTTGCATAATATCTTTTGGCTGAACGATGTGCCAACACGATATTCAATTCAACGTCGACAAAAACATGCTCGTTAGTTCAAGATACAAACAAGACTCTTATTGGAACTGTTGTAATACATAGTTTGCACGGAACAGTCCAAGAATATGGGATTTCATTTGATTTGGTAAGTTGATATGCACTGTGGACTGTATGTTATGGTATTGTACTTATATGTTGTCATTGATTAATTCTGTGGTAGTTTAAGGGGAGATGATGAGAAAATTGGGAGAAGTTAGGCGATGTCAGGAATTTATTTTCTCTGGTTTATAATTCAGGTTGTTCCTATTTTGGCCAATGTGGATGCTCTCCACTGACCCTCAGTCTTCACCTCCTGTGAAAGTCAAAGAAGTTGTGCCCATTTTGGAGGAAAAGATACCTAGCCCAGTGAAATCAGACCAGGACAAGCCAGAACAAGCGGTAGAAAAAGATGTACTGCTTGGTTCGGGAAACTATATTCCTTCTCAAGATGAAAATGACGAAAAAGATAAAGCAGAAGGGGAAAATTTAACACCAGAATTCAGTGATTCTGGAGTAGAGAACTCGGGTGGTGGCTCAGATATTCCCGAACCACCACATGGATTTAACTTTCAAGAAGAAATAAAGACTGATGAAAACAGACTTGATGATTCAGAATTAACGGGAAAGGGTGACGAGATTCTAAGTCAGATTCCTAAAATTCCTAGTCAAGAGCAAGTTACTGAAAGAACGGAGACATTCGTTACGCCCCAAGTGGAAACTATACCTGGGTCAATACCTGTAGAGGAACCGCTTCCTCCACAGCAGCAGGAGCCGGCGGGAACTCCGGAACTCGATGAAAATGTAACTGCAGCTGGCAAAACCGAAGAGATTCCATCTTTCTCCGAATGGACTAAGTTGCAGCTGTCCAAAAAGCCTGATCAATCTATTTTGTTACAACCGAATGGAGTTGTCAGAGAAACAAAGAAAGAAGATGGAAAAAATTTTGCAAGTCCGGACTGTGGTGCGAAGATTCTTGTAGCTAATCCCGAGGCTCAAAACCCTAGTGGGACAATTTCAAGCAGTCATGATGAATACATGCTGAATCGGTATGAATCTAATTGCCCAGTTAAGAACTTTTCAGAGGATTCCTGCATTCTTTCTTCCTTAAAATAATTTGGAGCATTGTTTTTATTTCAGTTGTGGAGTCTCATCTTGGTTAATAATGGAACTCTGCGAATCTATCCGCATAGAAAAGATAACTGTAGGAAACTTGGAGTTATTTTCATCCTCGCCTAAAGAAATTGATGTTGGAGTCGCTGACAGATATCCAACGAGAGAATGGGTTAAAATCGGTCCTTTGGAGCTCCCTGATGCTAGAGCTGCGCATGCATTTCCTGTGAACACAAATTCTACTTACAGTAAATTTATAAGGATTCAGATTTTGAGTCATCATGGTAATGAGCATTATTGCCCTCTATCAGTCATCCGAATTTATGGAAAGAGCGAGTAAGTGTTAATTTTCAATACCTACTTTGTATGTAAGTACGTACTCTATTCATTACCAATGAACTCCGCAGAGTAATCAGAATTTTCTTTTAAATAATTCAGGTACGAAGTACTGGATCAAGCCGAAGCATCGCAAACGGAAGATGTACACACTGACTTTGATTCTTCCGTTGGTGAAGAACCTGTAAATAACGAAGGTACTAATGAAAAATCAGTTATAGGAACTGCAGCAGATGCTGTCATCAGCATTGTAAAGAAAGCTGCACAAGTTCTTGGCAAACGAGGTTTGGTTTTCTAGCTCCATTAATCAAACAATAATTAGTACCTCTTCAAATGAATTTTGTAATTAAAATATGTGTTGATTTCAGAATCCTCATCAGATTCAAGTAACAAAACTAACTGCCAGAGCGTAGCCAGTTGCCTGTCACCAACACCGAATGTGACCGACGTTTGCAATCGCAAGATTTTGTACTTTGTGCAAGCTAACTCAAATTATTTCGCCAACAACGCTAGTTGTCGCAGTCTTCTCAATAATAAGTCGATTGGGACACCCAGTCAAGTTGAAGGATTGTGGGTAGCTCTATTTGGTGAAGGTATTTTGCACTCGGTCTGTAAGTATATGTCACCTTTGAGGGGCTGTGATGATCAGGAACCTGATACCGTTGAGGAGGCTGTTAAAGCTTTTAATGGTAATAAAATCTTAACAATTCGACTGAAATCGCAGAATAATAATAATCGTTGTACTGAACCCTTTAGGGATTATTTAGGGATTTAAAA
This sequence comes from Allacma fusca, assembly GCA_947179485.1. NCBI lineage: Eukaryota > Metazoa > Arthropoda > Collembola > Symphypleona > Sminthuridae > Allacma > Allacma fusca. The sequence goes on from OX359247.1 coordinate 38,836,428, forward strand.
CAAGTTTTTTTTTCGTTTTGGTTCAGGAAACACAACTCTCAAATCGAATCTAACGGCAGACCTATCACAAGCAACTACTCAGCAGCCTAACAGCGAAATTCCCCAGACAGTAGCTCCTGAAATTAATGTAGCTACAGAGAAGCCACCACCACAACCGACTCCTGTTGTTGTGGTAGAAGAAGAGTCTCGTGTTCAGAAGGAGTCAGTTTTTGTTCGTCTCACGAACCGAATAAAAGCACTTGAAAGAAATCAAAGTCTAAGTAGTGGCTACTTGGAGGAATTAAGTCAACGCTTTAAAAAACAGTCGGAAGAATCTTATTCCGTTAGTCAAAGCATGAAGAAGACTTTAAATGAGACCAACAGCAAGTTTATTTGGCTGCAAGAGTTCAGTCGAAGGGAGTCCTTTTTTCTTAAACGCTCTGTGGCTGATTTACGTGTTACTTTATGGAGAACTGAGATGCAGAGGGGATTCCTTATTTTTGTTGTTTTGATTCAGTTCATAGGGTAAGGATTGTCATTTAGTGCCACGAATCCTAAACAAGTTGTACTAATTAAGGATAAACCTTTTTTTAAGTAATATATATTTTTTTTAATTTCAGAATTGCCTTCTTCTGCTGTTGGACTCGCCGCCGGTTATCAGATTTAGAAGAAAAAATAAACTCAACTATCCGACCAGTATCAGCTCCGGTAGTTCCGCCTCCCCGTAAAGAATCTCAATTACCTGTCTTACCTCGAAAGCGGAGCAACTCTCATCCTGATATTATGAAGTTGAAGAAAAAGAAGAAGAAGAAGGATGCATTGAAGAACCCTCCAGAAAAAGTTTTTTCGTTTATGCCTCATTCCGCAACGTCACCTGATTCCTTTGGAACTGAAACAAAACCGATCTCTCCCAATGGAAATTTATCCAATAGTCCACTCACCCCAGTGTCCACACCCAAATACGAGGTGGATGCCGTTACTGTCAATCGCTTTGGGATCTTGGCAAGTCCGAGTACCCAGACGTTAAATAGCGTTGAAAGTGGCGTTTCACCCACGAATTCAAATGAAGGTTTAAATAATAAAAAATTGTTAGTTGAGTCTAGTGCCACCGCCACTGTGGCTACTAATGGTCACAAAAGTGCTGGTAGCGCTTCAAGTCTGGACAGTGCCAGCGGAAAATCTATCAAAGGAAGTAAGAAAATGAAATTGAAACAATTGATGCAGAATTTCTTTGAGAAGTGATGGATGCTTTGTGATTTTTTAATCCATTGAGCCAGAAATATAAATAAATTATTTTCAAGTACCTATTTTTCTTTATCTTCTTCCTCAACTCTTTAATTAATTGCAAATCAGCTGTGATCTGTGTTTAATTAACAAGCCTATTCTAGGAATATTTTATTTTCAAAGGGTTTGTGCCCCACTCAGCTAAAAACGTTAGCAAGTTACCCAGTTGTAGACATTTTTAGTGCAGGGAATCGCTCTTAATATTTTAAAAAATATTAAAAATTAGGAAATGGGAATAATACGAAAAATGTATTTCGCAACACTAAAATTCGTACCTGGTTTGGTAATACTACATGAGTTTGTTAGTATGCAGTACTCCGTCCCTGCAAAATGGTTTAATTCAATTAACCGATCCTTTATAGCTTTATAAAAATAAGTTGAAAACTTATTGCAACATTTAGAAAACTCCCATCGATGACCACTCATCGATAACGTCGTTGTTTATTTAATTTGTCTTACTCTTAATTCTTCACACACTAAACTCGGTCTGATCATGATCAAGAAGTCAATACCCAATTCACAACGTAGGATTTTAGGAATTGTAAGTTATTAAGTCGGATGGGCACAGTTCAGAGTACCATGACCTGATAAGCGAGTATGTATTGAATAAGTTAATGAATATAATTTACTCATGACTTTTAAAAGGCTTGAATTTTATCGAATGTATAAAGAAATGAATAATTAACTTTTGTGTAACTTCTACTAAACGAACGTTGGTTTATAGCAACTTTTGCATTTATGAATTCAGACTTTTTAGTTTAATTATCTTTAAGGTTGTTGTACATAATATATAGTCGTATGAAACTACTCTACGTAATTATTGTTAAGTTAATTTTTATTTTGTATAATTTGTTTCCAAGATGTGAGTACACAGTAGTGCACTGAAATGTGTGCATGTAAGGTTGAAGGAAGAAAAAGCATGGTTCTGTCAAAAAACAGGTGTCGTTTCAATAAAGCCTATCGAAAATACTTTAAACACATAAATACGAGTATTTCCGAATCTTGATCGTAATAATTTTATATCGGTTTCCTGTTTCATAGAATCATTCACCGAGTAGGTAGCATTTCTGCATAGCTTCAACGGGAGCTTTTAACCCAGCAGACACCCAGCGTGAGAAAGTTTCACATGTTTTTCCATATGCACCGGAAATCAATTCTTTGGTCATTCATTGTCAGGTCACTGTGTTCAGCATGTTCTGCCATTTATCACCTAAAGCCACATGTCATGCTCGGATATGCATTTGAACCTAATTTATTCAAAGTGTGCTATTAAATTAAATACTAACGTACATAGGTGGGCAAATGATGTCCGTTCGGGACCCTATCCGACAGGGCTGTAAAAGTAATACTCAAAACTCAAATGAAAAATGGTAGACGGGTTTGTTTTTTTCAAAGCGGACAGTGACGAAAGTCACTTTTTTTAACAATATTTTCGTATAAGTACTTCAATGCAGAGCGATGTGAACAAAATTGTACACCAAATTTTTTTTTGTAAAAACGAGTTTGAAGGTCAAAAAACCGAAAAAAACCCGAAAACTAAAGTAATTTTTTACACCCATAATTTAATATTCAAAGACAAACTGCCTATCTTAAATTTTTTGTCGCAAAGGAAGGTCACCTCACGATTTTTTTCAGGATCAAGGCATTAATATTTCGGTTTTTTCAGAAAAATTACTATGTAAATTTGTTCACATTCAAGATTTTTTTTCACTGCGGGCCCACTCTAATGTGATCATTTTTAGAAGCTTAAACGACGAGACTGCATTGGTACCACAATTTAAAATTTAAAAATGTGTCACATTAGAGTGGGCCCGTCTTCAAAATCGAGAAAAACCGAAACGGGTAATTCATATACATATACACATAAGGGGCCATGCAAGTGTATTTATACGTACACACGCAGGATTGTCTTGTGGAGGTGAGAGGCGCGCTGTCGTGCAGCGTAACGAGTATGCAGCCCTTACATGTACACAAACAACCGCATGACGCAGCTCCGCGTTCGTTCTTCCGTCACACAAAATAGTCCCACTTATTTCTTGTAATATTTTTTATATGATTGGTCCTACACCAATCAAAATTGGTGTGAGGGTTGACCACGATATTTGAAATATATGTATGTACATTACATGTACTTTATTTTAAAAAAATATTCAACCTTGCACTGTCCGCTTTGAAAAAAACAAACCCAGACATAAAAAACCATTTAAAGTTATACCTGTCCCCTGAAATCGTACATTTTTTCTAACCCAAGCCTTAACAGTCTTATTTTATCAAGTCAGGGGGGACAATAATAATATTGTCAGGACCAGACTGGTTAATTTTTTATGCCAGCCTGTTCGTTATAACAAATTTTACGTCCTCATTGATTCAATAATTTTCTGCAAAAGTTTCCAAATGGGAGCCATAATATTAAAACCAAAATTGTTTCCCATTTTTCAAAGTAAATAGATTATGGAGTATATAACTTCTTATATTTATGGGGAAATAACATGTCGTAAATCCTACATAGGTGAAACATATAGACCGGTAAATATTAGACTTGAAGAGAATAGACGATAAAATCCTGCAGTGGCGAAACATTTGGAAAGAAATCCACATAATCACATTGATTTCGAAAACCCAGAAATTACAACCAAATAACGTTTTCATTTACTTCGCAAAATGAAAGAAAGTCTGTGCATTCAGCATTATGACAGAAACCAGCTGACGAACGTCAATACAGTACTAGTTTTAAGTTAAACAATACTTGACAGTCATTAATTCCTGACATTTCAACAATTTACAAAAAATTATAAAATAAGAAATTATTGAATAATTTGAATTTAATTTTTTTAAATCAAATTTTATCGTAAGAATAACACAGTACCAATAGTAGATTATGTATTTTTACGGTGTAGATTTCATTGTGAATCGTCTGACGAAGGGTACTACTGACTGTACTTGAAAGCTTGCGGATACTAAATATTTTTGTTAATTTATCCACACGTAAACCCAAAATGATTCCTTTAGTATTATTCTAATTTTGCAGCTCTGAAAAAATTAGTTAATACCCTTGAAATTCATTACGCGAATAACTGCTTAAATTCCTTCAAAAACCCTTCATAACTTGGAAATATTTGTGCAACTCGCAGAAATTTATATTATTTTCTTTAACTCATCTTTTTTAAATATGCACTTATAATTATTATTATTGTAGATATTTTTGCTTTAGTATAAATTACATATTATAGACTATTCTGCTTTTAGTGAAAAAAACATCTAGACCATTTTATTTTTAGTGAAGGCTGCATACAGACATTAGAGGTTTTGCTTTTAGCAAAACTCCATATTATCAATTTTGATTTTAGTAAAAATTCCATCTAGCTCCTTTCGCTTTTAGCAAAAATTTCATCCAGTCCTTCTTGCTTTTAGTAAAAATGTCATTCAGTCCTTCGTGCTTTTAGTAAAAATGTCATCCAGTCCTTCTTGCTTCTAGTAAAAATGGCATCCATTCCTTCTTGCTTTTAGGAAAAATCGCACCGAACATAGTTTCATTTTTGTGTAAATTTAGTACCTAACGTAGCTTGCTTTTGTAGAAATTTTGAACCTAATATACTTTGCTTAAGAATAAATTACACCTATGATACTTTGCTTTAACAATAAATTGCACCTATGATACTTTGCTTTAACAATAAATTGCACCTATGATACTTTGCTCCTAAAATCACAAATGCATCCAGTTCAGTCTGCATCTTCACCGCTGCTATGAAGCTATAGTAGTAAAGTCCTATTAGTACGGATCAGTGCCTGTCATGGGAACGGGTCACACCCGGGTGTTTGGGTGCAGGAACGGGAACGGGTATGATATGGGTGCAAAATGTTTTCACCCAAAAGTGTGGGTACAGGTTTGGGAACCAACCTTTCCCATTATAGTATGTGGGAACAGGAACCCATATGGGAACGGGTGCAATACAGGCTGAATGGGATCTGTACCCAACAGGAACGGGAACGGTATGCTCAAAAACCCGTTTCTGTTCATGCGTACCCGTGTACAGAGCAATCTTGCGAGCGTAACGATAATTACATGATTGATTTGTTTTGGTGTGGTGTGACCGACTATTTTTGTGTCGTTGTTGTAGTTTAGAGGCAAACGCTCTTTGTTTGAACAGATCATCCCACGTCGAATGTTGAATTGAAATGTGACAATAAAAATTAATTATATGCGTATGTTGTGCTTAGCAGTTGTAAGGTGACTTAAAAATTACAAAATTAATTACCTAAGTAAAATGAAATATAACAAATAGAATGAGTGGAATTGTGTGTATCCATTGTTAGCAAAAATTGAAACAATAAGTATATATGTATAATGTATAACTTTTATCCTTGAATATATGAACTTCCGTTTCGGGTACGGGAACGGGTTCCAGGGTTTTGGGTACGGGTTTGGGTGCACCCAAAATTATTTTTTTGGAACAGGAACGGGAACGGGTTTGGGTGCTATAATTTTAAAAATTTCGAGTCTGGGTGCGGTACTTTTGTTCACAAGATTTCGGGTGCAATTTGGGAATTGGGTTCTGCCTTGTACCCAAACCCGAACTGTGGGAACGGGAATGGGAACGGGGACGACTTTTCTGTTCCCATGACAGGCACTGGTACGGATCAGTTTTTGCCAGACAGTAAAGTAATGACAATTTTGTCAAAGGGAGATAATAAAAAGTAGTTTCCTACATAAACTAAAGTTTGCCGGAGCTTGCCCACCTCTGCCAATGCAATGTTGCAATTCCACACAAACGATACTGTACAGACACATCACATGATAAGCCGCCAGGGTTTGGGTTTATACTTCTATCTAGCCCCAGTGATTGGGAAAGGGAAAAAGTGCCTACACAGACTACACACAACACACATAGACTCACTCTATGTCATAGAGTGCACGTACAATTAGTCATTCTGTCACTATACACATACTTACACGAACAATTTACTACTGGCGAGTGGAACGAAACACATTTTTGTTAAAGTGTAACATAGTAGTGATCCGAGCGGATATAGATTATCACTCGTCATTATTCCCTATCTTTTAAAGGATAAATACATTAAAAATACTCTATACTTTTGACATTTGTAAGTTTGATGACAGACTCACATGTATATCACTACTAGTTGGGTTCACTTGAACTTCCTCGACGGACTGTTGAGCATAGAGGCAGCCGGACTGAAAGTGTCATAATAACGACATTAACTCTTGACGGAATTGTGACTATAGTGTAACAGGAATATCTGACCTCCGTTGGATCAAGACTTTTTGCAAAGGTTAAAAATGATGGTGGGTACATTTTTTTAGTTATTAATTTCTATGTCCAAAAATTAGCAACCAGTGGCCACAAGGGGCGTTGACCGTACTGGTGCTCATTAGCTTCTCATGGGTTTTGTATGTTTAAAGGAGTTGGATGGACGTGTGGAGTCATTAATGAGATTTTGAGTACATGGAATGAGTTTAAATTAAGAGTTGGGATTTAATGCCACGTCTTGGAAATTATAGGGCGGCGGTGGAGGTGACACCAAACCGGCGGGAGACGACGTTTCGGAATCGGGGGACCAAATTTTAAATGTAGATATATCGGATGCTTTAAGTGAAAGGGATAAAGTCAAGTTTACGGTTCATACGAAGGTAAGATGCTTTTGCTCAATTTGGACTTTAATTAATAAATCATTTCATGAGGTTTGATGATGGGTAATTTGTAAATTATCTGTGTTCGAAGTTTATTTGAATTGTGTTGTTTGATGTTATTTGGGAGGGTATCTTTCCTTTTATGTATGTGTAGATTACGGATTGTGTGCGTGATGGTAAATTACAGGGTGAGTCATGACTGACTGCTCTGTGTGTATTTGTTGATATAGTGGGTATTCTAATTGAGTGCATATTGTTGGGTTTGTGTTTGCAGACAAATATTCCAGATTATCAGAAAACTGAATTTAGTGTGGTTAGACAGCATGAAGAGTTTGTCTGGCTTCATGATCGATTCGAAGAAAATGAAGAGTACGCAGGATACATCGTAAGTTGTCTCTAATCTTCTGTGTATTTTGTATGAAGGGATGACATGCTTACCTTATTTTGTTTGCTTGCACAATCAGGTGCGAATCACGTTTTTGTGTTCGGAATTAAGAGTGTAGGGCTGGGTTCTTTTGTGTGCTGGCACTCAGGTTAAGTATCTACTGTTTGATGTTTAGATTCCTCCAGCACCACCCCGTCCTGATTTTGATGCTTCTCGGGAAAAACTACAGAAACTTGGAGAAGGGGAAGGTACTATGACGAAAGAAGAGTTTACAAAAATGAAACAAGAATTGGAAGCGTAAGTTTTGTTATGTGTTTAGTATGATAATGTGGAATGAAATTGAGCAGGATGTCCATGTTCCGGGAGTAATAAAATAAATTGAAATATTTTACAATGTAAATGGGCGAGCTTCCTGGCACATTCTCAATACTGCTGGAAGATTCTGTAGGGTATTTTATTTTGTTTCAGGGAATATCTTGCGACGTTTAAAAAGACGGTAGCAATGCACGAAGTATTCCTGACGCGACTTGCAAATCATGTTGTATTCCGTAGTGATCATAACTTTCGCGTTTTCCTGGAGTATGACCAAGAGGTATTTATTTTATTGCATGTGCATTCGAGGTAGTTGTAATAATGTGTATAAATATGTACGTATGTGCACAACGCACGGATGCCTTTTCATTTTTATAGCAAACGCGAATCATGTTGAGCCAGCTTTATCGTTTAATGTTTTTCTTTTCCAAAGTTATCAGTTCGAGGGAAAAACAAGAAAGAATATTTTGGAGGGATTGTGAAACACTTTGGTCAGACAACAGATGAATATGTGCTTTCATTCACACAAAAGGACGTTGATGAATTTTTTGATAAAGAGAGAACTTTTATATTCCAACTCTACAATCTTCTCAAGGACTCTACCACAAAATCCGATAGATTGACTGCTGTTCATAAATCAGTGGCAGACTCTCACATTCGTATATATCTGGATATCATTCAGTTGGCAACAATTGATAATAATGAGCTGGAAAAATTTCTTACCAAGTTTGCTGAAACAATGGAGAAAGTTAGGGTAAGGATTCTTTCTGATAATCAGTACTCATCTTACTATTTATTTGTATACTACTACTTTATTTTTATTCATGTTCTGCAATTATATTAAAAGAGAAGAATTATGTGTGCTTATATATTGAATTATTATAGTATAAATATTATGTGGTATCCTGATGTGATCAAGTTGAGTGGCACGATATATTATCCAAATGTTTACAGAAAGTAGAAAATCGGGTAGCTTCCGATGAAGATTTGAAGTTGTCCGATACATTACGGTACTACATGAGGGATGCTGCCGCTGCTAAAGATCTGTTATATAGACGAAGACGCTGCTTGGCTAACTATGAAAATGCTAATAAGGCTTTAGATAAAGCAAGGGCCAAAAATCGGGACGTTTCTTCGGTAAGTCAGTAAATCTTCAAATATTTGTATTCATCTATTCCGTCCTGTCTAAATGAACTCATAAATGTCACAAATATTATTCCCACATGCTAAAAACAGAATTTGGAGGTGATTGATGTGAGTTCGCGTGTTTCTAAAATAATATTGGAAACTTTTATCAAATTTTTAGTAAACATTGTACTATTTCCTTTTCGACTCAACACTAACTGTAGACGTTTCAACTAGAAGTAGATATCCTTATTACGTTATCTCTGTAATTTCGTGCTTTCCTTCTAAAGTCTTGTAATTGTAGTAGGTATCTAACAGGAAACCAGTACAAAAAATCTTGAATGACTTATCTTCATAATTTCCCTGAAAACAGGCCGAGTCTTTTCAACAGTCATCATGTGCCCGGTTCGAGCAACTATCTGACAAGGCAAAGGAGGAATTGCAACAGTTCAAAGTACGACGTGTCCAGGCTTTCAAAAAGAATTTGGTGGAGTTGGCGGAGTTGCAAATCAAGCATGGCCGTGCTCAGTGTTCCATTATAAGTCAGGCCTTGCAGGGTCTTGCTGAAGCGTGATAATAATTATTACTATGCTATTTTGCGTGATTGTACTACTACTACTGCTATATATCATGTTGTCAATCTTTGTACTTGCCTTGATCAAAACCGGCAACAAATCCCCAATCTATACCAAGTAGTTATGATTTGGTAATTCATTTATTTTGATTCCTTCAGTAATATAAAAACATACATACTATGTAATAATTATACCTAAGTCGTCACCCAATGTCCAATCCACACCAAATGGGGAAAATAATGTCAATCATTCGTCTATATTTTCATCTGTATATTACAGTTTATTCATACATTTGTATTCAGTTAGCATTCGATGATACTTGTCGGTCCTAAAAGTTATTTACGTAAAAATAAATAATTATGTATACGCTAAAAGACTATTTCCACCGTCAAGTTTTGATACACTACATCACATATTCGCTGAACGTCAGCATAATAACAATCGGAAATACCTTATTCAGTTATTACACGATAGCGTACAAGTGCAACTCATCATTTAAAGATCGTGGAACATTCGTAGAAAGTTTAAGTAAAAATAATATTTGAATAATAAACTATATGGTTGAATGCTCTAAATCAATCTCTGGTCTCCAAATTCTGACTTACGATCAGTAACTCTAACGCCTGCGAAGTTTAGGAGGGAAACTTCGAAACAGAACTTGTCAATAAATTATTTTTCCCGGAAGTTCCGATTACGTCTAATCCAACACCGACAAAAATTATTGCAATTTGACCTTTGATATTGAAATTAATTATAATATAAGATTGCAAGTGTCTTCAACGTATTTTTCCCAAGGCTGGTAAGCTGTTAACTTTCTGGCATTATTATAAGCAGATTATTAGCTATAGTATCATCTTTAGTATTTATAATGAATAATATTTGTTTATTTTTAATTATTTTGTTGTTACCTTACTATTATAGTGGATCCAGGCTTCAGGTTAGCCTCACAGTCAAGAAAGGCAAAGTCCTCGTCAAAAAGGCAGAATGGACAATCCCAGCTCACAGCAAACCCCAAAGCTTCGGTTTATGAAACCATCCGAGGATATAACTTGGGAGGAAGACAAACCAGATATTGAGCCAACAAATGAAACTACCTTCATATTCAATCCTTATATTTCCCTGTCTCTCCTGCAACAGCGTCAACGTCTCCCGGTGGCTAAATATCGTGAGGATGTCCTGTACCTCCTTGAAACCCATCAAGTGGTGGTTCTAGTTGGTGAAACCGGGAGTGGAAAGAGTACTCAAATACCGCAGTTCCTTGTTGAAGCGGGTTGGACCTCGGATGGAAAAATAATTGGAATTACCCAGCCGAGAAGGGTTGCAGCCACATCCTTAGCGTCTAGAGTTGCAGATGAGTCCGGCTCAATTTTAGGTGATGAAGTAGGCTACTCGATTCGGTTTGATGACAAAGTCGACCCACAGAGGACACGTATTAAGTACATGACAGAGGGGATCCTTATCCAAGAAATGATGGCTGATCCTCTACTTCGTTCCTATTCTGTGATCATGTTAGACGAAATTCACGAGCGAACCCTCAACAGTGACATTTTGATGGGCCTTTTACGAAAAATTATTAAAAAACGGAAAGATTTGAAATTAGTAGTATCGTCTGCAACTGTGGACGCAGAAGAGTTGAAAAGTTTTTTTAATACCAAAACCGCCTCCGAAGGAAGGGGAAAAAAGGACACTGGCGTTATTCTGTCCATGGAAGGTAGATCGCATCCTATTGAGATTTACCATAGCTTGGAGCCAGTCCCAGATTATATTCGGGAAACAGTGGAGACTGCACTAAAAATTCATGAGACCGAAGGACCCGGAGATATCTTGGTATTCCTCACGGGTCAAGAAGAAGTGGATAGAGCAGTGACTTTAATGGAGGAGAATAAATCAAGATCACGGGGACGGAGCAAGCTTGAACTCTTAATTCTTCCAATGTATGGGTCCTTGCCACCCCGGGACCAACTCAAAGTATTTCATTCAACTCCGAGAGACAATAGAAAAATTGTTTTTGCGACTAATATTGCTGAGACTTCCATTACAATCCCTGGAATTGTATATGTAATTGATTGCGGTTTTGTAAAAATGCGATGGTTCAATCCTGACACATTTACAGATTCTTTAGTAGTAGTTCCAATATCCCAGGCCTCGGCTACCCAAAGAGCAGGAAGGGCTGGAAGAGTCCGACCTGGGAAAGTGTACCGACTCTTCCCGGAATCCGAGTACAATAAGCTCCCAAAGTGCTCTCCACCCGAAATACAAAGAATGGATTTATCTTGTGCTATTCTGAAACTTAAAGCGCTAGGAATTGATAATATTGTCCATTTTAATTTCCCTTCCCCACCCCCACCCAAAAATCTAGTCTCGGCTGTGGAACTACTATTCGCTCTGGGAGCTTTGGATGGACAAGGCGACTTGACTAAGCCAATTGGCGAACAAATGGCAGAGCTCCCCATGGTACCCACCTTTTCAAAATTAATCCTATCTTCTGGAGAATTTGGTTGCTCTGAAGAAATCATAACGATCGTAGCGATGCTTCAAGTGGAGTCCGTTTTTCAAACACCTTTTGGTCAGCTGGCTGCAAAAGCCAGGATAGAGAGACGCAAGTTTGAAGTTGGGGAAGGAGACCTCATCACATTACTAAATGTATTCAATGCTTTCATGAAGAGCGGAGGGTCGAAACAGTTTTGCAATAAACATTTCCTTCATTACAAGAGACTGAAGAGGGCTTTGGAACTTCGCAACCAGATGATGAAGACTTGTTCCAAATTAGATATTCCTCTGGTTTCCAGCGGTTACGATACTGAAGCCGTCCTCAAGTGTATTACGGCTGGTTTCTTCCCCAACGCTGTATATCTTCACTACACTGGGGTCTATCATACTGTGAGAGGTGACCAACCAGTTCATATTCACCCCACTTCTGTTCTTTACACTTTACCCCAGCCTCAGTGGATGGTTTTTGCCGAGATAATTCACACTAATCAAATCTATGTTAGGGATTTGACTGTTGTCAAACCAGAGTGGCTGAAGGAGGCTGCTCCGCATTTCTACACTACTATCACAGAAAAAAATCATTGAAAACAATTTCGTTATAATAATAATTATTATTATTGTCATAGACTGACTAAATGTTCTATATTGGCCTTTGTATTTTAGTTTTAATTTGTTTAGAAAAGACCTAATGGGTTTGTGTGTTGTACCTATGAATAAAGTTTTTGTTTTTTACAAATTCCTTGTGCAAATATCATATATCCTGACCTTACTGGGTCTGCTACTTTGTAAAGTCTTACATACAGCCATCTAATTATGTATAATATTTACAGCAGACCGCAGGCAGTGACAGAAAAAAACAACTACAACTATATGGATCACTAAACAAACGTGTCTATGTGTTCTTTCATGATCCTACTGTTAATTAAATGTCTTTTAATACTGTAATGCTGTTAAAATAGGGTTTTAAGTCCTGTATTTTTCACGAAATTTCATGAAATTTAACCTACTTTAGCATTTTTAAACCAAACATACAAATCTAGGCTAGAAAATAGACTAATTGTTTGTTATTCTTTCTTACAATTTGTTAAGTACAACATACATATGGATACGGAGACTCTCCATGCATTGGAGAGACCAAGTTATCTATGCAATGCTTATGTAAGCGTTAAAGAAATGTACAATGTGTTAAAAATACAAGAAAAGCAACAACAAAACCCATCACAAAATATTTTCATCACTACCACTTTCTGGATTCTAGGCGTACTGCCACATTCACAACTGCCACAAATAACTGCCACCTGCACAACTGCCACAAATACTGTAACTGCCACCTGACAACTGCCACAATAACTCATTGCCACTTGCACATCTGCCACTTATATATAAATAGCTTTATGGATGTTTCTATGCTAAGTCTGATAGCTAAATACTATGCTAAGTCTGATAGCTAAATACTATGCTAAGTCTCATAGCTAAATACTATGCTAAGCCTCATAGCTAAATACTATGCTAAGTCTCATAGCTAAATACTATGCTAAGTCTCATAGCTGAATACTATGCTAAGTCTCATAGCTAAATACTATGCTAAGTCTCATAGCTGAATACTATGCTAAGTCTCATAGCTAAATACTATGCTAAGTCTCATAGCTAAATACTATGCTAAGTCTCATAGCTAAATACTATGCTAAGTCTCATAGCTAAATATTATGCTTACAATTAGTCTCATAGCTAAATACTATGCTAAGTCTCATAGCTAAATACTATGCTAAGTCTCATAGCTAAATATTATGCTTACAATTAGTCTCATAGCTAAATACTATGCTAAGTCTCATAGCCAATTATATTGGGCAATTAGAATGGATGTTAATATCTCTTTTTAAAATTTTTAAAAATAAAACAAGTATATTGAATAGTAGATAGTACAAAAGTATGAGACCTAGCATTAATTTTGCTATGGGACTTGGCATAGTATGTATATTATCATGAGACTTAGCATTGCTTTTACACTGGGACTTATCATAGCGTATTATCGTGACGTCCGGTGGAAGTTCGTTATGTGGCAGTTGGCATTGTGGCAGTTGTTACCATCTAAGTATTTATGAAGGGGGTAAAAAATAATTGTGGGAGTTGTGCTTGTGGCAGTTCGCCGGGTGGTAGTTGTGATTTTGGCAGTTGTGAAGGTGGCAGTACGCCGGACACGACTTTCTGCTTTCACTGGTAGCATATACATTTATGAAAATATGTTTCAAAAGGTTATTATTACTGTATATTAATTCATCTGCCTTACTATTACCATTAAATATGAACTTACTTAATGTATCCTACTTTTATTTCCCAGGGAAGGTATGTTCGCACCATTTCCTCGTTAGTGTTGTAAGTATTATCCGCATTAATATTAAACCAAGTCTTAAGGAGACACGCACAAAAATGATTGTCATTGTAATGCCTGAAACTCTCAACCTCCAAAAATGGCCTCGAACCTCAGGCTGATAGACAATGTATATAATTCAAATAATTAAATAATTCCTCACCTTTATCTGGCATTGAGCTTACTTGAACAAAAAGCTATTTAATGTTAACACTATACTCACTCACACGTGTAAAAAAACAACAAAAAATATTCAAATAATTACATTTTCATAGTAATCAGTACACATCATAATAAAAACAGCTCCTAATACCCGTCTATGTGAAAATACTCGAAAAAGTACTCATAAGTTTTTCCATCAAGTCTACGCAACAATAGCTGGCAAAAAAAAAACTACAGGAAATAACAGTTGAACGATTCTTATCTGTCGTCTTTCATTACAGTACTCTTATTTTGTATGTACTGATAAATGTCGTGTGCCATGATAATTAAACGTATTTATTCCCTCCCAATGTTGTCAATCTTTTTCCTTTAAAATTAAATAATATTGATATAGATAAATGAAATGCTCTGTGGTTTTATAATCACTGCATTCTCACCAGCAGGGATCAGTAGAAAAGATCAGCGACAGCAGCAGTAACATTCTAGGCATTCCAAGATGCGTCCCACTTCAAGATTCGGATGGCTAATTCACGGGATTAGATCTAACATTCTGGCAATACTCTTCCTTATTCTGTTTCCTGCATTACTTCTGGTTAATTATGTAATATTTGGAATCGTAGTTCGCCCTATAGTTTGGTTCATATACAAACGTTTTCGTCCAGAACTCAAGGGTTTTGTAAACGGTGTGAACGTAGTGTTTACTCAAGGGAAAGATACCAACTATCCCCTCAATATCGCTGGAATTGTTGTGGCCAATGGGAAAGTAACAGCAAGTGTCTTCCAGGAGTCCATGCAAGAACGTATTTTATCTTTGAAAAAATCAAATGGGGATATTTTGTACGAAGTACTTCAGATGTACTGGATAAAATTCCTTGGATACCCTTTTTGGAAAAAGGATAAGGATTTTGATCTGAAAAATCATATTAGGGAATACGACTACAAGGGTTACTCTTTACCAAGTGAGCCCTCAGAATTAGACCTACACAATGCTGTAGGTAAATTAATTCAGGCCCCGTGGAAGAAGAACCGGAGCCCATGGGAAATGCTTTTCATTCAAAACTATAAAGGACAGGATATATCAGTTCACATCCTTCGAATAAATCACGTTTTGGCTGATGGACTGAGTATTTATGAAATGTACAGGGTGGTCACACAGAGTGAGTGGCGTGTACCCGGTGTCCAACTTTCAGAGCGGGCTTTGTCAAAGTGGGACCGACTTTATCTACTATTTAAAATGCCTTACGATATAATAGTAAAGCCCTCGGGAAGATTAAGTTCCAAAAGACTACCGTTTCAAAAGGATAATACAAATGTGGAAACTATTTTCACAGTGAGTCCAGAAATCTCTGTTGATGTAATTAAATCGATAAAAAATTACTTTAAAGTGAGTTATGCAGCAGTCATCTATTCCGCTTCCTCTGGAGCGATTGCAAGAGCCCTAGAACGTGCTGGACAAAACGTTCCAAAATACTACATGACTAGTATTATCGTTCCTAAGCCAAATCATCCAGGGGGTCTCTGCATTCATGCGTGAGTCTCGGATTACAGATATATATGTGATTTGTCTACATTTCTTAATTTTTTGTATGGATATTACTAATATTTTTAATGTAACTAGTGTCTATATATTCCAAATATTAATGGGATAATCTTTTAGAAATGATTTAAACCCTTTACCAGAAATTTCACATGTTTGTATATATACAGCAAAGCACGAAACCTTTGGCTTTCATGCCCTTCCCCTAGCTTATACCTGTACATATAATTAAGGGACAACAATGCAACAGGGTGTTGTTTTTGTTGACCTAGGTCAATATTTCAGGTCACAATTGCCAACAACGTCAAGCAAATTCGGGATTATTTTAAACTCAACATATGAAAATCTTTTGACACACTATATATATATAACTTACAGGCACATCACCAACTTCTGCTGTCGCCATTTGCAATATTGAGCTGCGGTTAATTAAATAAAGTGCAATAATTGCACTGTGCAAGCCAATCGGTATCAAATTGGTTACAATCCGAACATCTGAAAGAATCTGTCATTACACCATGCTATGATGTCACGGGCTGAGCCCACAGCCCACACTCCCTCAAATATTCCCATGCAGATATTTATTATGACAGAGAATCTATACTTTTGAATTACTGTAGCAAATGTATGCTGAACCCTTGTGTATTTTTTCCCCTATACTCCTCTCTGTATTTACAATATTAGAGAGTTTTATCGGCCTGGGAGTTGTTTGAGTGCTGTTTATGTATTTACAAGAGAGTGCATTTACTTCATACAAAATCAATCCACTGGACCATAACTGTCTCCGAATGTGTGTTATTTGGCTAGGGTGTCAACGGAGTTAGTACATTTGTAAACTCTCATTTGTAAATAGAATGTAGGGAAAGTTTACCTGAAAAATAGCGAAAACAACTGCAGTCAATGGCCGGCGATTGGTTAGTTCTGCCAGCCGGAAATTGTCTAATCCCTACCTGTCCACACTCTCGAGAAGCTGGAAATAAAAAGGCAATTTCATTTACATTACATTCATAGTAGAGGTGGGATTCGGGCTTGACTTCAGGCCCGGACCCGGAAGAAACCCGAACAGATACTCTATTAGCCCGACCCGGCCCGTCAACGAGCTAAATATTTGATATTCAACCCGGCCCGTTTTATGCACCTCACATTTTCTGAAGCCCGAAACCATTAAAAACCGGCCTCCAAAATTTTTTGCAACCCGAACCCGCTACCCCCCACTACCCGCTAAAAACCCGATCTTTAAATGGTTTTAAAACCCGATGACAACCCGGTTTTTTAGTAACAATTGAATCCGCTGTGAAACCTTTATTTACATATTCCATTATATTTACATATACTATCCATCCCATCTCACCACATTCAATAAACGTGCGCTCACGGAGCAAACCTTCTTATTGGCTTTGAACATTTTTGAATATAAACTACATATCAAGGTTAAGGGATCGTTTCAAAATGTTTAAGCATGTGTACGTATTAAATACAGTGAACGATTATTTACCTTTAGCATGAATATACATGAAAGCAATGCTTGAACTCAGTGCAACGTCAAATATGCATGCCACCTATCTGTCCTAAATTTGATTCTAGTAGGATTGTCGGGTCATTTGTAATTTCTGGCCCGCCCGAAACCCGAACTGAAAAAAGAATCCAGGCCCAAGCCTGATCTTGACCCGGTTTCATTGTTTTAGTGCAGCCCGAACCCGGTCGGAACCCGACATAAGTTCATATTTGCAGCCCAAACCCGACCAAAAGCCCGGCCGGGTCGGGTTCGGGCCATACATGGGCACCCTCACGAGGAATTGAGGGATGCCTCGCCCTCTCCCTCGTCCTCGCCCTCTGCGAGGGTGATGGCGAGTACACGTTGATTTTAGGCGCCCTCATGAACATGAGAGAGAGGACCTATGAATAGGATGTGAACAAATGAGGGGGAGGCAGAGTACACATGTAAGCCCTCATGACCTTCTCTTACCTTAATCGTTATGCGAAAATCATACATATATTGTTCTGTAGCAAGACCAACTTCATGACGTCTTAGGTACATGGTATATGGCCCTGCGCAAAAATCCCTGTTTTAATTTTTAATAGTAAAAGGTCCTCTTGTTTAGGTTAAAATTTCTCATATTAAACTCCAGAAAAAAATTTCATTTTAGGATGTCGGAGAGACATGGTCATTTGTAAACAAGGGCACCTGGGCATTATATTTGATTAATGTTGTTTTCAGACCCTACTATTGTATATTACTGGTCTGAGGTTATGGAACCTATTTGTGACTAATCTTTATTAACCGGAGACGTAAAAAACAGCTTTGATCAATAATAGTCATTTTCTGAGCTACTGAATCGATTATAATGAAGAAATTGTCAAAGACTAACAAAAATGTCTTTTATATCAAAATATTGTAGTTTGACTACTGAATGTTTTCCATTTTGCCGACAATTAAAATATAAGGAAGATAGACCCTATTTACTGATGAATTAGAATTTTAAACTGGTTTTTTAGGTTATTTTCAGGACAAAATTGAAAAAACATAGTAAATTTTTCAAGTTTTTTGTACTTTTTACAATTATGTCAAACACGAAGCCTAATATATTTGCCTGTACCCAAATACCTGGGTAAAACCTGCACTGATAAAGGGCACTATTTTGAATACAGTAGTTTATTTCAACAACAATTTTTTAAAAATTTGTTTTGAACGCTAGGTTGTAGGAAATTTTATAAACTTTTTAAGCTATCCAAAAGTTCCGTACGTTCAGAACTGGGGCGAATGTCGACACATATTGAAGTTGTCATATTTTAACCAAGAGTCCACGAAAAAGTTATTTGAAGGCACAGGTATTGCAGGCAATTGTAGGGGGGTTATTTACGTGTAATATAAAATAACGAGGGCCCTCATGAGTGCGAGAGAGAGGGGTGTATTTTAAAAGTAGCCACTCACGAGGGCGAGGACGAGGACAACCCGTAACTTGTCGCTCGATAGATGACGAGGGAGAGTGCGAGTAGGGTATATCCCATCCCTCGCACAAAGAGGCAGAGGGGGAGAAAAACGCCCATCTATGGTTCGGGCCGGCCCGAATCAAAAAGCCCGCTTCAGGGCCCCACCTCTAATTCATAGCTCCATCCTGTCTCTGAGTCTTTCTCAAGTGAGAATCAATTTCTGAAGATAAATTATGGCACAAATCCTATTGTAAGTAGTAAAGCAAATGCCCAATGAATTCTGAGGACGGATTGGGACAGTGCCTGTGAACTATGAATCTATGGATATAGGAATCAATAGGATTTTAAGGAAAATTGTGTGGTAAAATTATTAATTTTGACATTCTTACAAAATTCCTAAATTTGGCTCACGGTTTGGAACGGACAATGTTGACCTGATTCAATGAAATAAGTTTCTGAAAATGTGGAATATGTACAATTGTTTTTAAAGGAGAGAACTACATACATATTTCCTATCATTGTCCCTTATATGAGCTAGGCAGTTTGAAAATGTTTTGTGGCACCCCTTACTTGATTAAACTTCATGTAAAATTTGTTTCAGAGAAATATTGCTGGTGGTATTTCCATTGAGGTCCTCATCACCGGAAAAGCGTCTGAAGAAAGTTCAGAAGTGCTTAAAGAGTTTGAGTAATTCCACAGTTGGGAGGACGTACAACGCCATAGGCAAGACTTTAACTGTTTTGCCATGCGGAGCCATTTCTTTAGGAGTCAAACTTTGGGATAGCATGGCTAGCACACTCAACGTGGCTTATGCGAATGTTCCAGTCACCGTTGGCCCCGATTATTACAACGGGATTGAGATCTCCGAACTTACAACCGCTAACAGTATCGTCACTAGTTTGGGTAAGAGATTATTATTAGAAAAAGCAACATTAAACTAAATATAATTACTCCAATATTTATGTTAGCTTTTGTGTTTCGCCTTATGATTTTAAATGATTTGTAATGACTCTTATACATACATGTGCTTTAGCTTCTATTTAATACAATAATAATTTTCCATTACGAAATATAGTAGTTGGAACAATAGTAGAGTATTAATACACATTTAAAAAGGCTAATATTCAATGGGTGATGTACCTCAACAGGCATGATGATATCCATGGGTGGAATTAATAATAAGCAACGAGTGAGCTTCTGCGTAAACAAAAATATGTTCGAATCAGAAGACATTGGACGAAGTATGGGAACGTTTTTTGCAGAAGAGATTCAAGCGTTAGTGAATGCAACTACATGAAATGTCGGTTAAAGCTTGTGGTGCCATCAATGATTAGAAGAAGAATAGTTTCAGTAAGTCCAGCTTGTATGTTGAGATTGGTTCTCATCAGTCGAAACATTAAAGTATAATTTAGATTTATTTGTTTTTAGAAATATCTATAACTCCTCGCTTGTAATTTGAACGAGTGGAACGTCCTGATGATATATTCAAATTTACTCGCTATGAAGAATTTAAAGTATAGAATTATTTCCTGCCCTCTTCATTAGCACTTCGTTTCCCGAGATCTTTCCAACATTCGTTTTGTTTGATAATTAAACACTTCAGAGCAAGGCCGATTCGTGGGTAAAATTATAATGGGCAAAGGTCACCAGAAATGGGTGGAATAAAAAAGAGTTAGCTCCAAAACGTATATTACATATAACAATTATTTTAATTATAATTTCATGTGTATATAATGTTATTGAAACAATTTTGGCATAAAATGAATACGATAGTTCATTACTTTAATATGTTTTAAATAGACTTAAATTCGGACTTATCTCTCTTGGGAAAAAAATGGACAAATCTAAAGGAAAGGATAAATCTAGATATTTTTTTACTATTTAGTCTAAAATTACTGGTAGATTGGAATTCTGGACCGCTTAAATTTCAGAAGTTTTTCGTTCCTCTTGTACAATTTTATCTCAATCAAGATCTGTTATACAGACGAAGGCGCTGCTTGGCTAACTATGAAAATGCTAATAAGGCTTTCGATAAAGCAAGGACTAAAAATCGGGACGTTTCTTCGGTAAGTCAGTAAATCTTCAAATATTTGTATTCATCTATTCCGTCCTGTCTAAATGAACTCATAAATGTCACAAATATTATTCCCACATGCTAAAAACAGAATTTGGAGGTGATTGATGTGAGTTCGCGTGTTTCTAAAATAATATTGGAAACTTTTATCAAATTTTTAGTAAACATTGTACTATTTCCTTTTCGACTCAACACTAACTGTAGAAGTTCCAACTAGAAGTAGATATCCTTATTACGTTATCACTGTAATTTCGTGCTTTCATTCTAAAGTCTTGTAATTGTAGTAGGTATCTAACAAGAAACCAATACAAAAAATCTTGAATGACTTATCTTCAGAATTTCCCTGAAAACAGGCCGAGTCTTTTCAACAATCATCATGTGCCCGGTTCTAGCAACTATCTGACAAGGCAAAGGAGGAATTGCAACAGTTCAAAGTACGACGTGTCCCGGCTTTCAAAAGAATTTGGTGGAGTTGGCGGAGTTGCAAATCAAGCATGGCCGTGCTCAGTGTTCCATTATAAGTCAGACCTTGCATAGTCTTGCTGAAGCGTGATAATAATAATTATTACTGTGCTATTTGCGTGATTGTACTACTACTACTGCTATATATCATGTTGTCAATCTTTGTACTTGCCTTGATAAAAACCGGTAAAAAACCCCGAATCCAGGGGCCGGATTTTTGTAAATCTCCCTGGAAGATTATTACCTACCTTTTCAAAATTAATCCTATCTTCTGGAGAATTTGGTTGCACTGAAGAAATCATCACGATCGTAGCGAGTGGAGTCCGTTTTTCAAACACCTTTTGGTCAGCTGGCTGCAAAAGGTTAACATACCTAGACATGGGTTTAGTTGGCATTGTTTTTATTACACTGCCACGAAGAATAAAATCAATATGAGAGTAAACATTAATAAAGCAGAAACATAAGTAATACAACATAAATGTGAACTTTCCTCTAATTGGAAGACAAGTGTGATGTGTTTGAATGACAAAGAATGAAAAAAAAAGTATGCATTTGATTTTTAAATGATGTTATGCATAAATTTTAATTGACAGGCTGTTAAAAATTGAAAGGAGCCAGAAACGAGGATAAATACCAAATATCAAGAAATTCATGGTAAATTAATGCGACGTGATTTTATCCTGAATACCCCACATAACAATTTAATGTTCATACAAATGGTCATCCATAGATGTACAACTATGCAATAACAGTTATTATCTTATTATTATGCAATAATAATAACTGTTATTATTAATTTTTTAACTTATAATTTAAATAATAATAAGTAATAATTTAACTTACAGTTACCAATAATTGTTTATGATATCTCACAGGTACATGTCCCATATATAAAGTTTAGTTGAAAGATCAGTAAAAATTGTCTTATTCGGAATGACAAAGAATAGTTGTCTTTGCAATGTGCAATGGGGAAAGTTGTATTAAGTGTATAGCAGCAGAATTCCGGCACTCAAAGAGAATATTTTGACGGAAATTTTTGCGTTTGTGTGTTTCAAAAATCTAAGTGATTACATCAAAACCACTGCTGCCTAATTACCACGGCCTTATCTTGGAGTAAAGCATCACCAATCTTTTAGAAGTTCTGACTGTCTTTCTAGTTTAGTAAGACAAATATTTTCAGATTTTCAAATACTTGCTTCATTAATCGTAATCGTATTTTCAGTCATTGAGGAGCTCATTCTAAATTTTTAAACTAGAATCAACGAAAGTTTCTACGGCGCTAAAATGACAAGTTTTCTTCTCAATGCATATGCGGTTAAAATCAAAGAAATCCTTAACTTGTTTTACAAATCATTTGCTAGTTATGTGAAAAAGGTAGGATTTTTCAGGCCCACTTTAGTAAACATATAAAGTTCATATGCTTAGATAGCAGGTTTTCGTTGTTTCTCGATTTGGAAGCAGGGGTGAAATCCATGAACATGTATTGAACTACTATATACGCATATATGTCGTTTGACGAATATGAAATTCTAACAAAGTCTGCTAATTTACTAAGTTACGAAAACAGTTCTTAACGGTTATGGTAAAATATATGAAATTTTTTACAACTATTGAGGGTAACTTGTTAAACTGATGTCATTTTTATGCAGTATGAAATGTAGCAACGCTCAGACTGACAGAATTGTTTCTATATTGCAGCAAATTTAGACCCCACGAAACAACTTGCTAAACATAAATAGCGTAAAAACTGAACTGCTGAACATTGTGAACTATCGAAACAAAAGTTGTTCTTGAATGTTTAAAGATTGTATTGCGAACAAACGATTACTGACAGCTGCTGAGTCATCTAAAAAGTATGACTACAAGAGAAACTGAATTCTTGAGGTAAGTACATACTATGCCCGGGATATATAAGCCAATTATAAATAATGAAATTCCAATGAAACCTTATTATACTTGATTTTTGAATTTTATATTTTTTCACTAAGGAGTCCTGACTTGAGATTCTAATAATCTGGGCACCCTAACTGTGAGAGGTGACCAACCAGTTCATATTCACCTCACTTCTGTTCTTTACACTTTACCCCAGCCTCAGTGGATGGTTTTTGTCGATATAATTCACACTAATCAAATCTATGTTAAGGATTTGACTGTTGTCAAACCAGAGTGGCTGAAGGAGGCTGCTCCGCATTTCTACACTACTATCACAGAAAAAAATCATTGAAAACAATTTCGTTATAATAATAATAATTATTGTCATAGACTGACTAAATGTTCTATATTGGCCTTTGTATTTTAGTTTTAATTTGTTTAGAAAAGACCTAATGGGTTTGTGTGTTGTACCTATGAATAAAGTTTTTGTTTTTTACAAATTCCTTGTACAAATATCATATATCCTGACCTTACTGGGTCTGCTACTTTGTAAAGTCTTACATACAGCCATCTAATTATGTATAATATTTACTGCAGACAGTGAAAGAAAAAAACTACTACAACTGTATGGATCACTAAACAAACGTGTCTATGTGTTCTTTCATGATCCTACTGTTAGCCAGATGTCTTTTAATACTGTAATGCTGTTAAAACCTATTGGGTCTGCGACTCTGTAAAGTCTTACATACCGCCATCTAATTATAATATTTACTGCAGACTAGTGCTCGAACCAATTCAGTTCTGAACTGAATTTTCAGTTCAATTCAGTTCTGAATTTTCAGTTCAATTCAGTTCTGAATTTTCAGTTCAATTCAGTTCAATTCACTACTTTTTCGATTCAATTCAAGACGAAACTGAACCGATTGATTCAGTTCATAACTTTGAATTGAACTGAATCGTTTTCCTTGAATTGAAGTTTCAAAACAATTTCAATAAAAAATCCACCGTTTACAAACTCTCCAGATCCTTGAAGTAGCGATTTGTACCCTTAATTTAGCTTTCTTTTGTTGTGCGCTTGGAAAACACTGCTGCCATTTCTACAGCAGAAAGCGTATTTGTAAGCATATCTGTAGAAACCGCTGGTTTTCGATTCAGTTCAGTTCAACTGAATTGATTTGGTTTTTACTGAATTGAATTGAAAATCTAATTTCAATTCAGTTCAGCTTGTGAATTGAACTGAATTGGAAAAAACTGAACTGAACTGAACCGTTCCAACCACCTCTGCAGACAGTGACAGAAAAAAACTACTTGAACTGTATGGACCACTAATCAATATATGTGTCTGTGTTTTTTCATGATCCTACTGTTAGTCAGATGTCTTTTAATACTGTAATGCTGTTAAAATAGGGTTTTTAGTCCGGGTTTTCATCAAATTTCATGAAATTTTAGCCTACTTTAGCATTTTTAAAGTAAAGATACAAATCTAGGCTCGACAGTAGACTAATTAATTGTTTATCTTTCTTACGTTTAGTTAAGTACAACATACGGTGGATATGGATATGGAGACTCTCAATGCATTGGAGAGACGTAGCAATCTATGAAATGCTTAAGTATTGAAGAAATGTACAATGTGTTAAAAATACAGGAAAAGCAACAACAAAGCCCATCGCAACATATATTTTCATGAGTACCACTTTCTGCTATCACTGGTAACTAGGGCTTCTGTTCGGGACGGGACGTCCCGAGGTTTTCGGAACGGGACCCGGATCGGGACAGTTTCGGGACAAAATGTTTGTCCCCATGTTATTTTGGGACTGAATCGGGACGATTTTTTTTGTCCCGAGGATTTCGGGACGGGACAGAATTGCCACCGGGACAAAAATATTGTCCCCAGTAGAAGCCCTACTGGTAACATATACATTTATGAAAATATGTTTCAAAAGGTTATTATTATTGTATATTAATTCATCTGCCTTACTATTACCATTAAATATGAACTTACTTAATGTATCCTACTTTTATTTCCCAGGGAAGGTATGTTCGCACCATTTCCTCGTCAGTGTTGTAAGCATTATCCGCATTAATATTAAACCAAGTCTTAAGGAGACACGCACAAAAATGATTGTCATTGTCCTGCCTCTCAACCCCAAATAATGGCCTCGAACCTCAGGATGATAGACAGTATATAATTCTAATATCTGTAATTAAGCAATTCCTCACCTTTATCTGGCCTTGATCTTACTTGAACAAAAAGTTATTTAATATTAACACTATACTCACATGTATACATACAAAATATGTTCAAATACATTTTGATAGTAATCGGTACCCATCACAGTAAAAACAGCTCCTAATACCCGTCTATGTGAAAATACTCGAAAAAGTACTCATAACTTTTTCCGTCAAGTCTACGCAACAACAGCTGGCAATAAAAAAACTGCCGGAAATACCAGTCGAACGACCATTTTACCATTTTTTCGTCTTATTTAAAGTACTCTTATTTTGTATGTACTGATAAATGTCGTGTGCGATGATAATTAAACGTATTTATTCCCTCCCAATGTTGTCAATCTTTTTGCTTTAAAATTAAATTATATTGATGTAGATAAATGAAATGCTTTCTGGTTTTACAATTTATTGCATTCTCACCAGCAGAGAGCAGTAGAAAAGATCAGCGACAGTAGTAGTCGGAACAGTACAATTCAGTTCAGTTTTTTTCAGTACAGTTCAATTCATTTGCTGAACTGAATTGAAACTAGATTTTCAATTCAATTCAGTAAAAACAAATTCAGTTCAGTTCAAAATTTTGAATTGATTTGAACTGAACTTTTTTTTTAGATTTTTTTCGAGATTTTCAGACGGCACTGTTTTCCAAGCGCACAGCAGAAGGAACCTAAATAAAGGTTCAAATTGCCACTTAAAAGAACTGCAGAGTTTGCAACAGAGCTGCGCTCAAGTCAAGTAAATCCCAAACTTGACCCTGAACTTGACTTGACCCTGATATTCAAGTAGGTTTTTCAGTCGGTCTTGAACTTGACGTTTCATGGTCAGACAATTACTTGAAAATTCAGGGTCACGTACTCAAGTACTTTTCGCGTAACTTGAACCTGGTCAAGTATACTCAGGACAACTCTTGACTTGACAATGACTTGACCATGACCCGAACTTGAACTTGACTTGCATTGTCAAGTATTTTTCAAAATAGAAATAGTATTCACACTTACAACATTTATTATGATTTTTATTGATGAAACACTAAGTAATTAATCTAATTAAATACTCTTGATAGTTATTACTGCATACCATTAATCGACTAAAACGTAGCAAATAACAATACAATAGTCTCTGCTAATTGTAATATAGAGTCTTTTAGGTGTAAGTAAATCAATTCCCATTGAATTTTGGTACTAATAATAACTGCTTGCGCTAACATTAAAGTTTGGGTTGCTTCACTGAAAATCGCCACAGTTCAACGTCCACGAGTACTTTTACTTAAGTAGCTTGACCCGATAACCACGCGTTTATTTTATGCAACAATGCCGTACAACAATTGAACGCTTGCTTTCATAAGTGCTACTCGGAAGTTTTTATATTATTATTCTTTCGTTCACTAGTACAGCCGTGTCTTCCCAAGCGGATCTGGACATATTGAATCGTAACTCGAAAATATGTTGTTTAGACGAATATGCATGGGTACGGAATCTCGGAGTAACGACAAAGACATTTTGAAAGAAAGCCTATTGAAGTATTTAGCGCCGCAACTTCGATATACGTAACGTTTCGTTACTTGAATAAGTACTTGAAATACTCATGGTTCATGGTCAAGGATTTACACATTTTTACTTGACCATGAACATGACTTGACTCTCAAGTAGAAATTTTTGTCTTGACCATGATAACTACTTGACTTCAAATCTCAGGGTCAAGTAGATAAATAACTTGACCATGCCTTGAATGCTCAAGTATCTATTATATTTTACTTGACCATGACCCGAACTTGACCATGACTTGAAATACTCATGGTCTACTTGAACTTTAGCGCAGCTCTTTGCAAACGGTGGATTTTGTATTGAAATGTTTGGGGTAGAATGAATTGTTTGAACTGCAATAGTTCAAGGAAAACAATTCAGTTCAATTCAGGTGTATGAACTGGATCAATCGGTTCAGATTTATCTTGAATTGAATCAAAAAAACTGAATTGAACTGAATTGAACTAAATTGAACTGAACTGAAAATTTCAAATTCAGAATTGAATTGATCCGAGTACTAAGCGACAGCAGCAGTAACACTTTAGGTAACAGTAACACATTCCAAGATGCGTCCCACTCCAAGATTCGTATGGCTATTTCACGGAATTGGATCTAACATTCTGACAAAATTCTTTCTTATTCTGTTTCCTGTATTACTTCTGGTTAATTATGTAATATTTGGAATCGTAGTTCGCCCTATAGTTTGGTTCATATACAAACTTTTTCGTCCAGAACTCAAGGGTTTTGTAAACGGTGTGAATGTAGTGTTTACTCAAGGGAAAGATATCAACTATCCCCTCAATATCGTTGGAATTGTTGTGGCCAATGGGAAAATAACAGCAAGTGACTTCCAGGAATCCATGCAAGAACGTATTTTATCTTTGAAAAAATCAAATGGGGATATTTTGTACGAAGGACTTCAGATGTACTGGATAAAATTCCTTGGATACCCTTTTTGGAAAAAGGATAAGGATTTTGATCTGAAAAACCATATTAGGGATTACGACTACAAGGGTTACTCTTTACCAAGCGAGCCCTCAGAATTAGACCTACACAATGCTGTAGGTAAATTAATTCAGGCCCCTTGGAAGAAGAACCGGAGCCCATGGGAAATACTTTTCATTCAAAACTATAAAGGACAGGATAGATCAGTTCACATCCTTCGAATGAATCACGTCTTGGCTGATGGACTGAGTATTTATGAAATGTACAGAGTGATCACACAGAGTGAGTGGCGTGTACCCGGTGTCCAACTTTCAGAGCGGGCTTTGTCAAGGTGGGACCGACTTTATCTACTATTTAAAATGCCTTACGATGTAATAGTAAATCCCTCGGGAATATTAAGTTCCAAAAGACTACCGTTTCAAAAGGATAATACAAATGTGGAAACTATTTTCACAGTGAGTCCAGAAATCTCTGTTGATGTAATTAAATCGATAAAAAATTACTTCAAAGTGAATTATGCAGCAGTCATCTATTCCGCTTGCTCTGGAGCGATTGCAAGAGCTCTAGAACGTGCTGGACAAAACGTTCCAAAATATTACATGACTAGTGTTATTATTCCCAAGCCAAAGCATCCAGGGGGTCTCTGCATTCATGCGTGAGTCTCGGATTACAATTTATTATATTTATAATTATATGTGATTTGTCTACATTTGTTAATAATTATTTGTATGGATATTACTAATATTTTTAATGTAACTAGTGTCTGTATATTCCAAATATTAATGGGATAATCTTTTAGAAATGATTTAAACCCTTTACCAGAAATTTCATATGTTTGCTTAGAGCAAAGCACAAAACTTTTGGCTTTCATCCCCTTCCCCTTGTTTATACCTGTACATACATATAAGGGACAACAATCCTACAGGGTGTTGCTTTTGTTGACCTAGGTCAATATTTCCGGTCACAATTGCCAGCTACGTAAAGTAAATTCGGGATTATTTGAAACTCAAAATATGAAAACATTTTGACACACTATATAACTTACAGTCACATCACAGTCACATCACCAACTCCTACAGTCGCCATTTGCAATATTGAGCTGGGGTAAATTAAATAAAGTGCAATAATTGCACAGTGCAGCCAATGCTTATCAATTTGGTAAGCGTATACTCGTCTTTTAAAGAAAATTGTGTGGTTAAAATATTAATTTTGACATTCTTACAAACTTCCCAACTTTGGTTCACGTTTTGGAACTCACAATGCTGACCTGGCTCAATGAAATGAGTTTTTGAAAATGGGGAATACAATTGTTTTTAAATGAGAGAACTACATATGTATTTCCCATCATTGTCCCTTATATGAGTTTGAAAATGTTTTGTGGCACCCCTTACTTGATTAAAATTCATGTAAAATTTGTTTCAGAGAAATATTGGTGGTGGTATTTCCATTGAGGTCCTCATCACCGGAAAAGCGTCTGAAGAAAGTTCAGAAGTGCTTAAAGACTTTGAGTAATTCCACAGCTGGGGGGACGTACAATGCCCTAGCCAAGACTTTAACTGTTTTTCCATGCAAATTGATTTCATCAGGAGCCAAACTTTGGGATAGCATGGCTGGCACACTCAACGTAGCGTATGCGAATGTTGCAGTCACCGTTGGCCCCGATTATTACGACGGGATTGAGATCTCCGAACTTACAACTGCTAACAGTGTCGTCAATAGTTTGGGTAAGAGATTGTTATGACAAAAAGTAACATAAAAATATACATAATTATGTAAATACTCCAATATTTGTGTTAGCTTTATTGGGAGTCGTCTCGTGATTTGTAATGATTTGTAATGACTCTTATATGTATATAAATACGTGTGCTTTATCTTCTATTTGACACAATAATTATCCATTACGAAATATAGTAGTTAGAACAATACAATAGTATTAATACACATTTACAAAGGATAATATTCAATGGGTGATGTACCTCAACAGGCATGATGATATCCATGGGTGGAATTAATAATAAGCAACGAGTGAGCTTCTGCGTAAACAAAAATATGTTCGAATCAGAAGACATTGGAAGAAGTATGGGAACGTTTTTTGCAGAAGAGATTCAAGCGTTAGTGAATGCAACTACATGAAATGTTGGTTAAAGCTTGTGGTGCCATCAATGATTAGAAGAAGAATAGTTTCAGTAAGTCCAGCTTGTATGTTGAGATTGGTTCTCATCAGTCGAAACATTAAAGTATAATTTAGATTTATTTGTTTTTAGAAATATCTATAACTCCTCGCTTGTAATTTGAACGAGTGGAACGTCCTGATGATATATTCAAATTTACTCGCTATGAAGAATTTAAAGTATAGAATTATTTCCTGCCCTCTTCATTAACACTTCGTTCCCCGAGATCTTTCCAACATTCGTTTTGTTTGATAATTAAACACTTCAGAGCAAGGCCGATTCGTGGGTAAAATTATAATGGGCAAAGGTCACCAGAAATGGGTGGAATAAAAAAGAGTTAGTTCCAAAACGTATATTACATATAACAATTATTTTAATTATAATTTGATGTGTATAATGTTATTGAAACAATGTTGGCCTAAAATGTATACGATAGTTTATTACTTCAATATGTTTTAAATATACCAAAATTCGGACTTATCTCTTTCGGGACAAAAATGGATAAATCTAAAGGAAAGGATAAATCTAGATATTTTCACTATTTAGTTCAAAATTACTAGTAGATTGGAATTCTGGACCGCTTAAATTTCAGAGGTTTGTCGTTGTACAACCTCCTGTACAATTTTGTAGAATGAATTTAGGTCTTTTTGGTTCTTTTTACTTTTGAATGTGCACGTCTTGAATGTGTTTGCATAGCTGTAAACATCTGTGGATGACCATTTAAATGAACATTAAATTGTTATGTGGAGTATTGGGGATAAAATGACGCCGTATTAATTTGCCATGAATTTCTTGATATTTGGTATTTATCCTCGTTTCTGGTTCCTTTCAATTTTTAACAGCCCTGGTGATTAAAATTTATGCATTACATAATTTAAAAATCAAATGCATATGTTTTTTTACATTCTATGTCATTCAAACACATCACACTTATCTTACAATGAGTGGAAAGTGCGCATTTATGTTGTATTACTTTTGTTTCTGCTTTATTAATTTGTGCTCTCGTATTGATTTTATTCTTCGTAGCATTGTAATAAAAACAATTTCAACTGTGATAAAAATACGATTTAACCCAGGTCTATAGATACTTACATATGTGAACCTTGATTATTGCAGATATGGTTGAGGGTAAACATGCACTCCAAATAAATACATGCAAAAATAACGAAGCACACTGACCTTCTCTCCTGAATTATCTGGTTTAAGCAACCTTAGGAATACTTTGTTATGGGGAAATTGTGGAGAACAAAAAAATTTCACACTTAATTATATAATTGGTGTCTTAATATTGTAGGAGGTAACCTTTTTTCTCAAGTTCATGTGAAAATAATTTAAATGTTCTCTCATACGTAATTATCATTATATATAATTACATATATGTAGATATCTAATGATTCTATAAACTGTCGCGTCAAATTGTTTTGATTTTATTTAAATGCCGTCTCCAACTGTAAAATGCACACTCACTCAGTAAATGTCTTTACCTACTCAAGATATTATCTTCAGTTCTGTGGAGAAAATGTATCTATCACCGAAAGCAGGTCGATTACGTCGAGTTGCTACTTCTGGATTAAATTTTGCTGTAGTATATCCCGTGTTGATTGTATTGGGTAGTCTGCTGTCATTGATCTTTGTCCCCGCTGTTCCAATTGTGTGGATACTATCAAAGATTTTCCGTCCAGACCTAATCGGTTTTGTGGAATCTGAGAAATCAATATTCATCCAAGGAGAGTCTAATAATTCTCCATCAAATGTCGTTTGTCTTTTCATCATGGCTGGGGCTATCAAAGCGGATTCTTACATTCAGCATTTTCAAGAGCGTGTTTTTACACTCAAGCAACCCAATGGAAAGTTACTGTATGAGGGCTTCCAATTTTTCTGGACCCAGTACCTTGGATTTACATTTTGGAAAAAGGATGAGCGTTTTGACCTGAGAAATCACGTGAGGGACTATGATTACCAATCAGTTCCGTTGCCAAGCTCACCTGCGGATGCAGATTTAGAGAATGTGGTGGGGAGCATAATCAAAGCTCCATGGAAGCCTGAGCAAAGTCCCTGGGAGATTCTGTTCATCCACAACTACCAAGGGACGGGGAATACCGTCAAAATGCTTAGATTCGACCATGCGCTTGCGGATGGGTACAGCATCATTCAATTTTTTAGGGTTATTACACAAAGTGAGTGGCGTGTTCCGAATGTGCACCTCTCACAGAGAAAGTTGTCTCCGTTGCAGAGACTAACTTTAGGATTTAGAATCATTAATGATTTATATTTTTCTGGGAAACAACTTTGGGGCCAAACAAAACTTCCGTTTCATAGGGAGAGTAGAAAGCAGGAACTAATTTTTTCAATGAGTCCAGCAATTCCTGTTGATATCATTAAGTCCATAAGAAAACATTTTAATGTGAGTTACGCTGCTGTATGTTATGCTGCTGCTGCGGGGGCAATCGCACGTGCATTGGAACTCACCGGAGAAAAAGTTCCGAAAGAGTATGTCACAAATGTGGTCTTGCCCAGGTCGAACCATCCTGGTGGACTTAGCATTCATTTGTAAGTTAATTGTGAGCTGATATAATAATTATTTAATAACTATAGAACGTATATTTTATAAACAAAAATTTCATGCATGATTCAATTTTTGTTCGATGTTTTAAAACGACAGGATTATTTTTTTCCAGAAATGTGTTACCTGGAAGTAGAGTGTTTGACCATATTACCAATGGTATTCCTTAACAAACCCATCGGGCAGTAATGGTAACCCGTCAGGTTCCCCATGTTAAGTGCATACACATGTACATAGTACAGCTTTCACACATACACACACACACACACATATATATATACACACACATATACACACACACACACATATACACACACATATACACACATACACACACATACACATACACACACAAACACACACACACACCAATACTGAGAGGGAAAACAAAGCTTGTGACTGTCTCACAAGCAGTCATGTTAACCCACCGGGTTCCCATATGATTTACAATGGGAGAGGGTCTACAGAGCACTTACTGTGACTCTCCCATGTCCAACAAACAACGTCCAAGGGTAAAGTACACTTAGTATTCCATTACAACGTTCCATATATACACGTGAGCGTATATATGCATGTAATTTGGGGATAATGTTTGTGTAAAGGCTCCAACTTTGTCTCAACTGGCACGGAAGCAATAAACCAGCAATTATAAAGCATCACAGCTCAAACATCTATAGCTGGACTCAAATCCAGAAATGGGACGTTTCCAAGGGCCATTTCTTGAAAATAAGACAGCACAGACATTTGATATTTATTTCTTCATTTCTTCAATATTTCTAGAGATAATTGGTGAGAGAGTACTTAAAGATATCAAAAACAGCTTTAAATTTGGGGAAGCTATAATAATTCAATTTTATTGAAATATTTGACACTTCTGGAAAGTAAAATCAAGAAATTTGATATTTAAAATACCAACGCAAAGTTTGGAACTAATTTTGTGCCCAACTCAAATCTCTCACACTTTCCTTGAAAACTGAGAGAGTACTTTATTGTCCACAAGCCCAGCACCCAAATTTCAAGGGTACTTCCCAGTCTCAGTACTGAGACCAAGCATTTGAAGTTCCAATTCTCCAGTGATCACTAGTACTTTTTCTCCTGCCCAAACTTTTTGAAGTTTGAATTCTTCACAGTTTATTCCTATATTTCTTCCCTAATTTTTATTTTGAACTTGAATTCACCACTGAACACTTATTCCTCTACTAATTATATTTTTGATAAAATGGAAGGACAAGACTACGACAAACAAAAGTTTGTCCTTATTGTGAGTTGGATATGTCGTTCTTGCAAAACGCACTTCCCAGTGGAACGAATATTGGAGCATTCCAATATTGTGCATAACTGTAAGTTCACAGATTCCCACAAGTGTTTACATCAATACATGTACAGTGCAAAGTTTAAGTGCAAGCGTTGCTGCAACTTTTTTGCAAGCACAGCATTAGCTGTTCATACGGATAATTGTTGGAACGATGACGAGAGAATTTTTCGCGAGGTCAAGATTCCACATGTCTGTCAGTCGTGCAATCAAGTAATTCCAGGTAAGAGATTTTATGTATAAAAACTACAGTTATAACACTTGAATGTAAAATGATTGGATATAGGTTAAACCACGCATGTATTGGAGTAGGTATTCTTATTGTTTGTTTGTTTAAAAATTATTAGATGTTGGAGAAGCTGGTACAACTGCTGAGAGTACAAAACCAGAGCCGATAGCACACTTTTCAGGAGCTGCGCCAACTGGGAGGATTACATCCCCAGTGTCGGAGGAGTTACAACAGCTCTATGATGACGATACTCTGGACCATCCTTCTAAAATAGGTACTATTTTAATGACTTATGTATTTGTAGATATTAGCAAACTGACTTTACATTTAGTGACAATTAACAGGAACGCACAACACATGATGATATTTTAAACAATTATGTAATTATTACAGATGTAGTCGAAATTGAGTCAAGTGATGAGGAGCACCCAGAGACAGTCAACCCCAAGCAGGATCAGCAAACCAACTGGAAGAATTTTATGAAAAGTCGGGCTGCCCTGCAATCACGTAAGCTGTACAAATATTTCCAAGATTGAACTTGTATTTTTAAACTACAAAACAGGAGCAAGCAAATTCTATTATTAATATTAGTAGTAGTATTAAAACAAAATTATTTTAAATACAGACTTAGCCGAAGTATGCAGGACACCTCCCCCTAATAGAAAAGTATGTGAATTTGAATGTTTTTCCCTGTTAACTATTTTATAGAGATTACTATTACATACACATAAGATGATAGTTGTAACCAGTGCCACTTTTATTTTTTTGTATTTACTAGGCTCCGAAAACACCTGCAACAGAGGTGAAACCCTGCAAAGTGGAATTGAGGCGTCTTCCTCCGAAGAGATTTCTCTTTGTTCGACGGACAGTCACAAAAAAAGCAATGGAAAATGTCATGGCAGAGGACACAGACAGCGACACGACCGTGGATCCAAAGCAGTCGATTGTCAACAGACACCTGGGAGATTCAGACCACTCCATGCAAGACGATCAAGTCGAATTCATACCAGCTGTTCAAAAGAAACGTCGACGCATTCTTATCGAAGACGACGAGAGCGAGGAGGAGGAAAAAGTGAGACTTGTTTGTATTCATTGTATTAATTAAATGAAATGAAGTATATTAATTAAATGAAATCAAGTATATTAATTAAGTGAAATGAAGTATATTAATTAAATGAAATCAAGTATATTAAGTAAGTGAAATGAAGTATATTAATTAAATGAAATCAAGTATATTAATTAAATGAAATCAAGTATATTAATTAAATGAAATCAAGTATATTAATTAAATTAAATCAAGTATATTAATTTAATTCAATCACGTATATATTAATTAAAATAAGTCGAGTATATTAATTAAATTAAAGCAAGTATATTAATTATATTAAATTAAGTACATATATATTAAATCAATTAAAACAACTATATTAATTAAACGATATCACAGCTTACGTATTTATTAGGTATATTAATTAAACATTATACTAATAATTCTAGACGATAGACAAGAACATGGCAGAGATGTTTTTGGACGACGAAGCAGTAGAGAGCGATCTCGTGACAAGCGAGGACGAACTAGAAGAAGACGATTGTCACAGCACAACAAGCGAGGAGGAAGTCGACAGCGGGGCAGCCGTAATAGAAAACGTGGGAAAAGGTCCTCCTCCAGCAGCAGCAGTTACACAAGCCGTAGCAGCCACAGGAACACCAGCTGCAGACACAGACGATTCACTGAATACAAACGTCGGAACACCGCCAAGTATAATTCCTCCAGCTCTAATTCTGGAGATTGGAGAAACGTTTCATCGCAAGCCCACACAAAACGAAAGTCTAAACGACACAGTGCTCTTGTTAGCAAAAAAGATCGCCCACATCCGAGATGTATTAGACAGTGTCAAATCAGGAATAACCGAATCCACCAAACAGGGAGAGTTCAATCAAAGGATTGTGACAGGTGTAGAAGAGGTAGAGCACAATCACATAGCTGCGTTTGTGAAAGAGACCCAGAGCACACCCACCGCGGAAGATGTGGAGGAAACTCTTCACGGTCCGATACCCGAAGACGTTCACAACGATCAACAGGAGATAGAGGAAGAGACAGACAGAGTAATAATGATGAAATCCATAATACGCTCAACCGAGATTCAGGACCTAGCAAGCGTCATTACGGTAATCCATGTTCACATTAGTAGCGTATTCTGCACCAATAATTAAACGAATTGTTTAACAATGAAGTACCTTTGTACATTTATAATAAATACTTATGGGGAAAATACAACTGTTCAAGGATTCAAACGTTTGAATCTCTGTTTTCAATAATTACAGTTTGCATTGCGTAGCGTGAATATTATAAAGTACTAAGTATACCTCTTCTTATCAATTGTAGAAACTGCACTTGGAGCTGGAAGGCATCAAGTACAAGTTGGCGGAGCAGTCTCAAGAGAGGCAAGAGATGAACAAAGACTGAATTCGGAAGCAGCTGTCGCAGCAGGTAGCATGGGAGCGAGTGACAATCAAAGCCATGATCAACTCCTCACAACATCAACTCATGAACAAATGCAAACAACCCCATGCAATAACAATAGTAATTTACATGCAGAAAATTTAAATTATATTGATGAAGGTGTTGTTGATTCGGACGTAGATGGAAATGTACATAATGTGAATAGAGTGCTCGGTAATGATTATTCTTTTAATCCAGATAATCCCGATTATATTCAAACATTAAACCTCTTAAAACAAAATAACGAAGGCAATGATAGTTTGCAGCATAGGGAAGGTAGTCGAATTAATGTAAATAGTAGTACTTCTGAAAGTGAGAATTTAAGTGGAAACGTTTCCAATAAACACAACAATGAGGGAGATGTAAATATACAGAACAGTGATTTTGTAAATACAACCGCCCCACCAAGTCCTACCAACTCACAGGTTTCACACGATTCTATCAACAGTCCATATGATATTGAAATGGCAAGCAATGCTGCCGGGGCTTTTAATAATAATGAGTTATTAATTAATATAAACCGGAAAAATTGTAAATTTTGTCCACTCTGTCTCATTACGTTTCCCACGGTCACATCATATGATATTCATGTACATACAAACCATCAAGACATGACAAGTGGAAGGGATTCTATAAATGTTATAAACACACCCATGGCACAAGGTTCTGAAGTAAGACTACCAGAGTTAAGCCTTACACGTCGTGTCATGGGAGATTTTCATAGGGTGTATGAAGTAAATCTAAGGGAAGCTAATCATACATTTAAAGATATTAAAGGCCTTTTTCAAATGTATAAAGCCATATTTCGATCTTTATTTGAAGAATTATTTCGACTTCACAATACTTTTAAGATTGAATTTAGTTTAAAAATTCAAATGTCAAAACCTTCAAATGAAGAAGGCGTGCCCCGAGTTGTTCGATCTTTTTATTTCAACTCTCACCTACGTTCCCTCATGCATATATCAATGCTTGAGTATATTATAGAGGCAGTTGTAACTCTTCTGGAGTTACAACTGGAAGAATTTATAAATCTAGGATCGGGATGGGAGTTGGAATTTATCGAGTCCCTTAGATTAGAAATTAATGATGGCGGTAATTTAAAAGGAGGCACATACTTACCTAATCCTCCTTTATTAGATGGAAAAAATGCTGTTATCAATTATAGTACTTCTGACAATGAATGTTTTACCTGGGCAATAGCGGGCGCCCTGTGTAAACGTTATTTAAGAGTAAATTCAAGAAAAAATGTAATTACTGCAGCAGAAATTGCTGAGAAAAAGAAATTGGTATGTTCCAGTTTGTCATATCCTGTGACAATAGAGCAAATACCAAAATTCTTGGAAGATAATAAGAGCATCAGCCTGAATATCTATGGCTATGAAGAGATTGATAATAACGTCACTGTGTCACCTTTATTTGTTACGGCAGAGTGCAGGCCAAGCCACATCGATTTGTTATTAATTATTGCCGAAAATGGAAATTCCCATTACACATTCTTGCGACAAAGTGTCGATAATCCAACAGCCGGTTTAAGCCGGTTGTTAGGTTTCAAAGGACGTGGCAGCAGGTATTATTGCAAGTTTTGCTTGCAGGGGTTTTCATCAGAATGTAATCACGACTCACATCAAGAGTTTTGTGCAGCCTTAGGGTTGCAGCGTGTAACATATCCTAATAATGACTACAAAAAATTCAACTCATGGAACAAAACAATTAAATCCAGTTTTGTTGTTTATGCAGACTTCGAATGCTTGCTCGTTCCAAGCGGTCCACAGGTTAATACTTGTGACTGTGATGTTTTTATTTGCCAGCAGCATGCTCCTAGCTCCAATACATCAACCCATGTTCCCTGTGCCTACTCTATCGTAATTAAAGATATGGAAGGTAGAGTGTATGGGCATACTATTTCGAATCATGGCGATAATGTAGCCACGGAATTTATTACGAAGCTAATAGAAGCAACACGCTGGTGTTTCGACGTCATCAAGGAAGAAATTCCCTGTAGACAGTTAACCAAATGTGAATGGGAATCCAAAGAACGAGTCTCTCACTGTGGTATTTGTTCAGCTCGGTTCGCACCACGTGACATTAGGGTGAAACATCATTGTCATGTTACTGGTGAATTTCTTTCTTGGAGTCATCAAAAATGCAATCAACTTGCACAAATACCTAAACATATTCCAGTTGTTCTTCATAATTTCAAAAATTATGATTCACACTTTATTTTGCAAGGTGTTAATGACGAACTTGTCTCCAAGATTACAGGCATTCCTCAAACAAGGGAAAAGTTTCTTTCCTTTTCTTTGTTTACAAAACAAGACAACGAGTTGAGATTTATTGATTCTTGTCAATTTTTGAACGCTCCTTTAGCCACTTTGGTTGAAAATGCTGTCAAAAATGGAACTGACATGTTTCGAACCACCAAACAAACATTTTCCAATTCTGGTGACGTTAATCTTTGCTTCCGCAAGGGTGTATTCCCATACTGTTGGCTGACAGATATAACCAAACTCAATGAAAGATGTTTACCCCCAAAGTCGGAATTCTTTTCGGATTTAACCGGGGAAGGAATTTCTGAGGAAGACTATGTTCATGCACAGAATGTTTGGACTTCCTTTGAATGTCAAACGATGGCAGATTATTGCAATCATTACTGTTTGTTAGATACTTGTCTCCTTGCTGACATTTTTGAAGCATTTCGTGAAAAGTGTATGATTGATTTTTCTTTGGAAGCAGCCAGTTATTTTGGTTTGCCAGGCTTTGCATTTGATGCAGCGCTCCGCACTTCAAAGGTTGAATTAGAATATTTAAAGCAAGAGGATATGTATAACTTTGTTGAGCGGGCTATACGTGGAGGAATATGTAATGTAGGTTCCCTGCGCAAAGCTGAGGCAAATAATCCCTATATGGGTGATGAGTACGACCCCAGAAGCCCTACAAAATATATAATAGCATGGGATGCTAACAATTTATATGGTAAGGGGTTATCAGAGTATTTACCAACACGTGGTTTTCGTTGGGTCCAACAAGAACCTAAATGGAAGAACCGTACTCTTGAAGAAATTGAACACGACATTAAATCAATGAGCGATAAAGGAGATTACGGATATTTTTTTGAAGTTGATTTATCATACGACAAATCTCTTCACAAAGAACATTCCGATTATCCTTTGGCTCCTGAAAGAGTGTCAATATCTCCAGACCAACTGTCTGATTATCAACGAGAACAAGTAGAAAAACTGGGGATTTCTCAAAGTACATTTAACTGTAAAAAATTGATTTCAAACCTACTCCCTAAACGCAATTATGTTTTGCATTACAGAGCTTTGAAATTGTACTTGAAGCTCGGCATGAAATTACTTCATGTTCATAGAGTTTTAAGTTTCAAGCAGGAGCCCTGGTTGAAACCTTTTGTTGATCATTGTACTTCAAGGCGTAGGGATTCAGTAACAGGCTTTGATATTGCGTACTATAAGTCCTTAATAAATATAAATTTCGGAAAATTAATAGAAAACAAACGTAAGTACATGAACGTTCACTTTGTTTTTACCAGACAGAAAGCACAGCAACTTATTAAGAAACCGACAGTGCAGCATATCTCGCACATTGAAGGTTCTAATATTTTGGTGTTCTTCATGAAAAGGTTAAGTGTATGCCTAGACAAGCCTATTTATGGAGGTGCATGTTGTCTGGACGATAGCAAGGTTACAATGTACGATTTCCATTATAATTATGTACGTCCGAAATATGGCGATCAGGCCCGTCTGCTTTTTACGGACACTGACTCACTGAATTATGTAATTGAGACTAACGATATTTATCATGACATGATTAGGGATAAACAATTATTTGATTTGTCTGAGTATTCACTTTTAGATAAATTAAAACCCAAGGAGCTTCTCGATAATACTAATAAAAAACGACTAGGAAAAATGAAAGACAATTATTCGAATTTTATCATTGTGAAATGCATTGCCCTCAAACCAAAAATGTATGCAATGCAATTAATAAATAGTCTGGACCTGAGTCAGTTGGAGATTAAAAAATGTAAGGGGATTAAGAAATGTGTGGTTAAGAATAAATTAAAATTCCAAGATTATTCGAATGTTCTGGAAACCAATATTAATTTTTCCTGCAATATGACTATAATAAGTAGTAACTTCCACAATGTGGAAACTTACACAGTTAGGAAATCTGGTCTTAATGCTTTCGACTCAAAACGGTATTATTCGAGCAAGTATACCTCTCTCCCATTTGGACATTATGAAACATTACGACAAGTGTAATACACATGAAAACATTGATGTACGATAGTTGTAAATAGTTTGAGTTTGTAACATGATATTTTCTTTGATGTGTTGAATAATAAAAAACCTTGTTAGTTTATATTTG
Source organism: Allacma fusca (assembly GCA_947179485.1). Taxonomy (NCBI): domain Eukaryota; kingdom Metazoa; phylum Arthropoda; class Collembola; order Symphypleona; family Sminthuridae; genus Allacma; species Allacma fusca. The sequence continues at coordinate 38,877,495 of OX359247.1, forward strand.
TTGATCATTACGATAACATCACCCTTGTGCGTTCTCCTTGGCTTCATACTTGATTTTAATCACTTGGTAATCTGGCAAACCAAAGATTCATTGATAATATGGCTGACACTAATGCTTTTGACTATAATATTTATCACCCAGCAAACATAATTGTTTCCGGCGTATCTCAGGCTGGCAAGTCACAACTTGTCGCACAGCTATTACGACGTAGAAATGAAGTAATGTCGCCTGTTCCTAATAACATAATTTATTGTTATGGTGAGAAACAGAGCAAACTATTTGACGATCTAAAAAAGGATTTAGAACTTAATGCCAAAGGTCAATTGCAGGATGTGCGTCTTGACTTTGTAAAAGGGCTTGACTTCGATATTCCCGAAGAAAATGACACTCCAACAATTCTAGTGCTTGACGACTTAATGAACAGTGTGTCAAAAAATAAAACTCTGGTAGACCTGTTTACAAGGGGAAGCCACCACAGATCCATAAGTGTTTTTTTGCTAGTTCAGAATTTCTTTTTCCCCAACATGCGAACTATTACATTGAACTGCAAGTATTTGATATTAATGAAAAACCCACGTGATAACTCAATAATTAATTTCATTGGACGACAAATGAATGCCGGAAAATCTTACAAGTTGCTTGAATATGCGTACAAACATAGTTCTTCCAAACCCTATGGTTACTTATTTTTGGATCTTTCTCAAACCCAGAATGAAAAATATCGAATTCGGTCAAGTATATTCCCCGATGAAGACTGTATTGTGTATACAGAGTACAATTAATTCAAATTAAAAACGTGAACTTGGCTTAGTCTCCGTACTTGTATGTATTGTAAATATTCCTTTAACAAATGATTAACTCATGTGTTAATGCAAGTAAAGGTATATTGGTATAAATTCCAAAAAGCTAGTTGCTTTGATTATTTATTCACGAAATCATGTATTGCTAGAAATTGATTGCTTTATCTACTTCAACATCATTATCAACACCCCCAATACCAGTTTGATCTTTCTGTAAACAAATGTCGGAACACCGATACAAACATTTTAGTAATTCTTCAGCATTTAATTTGTTCTTTATGTAATAGCTAACCAATCTTTCAATTAGCCAAAGACTACGGCGAATGTCAAAATTAACCGTACGACCCAAACGTTTGACATAAACAAATGTGCGATTTTGCCCCTGAAATGGGACGTCACGATAGAAACACTTTAAGAGCCGATATCCCTCTTCTGCATCATTCAGTGTGCGAACAATGCTGTTGCTGTTGTTAATGATTTTTGACACATCTGCACCTTCATCCCCCGTCGTCGTTCTTCGTGCAGAGTTAGAAGCTGAAAAATTTTCTGTTACATGGTGACCTCGGCTTGATGTTGTAGAAATAGCGTGGTTAATGCCAGGAGCAAATATCTTCGGAAGATTTGAATTGTTCTTTGAATATGAAACTAAATATCAATAAATAATCTTACCAAGCATTATTAGAATATTCTAGAAACACAAATGTAAATCACAACCTGCATTATCAGCACCCAATCCTTGTTGCTGGTCAAGACAAAATTAAGAACCTCTGTTGAAATATCCTGTAAAGGTACAGAACAAAATTTGTTGCCATTTTCAAATTAACTTGGACACATTTGGAAATGAAAGTTAAAACTAAGAAAACCGACAAAAATCTTGTTCTATACTCTTACGGAGTTTGGCTGGTAAATCTTTCCCCAGTTTTGATGCTGAACTAGCTGGACGCAAATTCGCACTAACTAATAATTTCGAATGATGTATAAAAGATTTAGTAACTGCAGATATACCACCACCACCAGCAGTAGCACAAGTAGAACTTGGGGATAAGCCATTTATTATATGGTAATGATAGAAAATGCAAGTTTTTACATGTATTCGGAGAGAGCTAATAGGAGACCTGGGATATGCTCCTCAGGAATAGCAATTCCATCCCCAATCGCACTTGCGCTTTTATCATTCCAATGTCTCAGATTTAGAAAACCCTTATCGGATTGGTTGCCGCTCTCCCCGCCCATGTAAATAATCCAACGTTTATCAAGGAATATTCTTGGAGCCACTCTAGTATCGACATCAGCCTCCTTTTTAATTTCCAAAGCAATAGGTATAGTGCGAAACGTTGTTGGACGTTTTGGTGTCTTGACTTTTCTACTCATTCCAAGTATACTGCTATTGTTAGCAGAACGTTTTCTATTCTTGACATGTTGATCTTCAAAAATATGTTGATCAACTTCGGCTTGGGCCATCGTCAGTAAAATGTCTCTCTGTAGCTCCGTCTAAACACACGACGTAATCAAGGGTTTGAACTTACACAATTACACAGGCAGTTTCTGGTACTACCCTTTTCCGAAAGTAAGAAGGAGTTTAAACTAAAACGTTTTATACCTTTCCAAAATTGTGCGAGCAATTTCAACGCTCCTTCCTTGCACATTTCTCAATCAGGAATGACAGGTGCTTCAGATTTGCCAATTTTTTGTATATCTTGTTGATAAGCCCCACCCCAAATTTCCTCTCCTTTCATATCCTTGAGGTAATACATTCTAGGATTAGTCTCACCTATTCTATATATCGTAAAGACTTCTGGATTATACGTATACGAATATCCCTTGGCAAACGGGTGCTTTTTTCTATTTAGTAGTACACTATCCCCAATCATAAATTTAGATTTTGGTGGCTTTTTGAGACCTCTCTCGTCATTTTCGTACAACGAGAAATAAACATCGACTTCATTTTTTTCGTTCACTTGAGATGGCGCCATTTTAATGCTGCGATGATAACTGTTGTTATAATTACGAACAATGTCGTCTAAAACTTTTGTATATTTCGTTGAATTATTATGAGTCATCCAACGCGATATTCTAGTCATTAGTGTCCGATGCCATCTTTCAATCAGAAAAGCTTTCAAATTAGAACCCGTTGTAATTCTTTTTATTTTAAGTTCCTTTAAATGGCCTAAAAAATCCCGATTTATAAATTCCTTCCCCTCGTCGAATTGACAATACCTTGGAGGTTTGTTACCAAATTTCTTTAACAACATTTTGAAAGCTTTCAATACAGTCTCTGCCCTCTTGTCTTTAATTTTAACAACGTTTGCCACTTTTGAGAATCCATCAATTCCTGTTAGTAACCATTTGTAGCCGTTGTTTTGCATTGCGTACTTGCTGAGGTCTAAAAGGTCTATAATATATTGATCCCCTATTCCTGGTATCCAAACTCGTCTCCTTTTGAAATTAGATACCACGGGCTTATGCAAGTAATATGCTGGGATCCTCTCAAATGCTTCGTCAATGACATTCGACTTGTATTTTTGTTTGGTATTCTTCCGAAAACCGCTTTTCCCAGTATAGCTGGCTTTCAGCCTGGGATTGACATATTGCCTTTTTATGCTTACATGGTCCTTGGTTGACATTGCGTTCCAAATTCAGCTTGACTGCGTCAGCATCCACCCCCAAAGAACGCTTAAGTTAAACTAATTCCAAGTTTCTGTGCCATACTGTTTCCATCTCTTGTGCTGTCAACATTCTAACATTTTTCTCATACGCCTTGCCAAAATATCAACATGTCTAAACTTGTTACAAGCGACATTGAGGGACTCATCGATATCCTTCAAGCTACATTACCTGCTGGTGCTGCAGCTCCTACCTTGTCTGACATTGATGAAGACTCTGAAAGTGCCATTGAAGAGCTGGGACCCATAAATACCACCAACATAATTGTGAAAAAAGGGCAACAAGAAACCGACCAAGGTGTGAGCAAGCTTACTCCAGAAGATGTGGACAAAAAGAAGAAAACCGAAGTTGACTCTGGAAAGGGGGAAGACGTGGGCGTAGACAATACAACACCTGTGGGCATTACTGCTGCTTCTGCAGGGGAAGCCGAAACAAGTGGAAGCGATGACAACTTTGATGATGAAAAGGCTGAACACGACATTATTGAATATCCATGTCGTCGCCCGCAATGTTATCTGTGCGATAAATCTGTTTGTGAATGTGATTTTGGCTTTAAATGGCGACCGCGTAGCCTGGAAGATTCTGAATCGGCAATTTGTCTACTTGAGGAGCGCATTATCTACTTGGAAAGAATTGCTGAGGACCAATGTGCCGGAAGTAAGAGGATTGCTGAGGATGTGGAGGCTCACACCTTTTTGCTGAAGCAAATGCAGCATGTAAGTAGTAGAGTAATAATTGTTTTGTTTCTAAATAACCCATTATATCTATATTGCAATGGTAGAATACAAACTATTACGAATTAGATATTTGTCATTTGATCGTTTTACGTGGTAGAAAATTGGATGGAGGTGTGGTTATGCTGTCAGCGTTCGTGACGAATTGGTTCCTGAAAAACAGCAAGATCGACGTAGTGTGTGGATTGGCAATATGTTGAGACAGATTGGAATCCTCATTCGCGGTCGCTATTCTGGAGTGGATCTGAGTATATCAAACATTGATATTGGTGGACAGGACATGAAAAAAATATTTGTTATCCGATTTCCATTTAATTTACCTGTTTGCTACATTCTCCGCGGTTTCGGGAGTATGCGTCCATTTGTCCGAGTGGATGAAATCAATCCCTACCTAGACGATCAGGGGCTTACAGAGTATTTCTCGATTTACAGCAAAATATGTACGGGTGACACGTGTGAATGATTGCTTATATGATGTGTAACATGTACCCATATTATCATTTTAATAAATGGTTTTGAGAGGTCACAATGTCCAAGAAAATTTTGAAGCATTCCCAATTTTTACACTATATTAATTCATGTTCACCAAAAGTTAGACAGTTTATTTTGAAGCATGCGAATGAGCAGGAGTTGGATTCATTATCTGAGTGTGTGTTAAATATTGTGAAGGGGAACGTACCCATAAGGCAGACTACATTTAAACATCTCAGACCATTTAGAAAGGATTTGTGCAAGCTGGCATGTAAAACTACCTGTAGTCATAAACAAAGGAGACGCATATTAAACCAAAGTGGGGGTGCTATTGTGCCATTGATCTTATCCACGGTTTTACCTTACCTTGTGTCATATATTACATCTCGCGGAGGAAATGAGTAAACGTATGAAGTTGGTATCTGAAGCAGACTTTGAATTATTTAAGAAACTCAAATCTAATAAAATACATAACAGCAATGTTGTTGAGCTGGAGACTCAGAAAAAACATGCTCTTGACTTGGACGATGACGTCATACCTAGAGATGTTAAGGCAATGTGGTACCAGAACGTTTCCCGAGAAATTGAAAATCGCGCCAAGGCTGAAGAGAACAAACCTGTTCTAGTTCGTCCAATCGGAAGCGAGCCTGGGGTTGCACAACAAAACACAATCCCACAAGCAACAATAACTTCCCCATTATTATCATTGCCCTCAACACCGCAAGCGTCTACTATTGTGCAACCTCAAAGCGTATCCTCCCCGGGGATTACTATAGACCAGGTGCTAGCAGCTGTTTTCTCAAAACGCGCTAAGCAAATAATTGCATTCTTAAATATGCATAGTATTGGATGGAATGGAAGCGGCGAAGTAACAATTCGAATGAGACGAATTCCACAATCAAGTTATGTTAGCGTTTTGCGTGCTCTAACTGACCCCAGAAAAAACAATTCGGCCATAATTGGTTACAAAGACGTACAAACAGTTTTAAAAGGGTTGGAATTGTCGAATTCTGGATTATCTGATGCCAGCATTGCAAAAATTAAATCCAAAAATGTATTTCGCATTGTGAGAAAATCGCCCAGAATAAAATGGAAAACATATTGATATATTCATATTACTTATTGTTTTCGTAATTTATTACAGCATTGATTTACAGATTGGTTGACAGTACAGTTTGGGGTATTGGAAAACGCGCAGTTTTTATAACTTACAAACCTTTTGACCATTTTATCATTATCCCTCAAGTTATTTGAATAATTTCGATAAAAAGAACGAAATGTGCACCCTTTATTCATATGATACAGAAAATATATGGCATGTTGGCCACAAACATTTGAATCGAAAGCTTGAACTTGTTTTTTTCTTTCCCATACTTTCCCACACAATCGTTTTGCAAAATGTTTAAAGTAAGTATCGTAGTTTTTGATTCCTAATCCATATGAGCAGAAAAAATATAAACGAGATGATTTATTTCGCATAAAAAAGCCACACCAATGATTACCGGGTTGGGAAGCAATGGAATCATTCACTATTAGACATATAGGATATTTTGTAGCATCTACATCTACAAGTTTATCACATGGTATTACGTCATAATTAACCTTCTGCCGTTTAAACATTTTACTAAGAAAGTTTAAAATCTGAATTGTGTCCATATTTTAATCAGTGGCGCTAAAATCTTTGAATGAAATGTTCTTGTTAGAATCTATTTGCATGACGCTTCCATACTCTGCATACACCACCACAGTTACAGCAGCTTTGAGAGACTTTGCAAATTTCATTTCTATTTTTATTGATCCAAAGTTGGGGATCGTAAAGCCCTCACGGATTTGTCCAATATTGTAGACATACAACGCACAAAAATCCTTAAACTCCTGTTGCGTTATATCTACTCCCACATCCTGGTTGGCAATGCCCAATCCGTCAAATATATTTTCGTACGCTTGCACAAACAGATCGTTTGCGTAGTCCAAGTGAAGAGGTAGATGAGAGGTTTGCTCTCCGTTCACAGTCAAGTGCATATATTTTAAGTCGTGATTTTCAAACAGAAATGGGTTTTGGAGATAATCCCCCATGAACGTTTTTGAAGAAACCAATCCCACAATCACTCGAATTGGTAATAAACCAACAAGTAAGTTTTCGTTATGGTTTTGAAGATTTCCTGGTCCGATTGTAAAGGTTTTGAGTTCAACACGTCTCATAGGCATTAGAATTGTGCTCCCATTTTCCCACGTCTTAAAATGTGTCAGCATAAGTGATGGAAGGACAGTTTTTTTCTTGACAATCAATTTTGCCTCCAAAACTTCAACAGCATATTTCTCGTCCTTGGCAGCCAACAGGCAAAACTCATCTGGTGCTCTATCAAACTGGATACGCATGTCTATGCCAGGTATAAGCCATTTATTTTGGAAGAACAAATCCACAAACGGGCGGCCAATCATTTCAAAAGGTTTGCTACCTTTACTTAAATCAAACCGTTTATGAAATCCATCTTCATCATTAGTTTTGATAGATTTTCCATCCTTCTCTTTGTAAAACATTGTACAAGTCGACTGGCTTTTCTTAAATTCTTTGGAGTATGACAGCAGGGTCTCAAGATATGCCCTGTAGGCATAATTATTGTTGGAAGGAGTGATAAGGGTTTCGTTCAAGTGTACCGAGACTTGTTGGAAGCACGAATGTAGAAAATTATTAACCGGAGCAACAACCACATCTGGCTTAAGGTCTTGACCCTTGGGGTCCACAATTTTACACTTTAAATAAAGTAGAGTTTCATCCAGTTCTACATACTGATTGTCATTAGCTTTAACAAAAAATAGTATGGGAGCTAGCTTATCTGAAATAGAACTCGAAGGGTGATATTCACTACAGAATGAACCATTTACAGAAACGTCCACGGGAGCATCGGAAAAGAGATCCGTTTCACTCCTTACAAACGTGTATGGTATGTTCTTAGCAACTGGTATTCTCTTGACCTTTGGCATGTTGTTTCAATCGAAAATACTTTTGGTTGCTAGGTGTCTTATATTTGTGCGTTTTCCTTTCCTGGAATTTTTTGTTTTGGCTTTCACACTTCGTTTAATCTTTTTCTTCGAATGTTTATTTTTATGTGTCCGTGACCGTTTGCTCTTGCTCTTGACAGCTTTATGTGAAACCTTTCTACGTCTCTTGCCCCTTCCCTTCTGATTTAAATAGTCACGGCCAATACCTTTTAATGCATCCATAGAATTTGACTTTAAGGACTCTTTAAAGTTACGTTCACCAGATAATAGATCTGATGCCACATTCGTTAGTGCTTTAGTTGCATTTGGAACAATATATTTTCGTGCAAAGGGCATCAGATGTCGTGCAATGGCGCCAAATATTGCACCAAGGCCCGCTCCGCGTTGTCTCCTTGCCCCACGAAAAAAACTGCCGTCATAAACAGGCGGATATGACCCGCCACTTTGTAAAGGAAGCTGCTGATAGAAGTCTCTTATACGACTGCTGTATTTATAAGCAGGCATTGACATTTTGTGCTTATCTAAAACGCTTGGGCCGAAATTTTAGGGTTGCTGAGAAGCACGGAAATTCGAATTCTAAATTATTTCCAGTTTCAGATTTAATACTGATGTGTATGTAATCAATATCTCTAACAGACAAGTCGACGTAGTGAGGGTTTTGGAATGAATGAGTGTACTGCTGTCTATACTCTCCTACATATGTTAGTACGCGTAGACACGGAGCCATTACATCAGCAACATACTGTGGTTTTATAATGTTGCAATAAATAAACAATCTGGTTCTACCAACGTTTGGGAAAACCGGATACTGTCCTTCAATTTTAATTTCATGATTATCAGACAGTGGCTGGGAGGCTAATAATTTGTTTGATATTTTGAACATTTTTTCCAAGGAAGTGGAAGCAAACTCAGTTTTTTCGAGACCTAGAATGTCGCTCAGCTGCTCTGGGAATTTAATCGTTGCCAAAGATTTTGGCTTTATATGACATTTAAACATGTACTTGTTCACACCTATATAATCACAATTTAATGCGACGTTCATAAATTTTAGTAATTCATCAATTGTTCGCACATCTTTTTGAAGTTTATGTTCTTTTATCTTGCTTACTTTTAAATCCGTACTGTAAACCGTTTCCCATGCTATAACGTCATCCTTATGTAAAAAGGCATTTCCAAATGTATACGAGCACTCGGTTAGTGCAACTTCGTATTCGGATTCGCCAAAATTTAGTGGGGAACTCAATTTATTTCGGAAATCAGATACTGTATTTTGTGGAAACATGTCCATGCAAGCGTTGCTTTGCAAAAAAACAATGTGTTCACCCATATTTTTAAAAACAAAAATGAGTAGCCTCCGTACAAGCCTAGGAACAGGTACCTTGCGTCTTAAAGCTTTAAGCGAAACTAATACATACATACACAATCACAACCATATAGCACCCGTTTGAATTTATTTACAACACGTTGGGCCCGCTTGGATTTGAAGCCTGGCGCGGAATATAATACTTTTAGGGATTTCCTAACTGCACCACAAGGCAACTCCTGAAAGAAGTTCAAAATATTGCCTTATTTCAGTTCAAAATGCTGGTGACGCATTGAACGTATACGGAGCATATTTTCGTATAATTAACGGTTTAAACGATGAAGTGGAAGTTTCTCCTGATTTTTTGCTGCAGATGAAATGCATATTTTAAAGGATTTTAAGATATTTTTTCTAAATATTGCAGACATATTATAGCCTTCCCAGTGTATGTATGTACCTCTGTTCGCAAGATATTTTGTGTTAATGTACGTAAATGCGATGCGCGCTCTTTAGCTACACATTTTTTCTAAATTTTACAGTCATATTATAGCCTTCCCAGTGTATGTATGTACCTCTGTTCGCAAGATATTTTGTGTTAATGTACGTACATGCGCGCCCTTTAGCTGTAAATTCACTGTGTAGGGTATTTGTGTGGGAATGCATATAACATGGGTACCCCGGCGGGTTAACATTACAAAGAGTCACAAGCTTCGCCTCTCAGTATTGGTGTGAGCGCTCCAAAGATGTACTATGTACATGGGTATGTACATAACATGGGGAACCCGACGGGTTAGCATTACTGCACGATGGGTTTGTTAAGGGAGTACATTGTAGGACTGGTACAACACTCTACTCCTGGAAAATGGCCTCTGAGATGTTCATCACCGGAAGATAGACTACGAAAGATTGACAAGAGCTTGAAATCTATAATGAATTCAACAATTCTACTATTAAATTATTCTCAGCACCATCGGATTCAATTGTATCCTGGTGCATTTATTACTCCGTTGTATGCGTTTCTGGCCAAGCTCGTTCCCACGACCGTGGGATTCTCAACTTTGCCTGTAATCACTGGCCCTGATTATTATGATGGAATGAAGTTTTGTGATCTCATATGTACAACTAGACCTCTTTTAAGGACTGGTAATGAATATCTATAATATGTAGATAAATGAGCTACTGGTGCTCGTTTAATGGTGATGAGATTCAGTGTGGTGAATATTTTCCATTAAAGTAAAAAATAAAGCAATATTTTTTGTTTCTTTCAGGTGTAGTTGTGACGATTGGGGGAATGGACAATAGACAGCGAGTGACTTTCTGTGTGAATAAGAGCATGTTTTCTTCAGATGACATAGCTCGAAGCATGGGTACTTTTTTTGCGGAAGAGATTCAGAAGCTCATTGATGCCACAACGTGAAAGTTGGTACAATTGGAAGTAGAGATACAACACTTTGAATCAAATCTTATCGTTTTGTTTCATTCTTTAAAATTACAATTCATCTGTAATAATTAGTTCAAGTCAAAATTATTAACTACTCAATTCAAAATATTGGCCTGCTTACAAAATCATAAATAATATGTATTTATATCTCGCACAAACATTAATAAATTCTTCAGGGACTCCATGAATGCAGTCCTAAATTACCAAAGAATTATTACGTAATCTGTGAATCGTCAAATTTGCGTTGAAAGATAATCTCTTGTGATTCTCAACACCAGCTGCTGTTTCTCATTTATTTTGTGGAACTTACTGTAAGGCACATATATGCAAGTACGTATGTACATAAGAAGATTAATGGCATGGTGGCGTAAAGCAGATTATTATTTTTGCTCGGTGGAACTAATATACATTTCCTGACGGGAAAAATTAATGGGAGAGATATTTTATAATTATGTACATGTAAATATACATTTTGTGCATACACATAAGTGTACTGTAATGAGAACTGACAATGGTACAAGTACAATGTAAAATTTATGCTAGTCATGGAGAATTCAGTATATTAAGTACGAAGTTTCCAGTATCTATAGCTAAAATGCTGCATTGCTGTTTCTGAATATGTTAGAGGTAATGCTACAGAAATTGGCTCTCTAGTCAATGAAATCCTATCAGAGAACTTATTTGTATGTAGATACATACATGAAATCAAGAAACGATTGTGCTCAACGGTTAAAAACACTCAATTCCCCCCCCCATCATTTAGTACATATCCAGTTTTAAAAAATTTCATCCCATTAGCTCAAAAACGCTCGATTCAGCTTTCAAGGTAGAGTGGAACAAAGCCAAAAATTTTTTGGAAAGGTTTAAATTTTGAAAATTTTAAATTCCTTTTCCTTTGGTTTCAAAAATATTTTGAAATCAAAACGCTTTTGTTAAGAAATTTTCCTGGTTTGATCAAAGAAGTCTAAAGGAGAAAATTAAATTTTTCCCAACTGTGCTTTATGGCTTTAGACATGTCCACAAATCTGGAAGAAAATTTGCTAGAAAATGGGAGGCTCGAAAATGTTTGCCTTTGCTTGGGCTATTGGAAGAGGAAGGTTTCGCGGCACCGTAAACATAATTATAAATATTGCTTTTATATCAAAAGTGCTATTTGCATGGTATATAATGTTTTCCAATAAATATCTAGTTTACACAGTAACCCTATGTGATCTATCTGTGAAGCACACAAACGCACTCGTGCATATATGCCTTTAGCAAAGTTTAAACTCTCAAGCCCAGTCTAACATGGAACAATATATAATATATATAATATGAACAATATATACAATAACGAAACAAAATATTCAGTCCCTTTGAATTGGTCCTTAATTTGTACTAACTGGTACAAATTTTGCATTTGAGGAATTTTTTCAGGTGCGTCCAAATAAGTTAAAAAGAATCACACGGACAGCTAAAAGAAGTCGGAATTTCGCTCGCGAGATGTGCAATTCGGTAGGCCTTAATACGCAACGATATGTAATTATGTATCTACTTATGCACCATTCCTTACCTCCTATCAGTAACAGTAGATACAGTAAATTTTTAAATATACATACCTTCATATAACATATCGTCGTATTGGACTTAGTAACTTCCGTATTGAAGTTTTCAATTTCCAGTCCAGAAAACCTCACCTGTGCTCTGGAATCCAGTCTAGACTTTCCTACACTGCCTGAACACTGGTCATAATTACTGGATCTGATGTGACATGAATGTTTACCTTTTGTGATAAATCTACAGTCTTTGTGGGAGTAGTTTTCCTTCACGAATCATTGCTGATTGCCGATACAGAAAATCAAATAACTCGATCAAAGTCAACCATTATACACAATCTTGTGATTAGACTTATAGACAGTCCTTCTATCTTTTCTTTGTTTGATGTTCCAGTTCCACGTGTGTATTGTTGGATGCAATAAATACATATATACATACATTTATGCGTCACCAGTAAAACATTTTTTCTGCTATTAAGTTTTGTGTCAGAAAGATTTCTTTGGCTTTCATGGATCACTGATTTACTGTGGAAAAAGTTTCTTGCAAAAAGTTTTTCAAGGTATAATAATGTTGACTCTGTGTTTCGGTTGCTAACACATTTGTATATGCTCTCCTCGTACAAACAAATATTCAACGGCTATTTCACACGCGTATTTTTTATCTATAGAGTTCATAAAAAAATTCAAATCTAAATCCATAAGCTTAGACTAACAACTTGTGTATACAGCATTCAGAAGCCAAACAACTTCAGTGATAAAATATGAGAGGAAAAAGGTGCAAAAATATCTGTTTCTGCCAGGGACCGAACCTGGGACCTTCCGCGTGTTAGGCGGATGTGATAACCACTACACCACAGAAACCCAGTTGAAAGCTGATGGAAGTTTTGCTGTATTCATATTTACGCATTGGCAGTATCTGCATTGCCAGTTGTATTATTAACCCAATTTAACAGCCTTGTAAGGAGCTTTAAATTCGAAAGGCAAAATTTGATTAATGATTATTCAGTCAACGGGGAGTGACTACCATGTTTTGTGAGTTTTTACACGTCGCGTACACATTTACATTAAATGGTGAAAGGAAATAGCAAGCTCTTCCATAGCCGGTTCAAATTACATAATAGGACAATGTTAGTGCATGATAATTAATAATTGACAAATTAAAGGCTAAGCTTTTAGTACTCGTCATTACAACTAATGGTACAATATTTTCCCAAACTATTGGCAGGGTTAACGGCTCCTTTAATTAATTATACTTAGAAAAAATCCCTTCTTTCTTCATCTGCACAGAGTACAGCTTCCTTTATGGTTCTGATCTGATATATAATCTGTATTTATCTCCTTGACATGTAACCGTAACTAATTTGAGGAACTTGTTTATAACTTACCAAACAAACAATCAGAAACGGCACTTCTAACTGGTTTTGTACAAATTTACATTTATTAGATGCTTGGTATTATGCATGATCTGTATGAAAATAGTTCATTTGATTAGTACGCATATATTTCAATTTCCCTTGAATCTGTTACCTGTCAGATTATTGCAGCAAGACATTTACACATAGAAAGCCCTACATACAGTACATATAAGATTTTATTGCTCAAATCACCTATGTATAGCTCGTCCGATAAGTATCCGCACCTTATACCATTACTCTTACATTGTAAATATTTATATTTACTAACAGTGAATTGGATTGAAAGGCCATCTTATATGTAGTTAGATAAATAAAAGTACATTGGAATCTTTCAGTATTTTTGCTTGCATGGGTGCAAGCAGTAAATAGCGGATATGCTAATTAAACTGCAAGGCCCTGGCTTCATTGCCTACAGCTGCTATTGCTGTCAAATTCAGCCAAAACCTCAAACCTGCATTTCCTCAAATATGGTACAACCAGCGGTTTCATCTAAGACTAATAACACGCCCTTCTGGTAAACCAAGCTCATTGTATAATTCCCCCCCCCCCAAATGATCGAGTGGCCCAACAGATGAGAGACTAATTATTTTGTTGGATATTTCAAAGCTAGAGCTTACAAAGCAATTCAGAATAGTTTAGCAGGTGCTCAATTTCTCACTCAAAAGGAATCCACTGACCTAATAAACTACAGTAGATTTGCGGAGAAACGCGAGTTAAAAAGAAGATGTCAAGAGCTTCACATATTCAATATTACTGCCGTCATTCGTTGGTCGTTGAAATTAACAAGCGTTAGTAATTCGTACTCCATCATTTGAACTGTATTGCACATACGTTATACAATAAATTATTATAATTAATTACATATACGTTATATATACACATGTCCTTGCAAATATATAGGTGAGCATTTTTGACAAAAAAACGGTAATAAAAATAGGTATCTGAATCGGGCCCGTTCGATTTTTGTATTAGGGTACCACAGTAGAGCAACAATAAAAAATTTGGGATATTCCTGTGATCCCTTGAAAGCTTCCATCAGACTGACTAAATATCGGGAAATGAGCATATTCTATTCATATAGAAATACCCACCATGAGAGCGTTCTTTCTCTGCAAGTAAACACTTTTTCTGTGGATATAATGTGTGGTTATAGTTAGTTATATACACGCACGTCACCCACATTTTATAATAGCATAAAAAATAAAAAGATGCACACATTTATAATTAGGGTGATTAACACACCTATTGAATAAGAGGCTGCTCAAGCAACCAATTACATCTATCGCAGATGAAGTTATATACGTACATACATCCATATATTTGTATTAATTATACTTACCTATACATAATCGTAAGATTGATTTTGCGTGATCTCACATCGTTGATCGTTCTAATACGATTTAATTTTTTGACCTAGCGTGTGTAGAATACGTTTTTCTCCACATTCGGAGAACGTACGAGGATGAAATGCAATTAGAATAAAATTTTTTTAACTCTTTCCCTTGTTGACTTTGTTCATCTTTTAAATTACGTGCATATGGAGGCACTTCATGGAGGTAAACCGTAATTACGTATACAAGCCACATCATAGTTTGTTGTATACATGACTGCAACTTAATTTAAAGCTGTCAAAAGTTCTAGGAGGAAACCGGTAGTAGTTGATATGGATTTTATTATGCATCTCAACCTAACAAATGTAATTAAAGTTGATCCGACCTAACCAAAAACCCCGTATGGCAGCTTAAGTTACATCAATGATGACTGACGTTTAATGTAACTGGGGAAGTCTTGCCATAAGACTATTTTGTTCCACAATAATTAAAAACGTATATGCACAAAGGGACCAGAATCATTTGTGGCCCCCTAACCCATTAAATTTGCTAAAAATTGTAGGAGAAATAAATATTTTATGAGTCATTCTCTATGTGGGTTAGGGAGGGCAACAAATGATTGTGGTCACCCATGTGTGTATAGTTAAATACATACATATACAACTGTTAACAATGTTTTCAAGGGTCTGCTACAGCAGAATAAAACTGAAGGCTTTGAATAGGTGATTACTGTATCTGTATACACACATACTACTACTACACACACACACTACTACACACACACTCACACGTAGTCATGGAACTGTTTGCACAGTGGCTTGTAGATAAACCCAGTATTGTCATATTGCTGACAATTAACATTTCTACGAAGTGACGGTAATCTGGTCAAGAGATGCTTTTAACCCTATGATTCCTAAGCTTTTTAGGGTGCTACTATTCCTAAGCCGTGGACAGGCTGGCCACATGTTAAATCAAAGGGCCCGTAACAAATTAATTAGCCTATTTAGGGGGCACAATTTTAACAGCTTTGGGGCTGCAACGGAAGGATAATCGTCATTAAAATTCATTATTTATGTATATAATACATATAAAATAAATATATTTCAATATTATTATATTATAAATATATTATATATATTATATGTTTATATTTAGTTTACACATATTTTAATTTTAGCGTTCTCCTTTGGATGCTATAAATATATATAGATACATATAATTTTAATTATATATATACTTATATATATATATAACACATACATACTAAATATAAATATATAATATATATAAAATTATATATATTTATATAGTTTTAATTTTATGTATATATAATACTTACAAACTAAATATAAATATATAATATATATAAAATTATATATATTTATATAGTTTTAATTTTATGTATATATAATACTTACAAACTAAATATAAATATATAATATATATAAAATAATATATATTTATATATTTTTAATGTTATGTATATATAATACTTACAAACTAAATATAAATATATAATATATATAAAATAATATATATTTATATATTTTTAGTTTTATATATATATAATACATACAAAATAAATATATATTATATATATATGTAAACTAAATATATATAATTATATATATATAAACTAAATATATATTATTTTATATATATATATAAACTAAATATATATTATTTTATATACATATAAACTAAATATATATTATTTTATATATATATAAACTAAATATATATTATTTTATATACATATAAACTAAATATATATTATTTTATATATATATAAACTAAATATATATTATTTTATATATATATATATAAACAAAATATATATTATTTTATATATATATAAACTAAATATATATTATTTTATATATATATATATAAACAAAATATATATTATTTTATATATATATATATAAACTAAATATATATTATTTTATATATATATAAACTAAATATATATTATTTTATATATATATATAAACAAAATATATATTATTTTATATATATATATAAACTAAATATATATTATTTTATATATATATAAACTAAATATATATTATTTTATATATATATAAACTAAATATATATTATTTTATATATATATAAACTAAATATATATTATTTTATATATATATAAACTAAATATATATTATTTTATATATATATAAACTAAATATATATTATTTTATATATATATATAAACTAAATATATATTATTTTATATATATATATAAACTAAATCTATATTATTTTATATATATATATAAACTAAATCTATATTATTTTATATATATAAACTAAATATATATTATTTTATATATATATATAAACTAAATATATATTATTTTATATGTATATAAACTAAATCTATATTATTTTATATATATATATAAACTAAATCTATATTATTTTATATATATATATATATATGTAACCTAAATCTATATTATTTTATATATATATATATATATATATATATATATGTAACCTAAATATATATTATTATATATATATATTATTTTTTATATATTATATATTTATATTTATTTTATATCCAAAGGAGAACGATAAAATTAAAATAATATTTCACACATACTATGCGTATGGCCCCAATGTATTGGTATAGGCCTATGATTTTGCATTGAAAATGGTGGAGAAAAGGCAAACTTGGTACAGTCAAAATTTTCTGCACTGGTAGTGGCTTGACCTAGAACCTTGAAATTTGGAACATGTATTGCCAAAATAGTAGGGAACGATTAGCAAAATTATGAAAATTCTACGTTTCATAGTTTCGTTAAAATAAAAATATTACTGTGAAAACTTTGTGTTTTGGCCACGCTGTCCACACCTTGGGAATTATAGGGTTAACACAATTGCTCCATCAGGCCAGGAAGCACTTACCTAGAAAACAAGGACACAATAGCTACACATAACACTGTTTGATGTCAGTATCACAGTACGTATGTACATGTCAAACCGATCCTGTCAAACCGCACGAGTTTCATACAGCTTGTCCGAAAGACATACAGAGATGCAAACCCAATACGGCCAAGAAATTCGGAATTGATTATTGCTGCCTCATCCATTCCTACCACGCACAGAATACGAAGTAGTCCAATATATCATAAAATTATGCTCCCGCACAATCAATAATCCAACAGCTAAATTCGCTGACTGTCATAAAACATTTTTCTCTCCACCTATCGCATATAAGGGACTATTACATGAAATATTTAAGTCCCAAATTTTCTAGTAAATATATTTTTTTTTGACGTAGGCCAACCTAACTAATCCTTTAAAAAAATTGCGCGGCTATACAAAACTTATAATTTTGAAATCCATATTTCCGATCGTTTGCTTTACATATTTGACCCTCGGGACCCGAAAATGTCTCCCATATTAATGCAGCTAATTTTAAGAATCCATGAAATAGCCTTACATGATGTGGGTGGGGGAATAATTGATTGACGCAACTTGTACATATGTATGTAAGTATCTATAAATACATACATATATCTGAGTCTGAACAACTCATCTGTCACAGATGTTCTGATTGTGAGAACCCTGTGTCATTTATGATTCATGTGTTTACTCCAATCAGGATGGATTAACGGAAAGCCCAAGTCATTTACACTAGAATAAATATCATTCTGATATATGTTTTTATTGAAATTAAATTCTGACAAACAATATAACAGACTATAATTTTGACAGTTCCATGGTGTCCCTATGAGTCTGGGACCGGTTGCAACAATAGTATAAATAGCATAAATAGGACGTCAAAGGGAATGGATTGGTTTCCTGAATGCATCCGCAAAGGAATTTGCGGAGTCGCTGACTCAGAATAAACAGGACGATAGGAATGGAGAAAATAAAGTAGTGAGTAATGAACTGCAAGTTTTTACTGGAGACCAAATGCTGGATCTTCCACTGTGTTGATACGATTTCCTCAGGTAAATCATATACTGTGGCATGGAGTCCGATCGGGAGCCAAAATACTATGAAAACCGCTGTAAATATACAAGCATTCCGGACCAACCTCAGTCTCTCGTCTGTCCTGGAAGTGATCTCCGGCTACATAAAATGCCCAAACAATATATCCTACACACACTGACCAAGTTCTTATACATATACCGAAGCAAAAAGATGTACAAGGTAAGAATCAGCATCATGGGAACCTTAGGAGAAAGTGTTTAAAAGTATGTACATTGGGTGTAAGTATGCACTCTGTACATCTATTCAGTGTACTACTCACACTGCTCTATAAAAATACCTCTTTATAAAAGCACTACTGGCTTTAACGGCTTACGGATTCTCATGCACTCTACCATTTACAAAATCCAATTTGCCTAAGCTTTTGTACGATACAGATGTTCTTGTGGGAGAGAGCCTACTGTAATCTCATGTGCGTAGTTACATTAGGTAGTATATTAATAATTGCATGTATTAAATATATATCACATTCACTTGGCAACATAGCTATGGTGAGCTATGTATCTGTATGTGCAGAATTTGCAGATGTACTTTCCATTGTACGTATTTCAGGGGAGTGTCACATCCTTAGAGTTCCTATGAAAACTTTGTCTTTGTGCTTGCTCTCCAAAACAAATCCAAAAAAATCCCTTCAAGGCATAAAAAGTTATTTCCGAGAAGTTCCTTCAAGCAACGACTCATAAGAAAGACAAAAAAAAAAGTTGCTCAAATATCAAAAATTCAAAAAGGAATATGACTCTGACAATACCAGAACCACCGTTTGCCACTAGGAGAACTAGAGAATAATAAAGGGAAAGTTAAAATTCACAATATTACCTGTCGGAATATCAGGAACTTGATTTTCGATCTCATTCTGATGAGCTCTGAAAGAAACCACATAAATACGATATATAATTATTAGACACATCAAGATATATTTATGTACATAATTGAATTCCCCAACAAATTCCAACTAGGTACTGTGAACAGCTAGATTCCATTCATGGGACATGGAACTTATACTTTCCAACAGAACTCTAGATTTGCCAAAGTTAATGTACAATTGATTTTTGTTTCTGTCGAGGCTGGGGGACTTGTTTAAAGTTTTGGGCTTAAAAAGACACTTGTCAAGAAATGTGACATGCTCTCACCGACAACTAGAACCACGGCGGGCACCACGAACACAATAGTTACATGTAGAAAGACGTACAGGAAATGCACTGACATATTCACTAGGAGAACCTGCGAAATATACCAAACTTTTTATGTAATTATTTAAGAGCTGTGCATTTACATTTGCAACATCATTTGCTAGACGTATCAAATAAGACGCTAATGTACAAATAATTACTAAATAATAAATATCTACTAATTCGATTACTCATCCCACACGTTTGTGGATGTAGATCCAAAAGTGTAACTCTGAGAGTGCTGAGAATGTATACCAAACGGCAAGATTCGCGGCATATAAGCATACCTCGATGAGTTATATTCACGCTGTCTCCGCTTTCACACATGTACTTCCTAAACGCATGATGTAATGTACCGCAACATAACTCCTGAATTCATACCTAGACATGCTTCTAAGATGTACACCGGAGAGCATATTGGACTGTGGTATACGTAATTATACGTTCCAACGGTATGTATGAATGCACTTTTAGAGGCTCACTGGCAATAATAAGATAGCTTACTAAAACCACGTATTCAATTTGTTCATTACTCAGAATTTTATTACACAGACAAAAGTAAATTGTATACAATTGTTACTTTACCAAAGTATTATCTACAGAAACCTCAAATGGGGAAGTAATCCGTACTTCGTTGGAGTCTTAGTCGTTCCTAAATGATTGCAGGATACTGCGGATGACCCGATGGGTTGATTTGAGTCCCTTAAGTTGATCAAGGTATGGATTGTACCCTTCATCGACTTTGTCCTCGTATTTTCTACGAAGACTTATTCGTGACTTTTGCTACAACCGCTAGAAAATATATACCTTAAATGAGCTGAGATCAGGAGAGAGATTGGTCAGAATGATTTAAACGCGGAAGGCGAAGTAATTTAATTTAATAGTGGATTATCACAATATTTTTACCCAGTGCAATTCCAATCGATTCTGGGGAATTGCTTTCCTAGGGTTGATCTCACAACAAACATTGTCGGAACCAGCAGTGTCGATTTCTTTTAACCTGCGTAGGAAAGAATGTTAAATACTGAGCATGCCTGTTATTATATAGATAATATTAACTGGCTGACCTTTTCATTAATCTCTTTCCACTAAGAGTGAACTCTCTCGATTCCTCAATTCAGTTCAAAGACCCTCCATTACAACTATCATTTACAACAACAATTATTATTAACACAACAAAAATAATTTAGGAACAATTATCATTTTAAATGTCAACTTAAAAGAGTAATGTGTACATTATTTTCATACACTGCTCTTGTCAGGTGCCATCTAGTATAATAGGTCGCTCCGCTGGGAGTTGATAAGATGATACTGTATTGATTCGAAATTATTTTACATTACCTCCCGGGATTGTTGCTAAACGGTAACAGAATTGGATGGAATGACTGGGGAAGGAGGATCCAGATGGTTATCATTGAGCTGAAATAGAAAATAGTGTATAGGATAACTTTAACAACCACCCGTGAAGATGGTAATATATGTACATATTATTTCCTAATGCATATTATTTAATGAGAGCAAAATAAAATTGTGAAACCTTATCAGCTAGTAATTTCTCCAACTCCGATGATGAAATTATTGGACCTAAATAATTGGTCCTTTCGTTTTCGTCTGTAAAAGCAATTAGCTTGTTGTTTTCAGCCATTATACCGTGATGATGGTAAGACAAAAATTATTACTGTACTACACAACCAAAGCGTGCGTTGAATTAAGTGGCCATGTTGAAAAGCATTCGTGAGGCTGACTGTGAGACCGTTACAATTTTGCATATGCATTGTGTAGCTGATCAATGTATATTCTGCAGAAGCACTATGTGATACATTTGGAAGTATAGACCCGCGAGGTATGCTCCGCAGATAGTCACAATGAAGCATGATCAAGTATACTTGCAATTTAGGTATGCTTGCAGAGGGTATGATGATGTACACTTTAATATGCATCTAGCATTGTGTGGGGCAACGTTATGCAGATGCTGCATGAATTATATTTTGCCGGCTAAGTTCTACAATCCCGGCCGTTTCCACTTTTCCACCTTTTTTTCCACTTTTTTCCACCTTTTCCACTTTTCCCACTTTTTCCACTTTTTTCCACTTTTTTCCACTTTGTCCACCTTTTCCCTTTTAAAATTTCTTCAACTTAAACTAACGGTCCCAAAATGACCCCAGCTTCATTAAGAGCATCTCCCCGTGGAATATTTTAGGCCGGTGGACCAAGGATGGGATTCGGAATCGGTATCGGATTTATATTCGAAAATTTGAGGATTTTATTTCATATTGGAATTCCAAATAATTCCCAGAAAGTATTTTAATTCAAAATCGCATTTAAACAAAATTTTGGAATCGGAATTGGTATTCAAATATGTTTTACTGAATTCCGATTAAAATAAAGTATTGCTTTCAATGGTATATTTCATCAAGTGTATATACTTACATATAAATTTAAATTTGTCATTTAACAACTAAACAACTGAACTAGTAAACACTAAACCTCCTAAAACAATGACTAGAACTTACAATATTAATATTATTTCATTTATTTATTTATTAAAACTTAAAATATACGGTTTTGGGGGAGGTCAGCACACAGCAGTTCTAGTCATTGTTTTAGGGTGTTTAGTGTTTACTGGTTCAGTTGTTCAGTGTTTTAGGGAGACCCCCCCCCCAACCCCCGCAGGTCATTAAGTATTAATTTAAAGCTGAAAAAACACGTTCAACTGATATTTGAACTCCAACATTACTAATTTTCTTTCGGCCCATTTTTAGTTACCTAAATAGTTTTTGGTATCAACGATTTAAATTACTTGAGTAATTAGCTTGTAGGACAAACAATAGTTTTGATCACAACCTTTAAAAACTTCCGACTACGTGCTAATAATTCGACTCTATTTTACGTAGAATGCGGAAGCATGTGCATTTCGGATGAAGAAAACGTTCGCCAATGCTCTTTGATTAATTTTACAGTACGTTGTAAGTAAAAAATTGCGACAAATTTAAATTTATATTTAAGTATATACACTTGATGAAATATACTATTGAAAGCAATACTTTATTTTAATCGGAATTCAGTAAAACATATTTGAATACCAATTCCGATTCCAAAATTTTGTTTAAATGCGATTTTGAATTAAAATACTTTTTGGGAATTATTTGGAATTCCAATATGAAATAAAATCCTCAAATTTTCGAATATAAATCTGATACCGATTCCGAATCCCATCCTTGGTCCACCGGCCTAAAATATTCCACGGGGAGATGCTCTTAATGAAGCTGGGGTCATTTTGGGACAGTTAGTTTAAGTTGAATGTGCGGTAGGAATTTTGAAATTTTAAAGGGAAAAGGTGGACAAAGTGGAAAAAAGTGGAAAAAGTGGAAAAATTGGAAAAAGTGGAAAAGGTGGAAAAGTGGAAACGGCCGGGATTGTAGAACTTAGCCTATTTTGCCATTATTAATTTGTTTTAAAACATCGTGAGCATACTAATTGTAAGTATCGTTAGTGAATAAGTAGTGTTCATGGTTTAGTATCTATTGCCTATTTAAATGTTTAATATTGAAATGGAAATGAGTTACTTTTTTACACTTCCTTGGAGACGTCACCAGGGCTCGTGTTCCGTAGACATTAATGAAAGCTGCTGGAAGTGTCAGGAGAAGGGATATGACCCAAATAGCTATTATCTTGATTGCCGTCCATGTCTTTGATGGGAGAAGTTGGAAAGGTATCGTCGCGGTTGCAGACTTACTCCTCTCTAAGCTGATAGCCATTGTGGTCATGGACATCACAGGAAATGGAAATCCTGTGGTAGGATCGATACGATTTCATTATTCAGTCTTGCAATTATACTTGATTAATTATCTAATTTTCATGTAGATCAAAGGACGATACTGAGGATTAAAATTACTCATGGGACACTGTCATCTACAAGGTTAAGCTTATTATTTAGAACTTTTGACGGAATCTCAGACAATAAACTTGGAAATAATATTACTTTAGGATCAAAATAATTTTAATTAGTTGTCTGTATAGACACCTACTCACATTTACTTAAATAATTAATTATAATTATTTCAATGTCAGTAACACATTGTTATCACTCATTGTAGAGGGTTTTCACAAAGTGATTGGAGCACACTTTTTAGATTTACAAATTTCACTCAGTCTCAAAAGATAATTTGTTACAAGAATTAACAAAATCTTGGTCAAAATTCACATTTCCTCCATGGCTCGTACGACTCTGGAGGAAGGAGTATAGTCTCAGTAAGCATATAGGAAATTGCCGAAAATTTAGTAAAAATAAGTTGCTAAAATTCGTTTCTCTATAATTGGAAAAATAAAATTAAAGGAATTCTTGTGAATATTCATGAAGTAATTTAGTTACTAACAATGAGCAAATACTTTACGATACAATCATCGGAATTAATTGGAATTGGTAAGCAGACATCCTGAGGGAGCATATATACATTGGGGTAGAAAAAATAGGCAGGATAACATCTGCAAGGCGTACGCCTCTTCAACATGAAAATGGTGCCTAGTACACGGGGATTATTTTTTGACTTTTCGTGGAAATGTTTTATCCAACTCTCAGTTTAAAGAATTTTTCCCGTCGACACGATTTTTAAATATCCCAGGAATTATTAAAATATTACAAAATGTTTCATGAATAATGCCACAGGGCATATGTAAATCCTTTCAAAGACCATCCTTTTTAGTAAATTACATGCCTTTCCCAACAGAACTAGAACTATGGATACATAAATTCTGAGATGTTATCCCTTACTGTGAAAAACTGCAAAAATTCCACATAAGTATCCGTTTTCGTAATCCAGTTCCAAATTAAGCTTGTACTCCATGTGACGATAAATGAGGATTGCATTGTAAGCCATAGAAGCGAGGCACAGGTTGGCAATTAGATAGTTCGTCCTTCTGGAATAATTATTTTATTATTAAATAACTGATTAATTGCAGATATCTTACCATTTAAAACATTTCTTGAGACAACAGGAGTATAAACAGTATCTACATATTGTTAGGTATGAATACATAGTCGTTATAATTTTTCCTACGACTATGTAATTATTCATACCTAACAATATTTCAAATTCTAATAAAAATAGTTGACAGAACTTCAGGCAAGAAATTAGCAATTTTGACTTCAAAAGAGCTTTGTGAATAAAATAATATTTCCTCTCTGTAATGCCTCACGGCATTTTAACTTTCACCATCTTTATCTTGGAAGTCTCATCCATTATAGTATTTAAATAAAGAGAGCTGACGCAGTGAGCATTATACAGTACATAGAACATTAACATAGTTACATAAAACAAACATTCTTATTGTGAGACACTCTTATTTATTCACTTGGGGCACTGTGATATCAAATCTGTTGGCTTGAAGGGAAAAAATCGGTGGTTGAAAGCACCTGAAGTTTCCGGGTGCTGAGTCAAATTCCGCCAACCTGAGTATCTATTCGGAGTTTTTAAATTCGAAGATAGGGAAGTTGTAACTGACGATTAGTAAGGAGTCGAGTTATTTAAGTACTATTTTGAGTAATATATTACATAATATATAGAAACAAGATATCTAATGCCTTTAGCAGGAATTTCATTTCTACCTGAAAGTTTCCCTTGTTATAAGAGAGAAGAGGAGCGGTTCCGATTTCACAGACTTTACAATTTAATCAAAAACTTTTCCTAAAACAAAACACCACAGCGGGACAATTTTTCCCTCTGCGACAAAAGAAGCCGGGTAAAAATTACATTGGAATTGAAAGAATGTTTATTCCAAGAAAGTAAAGTGAAAAGATGTCATGGGGAGTACTCACTCCCAGGGATCACGTTCCAATGAGCTAAACACGTCGTTCATTTTCCAATTTCCCCATTTATTTCCCTGCTCCTGTTTTCTTGAAACGTACAAGCTTACTGAGGTGAAATTTTCATGCTTTACAGTATTACCACATTACTGACGTGGAAGCTTACAGAACATCAAATGGAAAGTTCCACTTCAAAGTTAGAATATTTCACCAGCACTGTGTGGTTTTTGTATCTAAATGTAATTATGTACATACATATGCATGTATAAATATCTACATATGTAATATTCTAGGAAATTATTTTATGATCAGTGCTATGTTCTCGGCTCAGCTTAGTGCTCTCATTCTCTCATAATATTAGCTTTGCAAATTCCTTTGGTAGATTAATTAGCCGAAGGGCGAGAAATCGGGCCCCTCTACGCAGATTGTGAGCAAATGACATATTCAATTATCTGCGGATATTTTCCATTAGTATGTGAAGCACATACTAATAATTCCTCAATAATTTTCAGTAATTTCATAGAATTTAGTAATTAATAATTATTAGATATTACTGGAACCCAAATTGAGTTTCATAATTTGTAGTCAGAATCTACATTCAACAAATTGTATATAGAATTATAATAATAATTATTAATGCAAACATATACAAAAGATAACCACATTTGAAACTTACTTTCGAAACTTGGGATGGAAGGAGATTATGAGGACAATCAAAATGTTTACGAAGGTACTGAAAACAGCGAAGGAGATCTCGAAGAAAGATTTACTAGTGAAATCCAATCTGTAGCTTTCCGGGAGGATTCTGACAGATGTGAAGTTCACAGTTTCCATAGGGATCGATCCCCAATTTACTTGGGCTTCCCAGCTTGAGTCCGTCATACTGCTTACTTGAAATGGCATTTACTTCAGTCCCACTTTATAAACCACTTGAGCAAACTTCTGGTATTCAAACTTTTGTAAATTACGCTTTGACTTTAGAGAACAGCAATAAATAAGACGCTCAACGGATCTTGGAATAGATACAGTTTTGTAATAAGGACGCAGGAGCTTTTACTGACAGTTAAAAAATGTACTTACTGGGTGCTTTGCGGCTGTTTAAATCTAAATGCTACCATGGATTTATATTTACGTTTTTTTAGTGAAGTGGTGACAAAGTTCTTGATGGTTAAATATTTCATGGAGCTCAGTATTTATTTAGTTTTTGAAAGAGCACAAAAAACGGGATGCTTAGTTTGTAAAGAAGTCCTTGAAGAATTCAGAACCTCGAATAAATCTGAAATTTTTCTTACCCTTTTTGTTCAATTGAACCTTCACGAAGACATACATTTACATATCAACAAAAATATTCCTTTTGCCACATTTTCAACCGGTAACCTTTTATTATATTTTATCTCTTCAGGATTCTGGAAAAGTTGTCAAGAAAGTTTATAAGTGATTAAAATTTCCTTGAAGCACTACATTTATGGGCATAATGTGTACGTAGTTCTAAAAGTATTTCTCTTTCTTATGATAATCCGTAAGAATGAAAAGTGAAGCCCGAGGTGTATAGACCGAGATTCCTAAAATCAAAACAGGGATTATGCACTTCAAAAATTAATTCTCTGGGGAAGAATCGTCTCTTGCTTTGAATAGTAGCAATAATAATTAATTACTCACACACAATTAAAATAATAGTAGCTCACGAAAGGCTTACTGATGAGTATTACCCATGTAGAAATATAATTAAATAACTTCCCAAATTATATAGTACTTCCAATTGCATCAAAATTAATTACTTGGCCCTCAGGCCTGGTTTTCAGCGATAACAGTTTGATTGATGCTCCAACCCCCTACACTTTCTACAACTTTTACGGAGAATGTTAGGATTTCAAAGTTTATGTATCTATCCATGGAACTTTATCTAGCACAACCTGCTGGGACGGAGTTCTGAAGTGAGACTGTACGTGGGATATTTGGGTTGCTTAGTATCACTTCACTTTCCTCACTTTCTCTGTCATGTTCCGGGAAAACGTTTCCCTCAGTCAGACATGCTTAGCCTATAACACTGTGAACAATCATATTGAGAGAGGTTCTGTTTACCTTTTCTTTTTATACTGCTCACCCTTCCGCAACTATATAGTGCCAGAGAGAATTTCGGGAGTTAATGGAAAAGGTTGCTACAAAAAAAACAAGTCTGCAAACACCAAGTTTGTGTTTACTTGGGTATAGCCCATATATAGAATTTATAGGATTATTACCTTCATACATATTTAGATACATGTAATTGTATTATGTGAATAGAAAGCTGTCAAGGGTTTAGCAAAGCATTTTTCTACATCTACCTCAGATGTTTGTGTAGAAACAATTAGGCCGGAAATTATGCATTGTCTTGTATCTTATATGTAGGGAACTTTCAACTATAGATGCTTCGGAGCCTTTAATTCACTGTTTGTAAGGATTTGTGTACAGACTTACAAATGATCCATGTGTAAGCCTTATGAGTAAACTGTAGGCGTTTCAATTTGCTCGGTGCTAAATAGAAATGAAAAAAATATGTTGGACCGCATTGAATTTATGTAACCTTGCCCTTTTTGTTAGTCCTTTTGATAGCTGTTGAGTTTTGGATAGCTCACTAATAATAGTAGGCTTTCAGAATTTAGTCAATAAAAATAAAGACTCCGCAATAAAATAATGGGCAGGATCTTTACCCCAAGAACAACTAATTTCAATAACTGTTTTGCATCTCAATAGCCCCTGATTGCTTTCGAAATCAGCTTGTCCTTGACCTACTTAAGTCAAGGCTAGAATTCCAAGTATTTCCCAACTGGATTGTCATAATAAGCGTAGGAATAATTTGAAGTTACGACAGACGTTTTGGATGCGAGGGAAGAGGAGAAAGTCGATATCAGTGGATTTGAGAAAGTTGAATTGATTGCACTTATGTAAACTAGACCTATGGGCATTCTTTCCTTACTCAATAAATACGCCTACAATACTTTCAAATCCTGAAAGAAAGCATCAACAAAATAAAAGTTGATTGGAATAAGAGTCTCTAGTTTCGGTTGGAAGTTTCCCTCCAGGGTCAAATAAAAAAATAGAATAATAAACTTTTCTCACAAAGCAACAGCCATATAAGGAGGAAATCCAGCTCATCATTAGCTAACGACTCCTATATTCTTGTTCAAGGGACCTCATAAATTAAAGTTTTTTTTCTCTCGCTAGATTCGTTTTGGAAAAAAATATTTCCCCAAAAAGTAGATAGAACTAACAAGAAATAATAAATTACTTATTTTACATTAGATTAATTTTGAAGACAATTTGTAATTAATGTAAATAGGCATGTGAATGAAAGGATGAAAAAAGTTTCAGGGAAAGTTTACTTCCCGGATAGTACCTACATAATTACATATGTATGTGTGTATTCCAAGGAAAGCATATAGATTTGCTGGGGTTACATCTTCTAATGTTTGTTCCCGATTTGCTTGTAATGAAAATGGTATTTAATTTAATTAAAATGTGAATATGTGCAAATGAACGTTTCTATAGGTAGATTTATACAAATATGTACAGATAGTTACTGTGGTATTCATTCCCAGTTGTATATATCCCCAGTACTCTACCACATGTGATACAACAACGGTTGAACAGGACTTGAACTATTTGTTACTAACAAAAGGGGAAATCCTTTGACAGCTATACTCTCCAATCTCGTACTGTATACAACTCACCCGCCTTGCTTGGTAACTTAATGCCATGGAATATATTCACACAATTACTCACGAGCTGTTTTCATAAGTTCAACCTTGTAATAATAACTATATAGCTCCTCAAATTGAAGCCCTTGTCAATTCCTTCAACTCTCAGTACTGTATTACTTAGGGAGATATTCAAACAGAAATAAACCGGGCAGCCAGGTCAATTCAATCGAACAATAGTGGGATTTTGAAAAGAGGTGAACAAAACCACGTTAGTTTGTAACCCGTCTGACCCTAAATATTGACATAGTTTAATGAATCAAATTTTAGAACCAATATTTTTTGAGTGACTCCCTTGTATGATCTAGCTATATGCTATGAGTCAACCTACGTACACATTAGGCATGATATTATCGTTCATTTTTAAACTCTCGTTAATATCGTTATCGTTTATACAAAAATTTCCGATATGGATTTTGAAGAACGATATAAACGATAAACTTTTATACCGTAAAAGCATGGTGGGTACTATAAAAAACAATGCAAGTGAGGTTCTTAAAGTGGTTCCAGGTACCTGTTATATGTACAATTGACGTGAAATTCATTTTTTGGTGTATTTTTCAGAAATATTATTCGGAAACCAAAATTTACTGTTATGGTAAAAATACCTAAAATCAATTGATATTAACAGTTGTCATTCAAATATACAAAATCCACTTGCGACCCCGTCACTGTCCTCGTTTACAATTTTCTCAGCAGTCGTCTCACTTTTATCTCCTCATCCTCAATTATTATTTATTATTATTAATAAATTATCTCAATAATTAGTGGACGAATTCGTTTCGGCATTTTATAAGTTTTTTTAAATGTGTCAGGAGTAATGCAGATATGTCTTGCAAATTTCCAGCTCTGCAAATTTGATAAAATAGTAAATTTGATTCATAAAAAAGATGGGTTGATGGCGTCTTACGGTTTGCTAATTGTTGTTCCTGTTCTTAAATAAAGTACCGAGCAACGAAACAGTGTAATAGTGAGTTTTTGATGGTTCCAGCGCTATGATCCAGGGCATTTTGGCTGTGGACATACAGTTTCTGCGATTATCGCTAGATTGTGCGATACCTGATTGTGACGATATATCGTTTGAAAAACACGAGAATTATCGTTCAATATCGTTCGTCAAAAATGTACGATATTAACGAGAATATCGTATCGTTATATCGTTAATATCATGCCTAGTACACATAGATACACACATGCATTATCTCTTATGAAAACGACAAAAAGCACCAAAGGCTCTTAGAAAAGCATGCTCCTCGTGTAAGTGTAAAGAGCGAAAATAATATTTTTGTGGGGGAATGTACCCAAATATTTCAGCACTTATATCTGTAGAGAACATGTCCCTTTAAGGGATCCCTTTATACCGATTGTGTACAATACTTGCTGATATTTTATCATATAATGGCAGAATTACATGGGTGCTAAATGACCTTACCTTTTGGAATGGAAAGGAAGCAATCCGTATACCTTTTGTGCTTGTATATTCTTCAATCGTCTTAACCTGGCCTTCTCTACCAAATTGTACTGACACAGACTTGCACTCCAGTCAGATTGGAAAATCAATAATAGTTATCAGATATCACAGCTTTGACGTCCACGGAAAAGGAAGACCCTGTGGATACATTAAAAGCTAAAGTAGCTATATTGCTTTTATAAAATCTTTTAAGCAATCCTTATTCAGATAATTGTCATTGTACTGGACCTATCCATAGGCAACACAGAAAATTAAAGCCTTACTTAATTTGCTGCAGTAACCTGAAAATTGTTATTTTGTCAGAATTTTGTAATAATGACCTCCTTTTTCAATTCTTTGAAATAATGTAAATGTTCCCAAATAGTCTTTATGATGCCCCTTCCTTTAATTAATCTTAATAATTAATTAATTAATTTTCCACGTGAAAATTTCTCAACACCCAATTTCGACCCTACTTTGTAACCTAATTATATTAAACAAGATATTTCCCTTCAAAATTTGGCAAAAAAATCGATGTTGAAATGCATGAAAAGATACCTAGTCAAATACCTTATTAAATGATCTGTCACAATACAATAGCACTTACATATGTATGTATGTGTGTAGATAGTTGCATAAAATAGAATGTGAAATAAAGATGTTGAAAATGTATTATTTTAAGTAATTACACGTTACTTCAACCATACAGGTTACATACAGTTTTTTAACTTACAGGATGTCAATAGTAACCTATGTACGCACTGTTTTATAAATTAGACAATTTGAATAAGCAATTTTAAACTTTAGAATAATTCCAGTATTCTAAAAATAATCCTGACTTTGCCTTTTTATCTTGACCCCTGTGTTGAGAGTATTTGGGCTAGTAGGTTGGAGCAAATTTTGAAAACTTTGAAAATACATTCGATAAAATCTGAGGGAATCAAATATTTTTCATCATCCCACCTTATGTATACAGGTTAGGGGGGGGGTGGGGTAAATGTTTCTTTTAACATGCTGATCGATTTTTATGAAAATGCGAAAGTGCACAAATATATGCAACAACAGGCAAATCGACAGAAATACAAATGAACACAGACTTGTAGAGTCAATACCAGTTGACATAAATCCAAGGAATGTGAAAATGGCTGTAGCCAGGTATGACGCTTCGAGTGGAACCTCTACAGCTTAAGGATCCTCCAATATACAGGAAATTACCTAAAATCCCATTTCCAGTAAATCCATAGAATTGTACGAATTTTATTGTAATTTTCATCCAAGTCTGTCGAAAGTACAATTTTGATTGACCCAAGTGTGTAAATAAACATCCTCAACATTACTATTCGTATACAACTTGAGTACATTCATTCTTTATCGTAAACTCGAGTTCTGAAATATATTTATTGTGATAAAAATTGATTCTTTTCCAGATTTGACAAACTTTTAATGAATGCATCACTGAAATAGTTTAAATTAATTTATTACAATACTATTAATTTTAATTATACATAATTGTAAATAATTAGAATGTATAATTACCTTTAATTCCTTCACCCAGGATGTTCACGAATGATCATGAATTTCACATAGGTAATCTAAAGCTACTCATTTAAAGGGTTTTCATGGGGTCTAAATTAAACTTTACTCCTATACAGGGTGACCATAATCATCATCCCTAGCCCACATTAGGGAGTGACTAATAAAATATTTGACTACCCCAGGCTGTAACAAGTTCTTTGCCAGACTTTACAATTATTGTAGATTTTTACATACATACATTTATGTACAATTCTCAATATCAGTCAGTTCCAACGGGCTTGACTTCCTTGTCCCTTGATGGTTTAATTGCTAACGATAGTACGTATGTACATATGCACCTACATATACCCATATGAAGCATATACGATAATTACACAATTAAGTCACGGAATTATCTGAAAACCACTGGCCGAAAGAATTATTTCCTTCGAAGAAATAATACATTAGTATTCAAAGTGAGATAGCATATTAAAATAAATAGCATGGACGAATATTTGCAAGTATCCCAAAATAAAATTGATTAGGTGCTCACTTCCTACACATCATTTGGTTATCATTATTACATTTCCAGTGCAATTAGCAACTACTATATCTATATCTACACCTTTCGATAGCTTTCATTTGATAAACTACTTGTGATATTTTGCTTCGAAGGATAAGATCACCTGTCAATTAGATATTCAATATACATACCTTTCATAACCTGGGAGGTATTTAAGGAAGAACAAGAATTGTATTCTTATGCCAGGCGTTATTAATTAAAAGAAAATATGTAGTTATGTTCATCTAAATGGTACATTATGCAAGGTAAATGTAATTTTTCGAAATCCGAATTAAAAACATGTATGAATTTAACGAGGACTAAGCACATTGTATCCGTTGCCAAATTGATAAATATGGAAATAGTCATATAAGCTTACTTTATGACATGATCGGGTTTCAGATTTACGAAAAGGTCATTAATTTTTTGTTCATATAGAATACGTACATATATTCCTGTTCAATATTTTTCCTTGGATTTTTTGTTTTTATAAACTCACTTTGGAAGCAGGAAATGTCTTCCAATTAAGCACCTTGCGACACACTTTGTGAGCAACCTTATTCTCTATCTCATATCGATATACCTAGAATTATGGCATAATGCTTTCTATTAAAGGAATTGATTGATATTTTATTGCAGTCACTTAACTTTGCTCAAGATTAATTCCTTCTGCTAATAAATATAGTTTTGTAACTTTTAATAAACACGTGGAGATTAAATACTTTAATTAGATACATACATACATACATACTATATTTAACAATACGACCTCTCACAATTACTCCATGGAGGAAAGTGACTCCTGCCTTCACAAATCTCATTGAGTCAGTTAAAGAGTTTATGATGCT
Source organism: Allacma fusca (assembly GCA_947179485.1). Classification (NCBI taxonomy): domain Eukaryota; kingdom Metazoa; phylum Arthropoda; class Collembola; order Symphypleona; family Sminthuridae; genus Allacma; species Allacma fusca. The sequence goes on from OX359247.1 coordinate 38,911,281, forward strand.
AAGTAAACGTCTTCTCCAGGTTTTTCAAATTAATTTCAAAGTCCCAACAGCCATCGGTGTAGTTCCCTTTGCTTACAGTTGTAAAACAAAACTCTTAATAACCTCCAATTCTCACTTCAAACTTGGCATTACAGTTGCAACCTCGCTTTTGTTTTTAATAAAAGGAGCATTTGCGACATTTCGTTTATTTTCATTCACAAGTGACTGGAAAGAAAACATTGCTAAATTATGTTTCAATGGATTTTATCAGATCATGTTCCTCACAAATTTCCTCTTTCAAATCAACTTCTGGAGGAAACGCACTGAACGGATTTAATCAAATTTCCAAATTTTGTGGTGAGTTGGTCCAAATTTTGTAATAGTTATATTTTAAATAAATTCCTACACAAGTATTTAATAAATGTGAGTTTGTTGCTGCAAACATGTAGAGACTCATAAAGTCACTTTAATTTTTTCTAGCGGAGACTCATCTGAAGAAAAAATTGCCACTATCTGAATTCTTCATGTTGACTTGGACTCCTGGTCATTTGGATTTAGCAATGAAAATGCTAACGGACTTTACCAAAGGACCACAAAATAGCCACCATGTATTTTCCGCACTTCCTGTATCCTTTCAAAATTCGGCAGGAGTTTACGCAGTCTATTTGATTGTAGAAGCTTTGACAGTTTTTGCTTTCATTTGCAATTGCTTGTTTGAATTTTCAACGCAGACATTTATGCTCAAAGGATTGATCCAATGGACTAAAGAGTTGTGGTAAGTATAATCGATCACCTAAAATATGAATAGATGATTGATGCTCTTTTTTTTTTGCACCGTTGAGAGTCAGTATTTTCACTTTTTTATGCTAATTCATAACGTAGCTCGTGCGCCCTATTTATTCAGTAATTAGTTGGTAAATTACAGTACTTCCCTTAAACATTCCAAGTTCCAATAGGTAATCACCGAAATAGGGCAATTCTCCAAATATCAAGATGATTACCAAACAGACTTCCCGAACTGACCGACCTATTTTTAATCTAATATAAAATGTATAATAAGCAGGAAATTTAAACCCCCATATAGCACATCAATGTCGCCAGAAAACGCCGGATGTGTACGGGTGATGTCCAACCATTTGTGTCCTGATTTTTCAATAATAATTAATACAGTAAATATTTAAAACTTGAAATTAGTTTTTGACAATTATTGTGTACGTTCAATCATAAACCAAACTTTCTAATTACTGGAAGTTGGAATAACTACTGAAAAACTGAAAAAATATTCGTCGAAAATTTCCTAGGGTTCGAATCAGTAAAACATTTGAAAAGGTAGGACGTTATCTCAAGGAATCTCTCCTTACTCTATATCAGTTCCACGTCGCGGGTTTTAGAATAAATTATATTCATGTTTATGCATAAGTAAGGCTCATCTACCAGAAATATTCTTTACCGAGAAACAAGAGATGATTTATAGCAAAGTTGTTTTTATTATTTAAAAATTGAATCACAGCGGTTCCGGAAATAAAGTAGCTTACTTTACAGTGTACTGTGAAGTTTTTTACGACTAGTACGACGACATCGACATTGAATGAAAGTAGGCAGGACAATTGATTGCCACCATGTTTTAAATACCTACATATACAGTAAGATAAAAATAGTGGCTGTGGAACAGGCTGACAGGTAGTACTAACACTAACAATAAGTACCACTCTGGAAAATACCAGAGTGGTACAGCCTATGCTATTTGATTTGATTTATGGGTTAGCCTACGTTATTGTACCAACATCAAATTTCCCGAATTAACGAGTCACAATTTATTGAAGATGCTGAAAGCATATACTTGGCATTAAAATTATAAAACACTTACAGGTGCGGTTTAAATTTCTACGCAATTAAAAGAGTCACGTGTTGGTTTTAAAATATTTCCTTTAGATTTATAATACTTCTCGAAAACTGTGAAAAAGCGTGTTCTGAAATTGATTTGGAGCCTCCGTGTTTTCCTCGTCAAGCAGTATTCCTAAACCTCCGACATGAAGAATGGTTAAACAATCTAAACCGTAGAAGATATAACACACTGTCCAAAAATATTTAGAAACACTTTTGCATTACGAGTAATTAATTTCTAACTTGCGAAATTAGACGTTTTATAAAATAATCCCGACTTTTCTTCCCTTTCTTGATCGATGTATTCACAGTTTTTGTGTTAACGAGATCCTTATAAAAATAAATCCTTATAAATCTCGGAAAAGATTTGTTAAATCATGGGCCATTTAGTAAGTATGTATGTTTTAACATCATTTCATATGTAGGTTAAGAGAATCAATTAGTTTCTTAGCAACCTGTACATACATACATATACAAACATACTGGCAGATACCATGAGTTGAACAATAGTAGAGAGAATTTCTGAAACTTTGTGTTGCCTCACGCACTAATTATTTATGAAGCCAATAGTGACACAAATTCAACTAAACCTTTAAATAATTTTGGACGAATTTGTACACGAATTTGGGTATTTACAAACTGTAAAAATGGAATCAAACTGGACATTCAAATTTGGCAATTAATTTTTTTATGAAGCCCCCATATTTGTTTCACCCTGAAAACCCTACGTTCCGCAGCCTCTGGATAAAAATCATAATATTTTATATGCACACATAGATCTTCAAACTTCTTATTGTTAGAGTATTTTCTTGTATTGTATACGTTACAACAGATCTCTATAATTTCATAAAATACTTATTAATTGCTATAATAATTTTCTATAGTAAAACTTTCAAAACGATTTTCTAGTACGGTGAACAGCAACAACAAATACTACGACGAAGAAAAAACAACAACGGGACTAAGAAAGTATAATGAAGTAGCAATTCTTCTGAAAACCTTCAATAACGTCTACGGAACGAATGTAGAACTGATTAAAACAGTCATGACGATATTTTGTGTAATTTCTAACTTCACCCTGGTCCGATTCTTCTCATCCATGGACAGTAATTTGAAAGGGTTCCTGATCAATTCCGACCTCTTCGCCATGACACTGCCAGTACTACTCTACAACAGTGCCTATCGAATCCACGACAGATCTGTTGATTTCCGAAAATTGCTATCATTATCTCTTACAACACACAATATGGGGGCAAATACCAAATTCTTCCATAAGCAAGTGAAATGCATCCGACCAATTCCAGTTCGGGTGTGTGGAATGTACTCCCTGGATCGAATGACTACACCTATATTTCTGACAATAATCCTCATTTATACTTGCAACCTCCTTATAGGAACATCTACATAATTTGTAGCACCCTAGATAATGAGAAAAAAAATACACAAGTATTAGAGGACATTGTGTTGTGTATGCAGAAAAGAATGCAATACTACAACTACTATTAAAAATAATTTAAGAAACTTCCCTTCATTTTTGTGCTCACCAAAGCTTATTTATGTACATGCGAGCTGTTAAATTATTAATAATAATGTAATGTACTGTAACACCATTCTTACACATGTACATACATATCTGCGTACATGCAGAGCTTCCCACGAAATATCCAAACTATTTCTTCAATGTGAAAAACAATAATTTATACTAACATGCAACAAAGGAGTTTTAAAAATACATAATTAAGTGCACGTTAAGACTTTGTTGTTCGTCCTACACGGACATGTGTAATATATGTGCATTTGTAACTGTAGCGGAAATGTGATTTGTGTCGTCATGTACATATGTAATTATGTATGTATATGCACGTCAGATAAGCAGACACTCAGAACAAATTGTTTTCAATAAAAATGAGTTTGAGAACTGTCATTTTTTCCGACTGCCGCGTAAGGTAAATGACCGAGTTAAGGTATTGTGCAAGAGTAAGGAATTATCCAAGGAAAAGCTTTAACATCACAGTGACAAGTGTGCCAATCTACAGCGAAGAAAACCCCAAAGGAGGAAATACCAAATGTTTTTGTATGTACAGATAATTACACATACATACGTACACATGTAAGTGTCTGCCCCCACGTTTTTTTTATCAGTACAGTCCAAGCTTAAATTTACATGGAAGAAAAGTAGTTAAGATTAAATGACCACAGGCAAGATGAGCAAAGGACAAAAAAGAACCCACCCGTTTGCATATTTTCACTCCACATACTCCTGCAAGGACTAACAATAAAAGGGAGGAAACGCAGATCCCTCCTGCTCGTGATTTTCATCTCACCTTCACGCAGCCCGTGTACTGTACAGAAGACGAGATCTCTGGGACGAGAAAAACTTGTACCTCTTATACGCTTCATAAGCTCAGCAAATTATCCTCAGTTGCTCCCTGACACTCCATACGCTCAGATTAACTCGCCTATATCTACAACATTTTTATATTCCCATCATGTCATTTTTTGAAACGATAGGGTCCGGTCCAAGGCATGTGAAGGATCGCTGGACACACCGCTACAGCCAGCTGGATGACCGAACTGGTCAGGAAGATGTGACGGGGAAGGTGGTTGTGATAACTGGTTCAAATGGAGGACTGGGTAAAGTGACTGCCCTACATATGGCTAAAAGAGGAGCTAGAGTGGTAATGGCTTGCAGAGATGTAACTAAGACGGAAAATGCGGTGAAGGAAATTAAAGAAAAAGTCCCTGAAGCGGATTTGGTAAGTTGAGAGGTTTTTTTTTTTTTTTTCAAGGAAAGAATTTCAATGCAGAGTAAAGTTTTTGTTAAAGTAATTATTGAAATTCTTGGAATACCCACACACAAATCACTGCAGTGTATTTTATATTATAAATATGGTATATACAGACAGTGATACGACTGGATTTATCCGACCTGGACTCTGTCCGTGCGTGTGCTAAAGAGATACTTCAAAAGTTTCCATACGTAAACATCCTTATTAATAATGCCGGTATTATGGTAACAAACCCCACAGTCCAAAGAACTGCAGCTGGATTCGAGCGGCATTTAGTTACAAACTATCTGGGCCATGTCCTCCTAACGATGCTACTCATTGATCATTTGAAGTTGGGATCACCGAGCAGGTAAACAATCATACTAGTTAGACTGTTTTGAGGGAGTCGCCAACCATGTTTAATTTCCTTGTTATTTTATTTTATCTCCGTTTCTTAAGGTACTGTGTACTACATGTGCTAAAAGTATAGAGTTTCTTGTTATTATGAAAATAATTACACGTAATGACTAATTACTTTTATGTATCTACAGAATCGTATTACTGTCTTCTATGGCAGCTGAAGGGCACAAAGTAAACCCTGAGGATTTAAACTGGGAGAAGCCAAAATCCCTCCAGTTTTTACATTTTGGCCCGTACAATGACTCGAAAAAACTTTTAATGTTATTTGGGAAACAACTGGCTCAAAGGCTGGAAGGAACTCAAGTCCATGTTTACTCTCTTTGCCCTGGAGTTGCTGACACTGATTTAGTTGACTCGTTTCCTCCCATGGTTCGCTTCTTCATCAAAGCCGTCAAGATTCAAGTGGGGTGTAGTGCGGAGCAAGTATGCAAACCACATAGAGATCATAGCATGTTATTAAAGATCGGGTTGAGAAAAATCCTTATTATTTTTTCCTGGGTTGTACATACTTTATAAATTTGAGTTGTTTCAAGACAAATTTTCTCATTTCAGGGAGCAACCACAATAATGTATTGTGCACTGTCGGAAAAATGTGCGAAGGAGAGTGGGAAGATGTATCATTACGAAAAGCCCTGGGTGAGAGCCAATCGAGAGTTGGAAAAGGAAGGAGATTTGGCTGAAAAGGTTTGGACATCTACGGAGAAACTTTTAGGGATTTCATTTGATACTTATTTGAGTCCAGCATGATGAGGTCTGTTTGTCCGCGTTGTCCTGCCACATTCATTACTCTGAATAAATGGTAACGTAATTACCTGAAAGTGAAGTGTATCAAATTATGTGTCGTCAATGTTTTAATTTGATCCTTTTTCATTTATATTTCTTACCAAAGTATGTATACCTAGGCCTCTGCCTCCCTCATTACATTTCAAACGACAAAAATTGGCTGACTGTTCAAACTTCAACAACCGCTTGTCCTTTTTTGGGAGTAAATGTCAAACTGCATTGGAAAAGGTAATTATGTTGGAAAATCCTTCGCAAGTTCCCGAGACAAGGTTCAAAGGAGTTCAATGATAATCGCAATCATAGACATTACAAAAACAGGGCTCAAAATTGAAAAATTATGCAAATCAAGGATTATACAACGATAAAAACAGTGGTGTACTTTCTACATCTTTGTATGAAATTTCCTGGCAAAGCACAAATATACGTCATGAGTCGTTGGGCTAAAACTTTTGAAGTACTTTCTTTTAGTTTACTTGTTATAATTATAATGTTTCTGATATGCTACAACCTTATTATTCTTATATTAATTATTTTTAAATAGTATGTAATAATAAAGACGTCTGCCAGTAATAATTATCTTCAATCGTGATGCTGTAGATCATTACTTACAATTGTATTAATGTAAAACATTTCTTTCTTTAAGTTTTCAATATAAAATTGTGTACGTTGCAAAATACATAATCTTAAAGCAAACGCAGTTACTTCAGTTGTGTTACCGTTTCAGGAATACTACATACATTTTTAATACTTGTGACTGGTTAAACCATATGGCTAGGATTTTGTATACAATTAAAAGTAAATTCTCATAATAATAAAAAAACACTGATTATCATAATTCATTTTCCAATTTAGTAATAAGCATTTAATCAAATTGTTTAAATTTTTGACAGGCGGATTAACAACACTTACTTAATTTTTATAATCTAATTTCCCATGAGAAAATACATTTTCCCAACTACTCGAACAGAAGCCAAGTCAGTGTTCATATCGTACCATACATAATTATATGGTATAATTGGTGCACTTGACGTAGCAACTTGACTAGTTTAGAAAATGAATCCCAAATGAATTTGCGGCAATCCCAGTGAATCAACGATCAGGTCAAATTTCATAAATTTCACAATTTTGACAATAGCAAATTTAATGGAGATTCATTTTCTAAGCTATCAACTTCCCAACCCCGATATGGCGGTGTCAAGAACCGAAAATGTGATGCAACGTTTTTGACTTGTTCTATGCATGTATATCGTTGATTTGATTTCTTCTTTCGAAGTTCTTCTTTTTTTCTTTTTTCAATGAAATTTCCTTACACACCAGCGTCAAAAATTATTTGGAAAATAATTTGGTATTTGGGAAGACAATTAATATTATTCAAACTTTTCTCGACTTCCTTCTCCGCCATATTCAAAGTAGTAAGCTAGCGGAGTTAAACTTTTGAAGAATCTGGAAATCAAATTTGTTTAATTAAGGAGGAATAATTGGATATTTTCTGCTATTCCTGCTTATACGATCTTCCGACTGGGGTGTAAATAATTTCTTGGCACCTAGACATGCACTATCAACTGAAATAAACAATTCTTCGAAAAAATCATACACCAATTCTCAGAATGGAAATAATATTTTATTTCATTTCATTTTATTACAAAATGGAATGCAGACAGGAGAGAGGCTGGAAGGTTCTCCTCTTAAAATTGCATGGTATGCACGAAAGGAAACGGGCTGGGGATATTCCCACTGCTCCGTGTACTAATGGTTTGTTTATAAAATAAGATTTAAAAGGCAGCACAAATGTGAGGCATGTCTGAAACAGAAATACCGATGTACTTATAATTATAAAGCTTACAGGTGACCGTGATGCAAACATGGGTTTGATAAAGATATTGAACCATGAATGAAAGACTAGGAATAAGAATGCGAAACGATGGAACTGCCCGTATATTTAAAAAATAAATTATTACCCTATTGGCAAGTGATTTGGAATGGCAGTTAAATATAAATGGTTGATTATATTTTGTTAACAATAAGAAGGAAGTTACTCATACTTTAAAAACTATTATTTCTGTATGATGAAATAACTATTCGGCATTCGGGGATAAGGGAACAGGAGGATATTGTCCCCCCAAAATCTTCACGGAAGGACATGCCACGCAGTGTCAGTTTTATTTTATAGTTTATTTACATCAAGTAATAATAATTGATGTCTAATTATCTCAATCATTTTTGAAACCTTGAATGGTCAGTAATACAATTTAGTAACAATGCAAACATAGTGACAATGATTCATCTGAAGCATTCTTAGGAGTTTACTGTCAACTGTGTAAATGGGGCTGCAGTAATATATTGAGTGTTTTTGAAACGATATGGACACTAGGAAGACTATATCCTTGGACTAACAGTGAGTGAAAACTAACGATGATTTGCGATTCAAATGAAATGGATGTAAGGTTTGGTTTAGTATAAATAGCTGCTGCTTGTACATACATTGTACATGCAACTACAGTGGAATGCCACTATTTCTAACTTATAAAGTATTGTAAATTCATTTAGACTCACCAAAACCTGAAGAAATGATAAAAAAAATTCAACAAAATATATTATATTATAAAAATTGGCCATTTTATTCTTATGCGTCAATAACAAAAAATAAACTAAATTAACGTTAATAATTAGCTTGAAGACGATGAAAATGTTCTAGAAAGACCATCGTTGGTTCCATAATGTTGTCCACCGAACTCACTCGAGTTAAAGCTTCCACTGAGGAGCATTTTTGAGCAGCACGGATCTTCTGGACGCAACAATGGTGTGGTATCAGTCAGATTTTGTGAGTATTTATCCTTTACTCCACATTTTCGGGTTAAGAGCATAAATCCACTGAATAGTGCTAACTAAAAATAGAAAAGAATGTTTAAGACCGCTTCGTATCATCACATTTACACATTTTATCCATGGATTCAAAGCTTACCACAATAAGCTGCGTTCCGAGAACAAAAACAGATGCCCAACGAAAGCCTCCTATGTCAAGGAGAACGCCCCCCAGCGACGGTCCGATGAATGATCCTATTAACAAAAACATAGTTGGTTTGAACAAACTCAGACGAAACGTTCCTTTCTAATAATTGAACTGTCTAAACATAGGATGCATCCACGTGTCGTATATTATTTTCATGCTTACCGAGTGCGAAAAAGGAATTCCATAAAGCTGATATTACCCCGTATGTCTGAACGTTATCGGAGAAGCCGTGACCTCTAAATAATAATCAAAAAATGAGCACATATTTACACACTTAATGTTTGCTCAAGAAATTTCATAAATTTTACTGAAATATAAAAACATTGATTTACACTGCTTCTTCCAGCGCCATGATGAATGATGCAACCATCGTTGCACCCAATCCAACACCATAGACTACTAAACCCAGGCAAGTCAACCACAGTACTCTAAATTGGGAATGAACAATGCATAAAATTTATCAGTGTACAGTACATACTACAACCTGGAGTACAACCTAGTTCATGAAGAGGTAAAATAATCTACATGTTGTACAAAAACATAGCATTGAGATTATTTTGCTTCATCAGTGAGGATATAATATGTGCACAATACTTGGATACAATACACGAAATTATAATAATTATTCCAATAATTAATCTTACGTTTCAGTTGGCAAAAAAGCTGCAGGTCCAATGATGAGGAAACCCAAGAATATCGTAACCTCACCAAAGAGAGTTATTACAAAAGAACCCAGGAGCTGGTCACAGAGCCATCCCCAAGCTGGTGCAGTCAATGCATAAATCCCACCGTAGATTACGAACACTAATCCTGTTTGTACTGGCGATAGATTGAACTGTAAGAATGTAGAATAAAATATGTTAACTTACTTTAAAACATTGTGAGACATCTAGTAATAAGCTAAAGCAAATGAATTTACCCCACCTGGCGGACATGAGGTTCTAAAGTGGCGCTCAAAAATCCCATGGATATAGCCCCAGCTAAAATGCTGAATGCGGCTAAGCTCACAGATGGCACTTTCAGAAGAGCGAAGATTCCTGGCGCTTTTTCATCCAGGTCGTCCGGTTCCTTGTCAACTGTCATTATTACACAAGCGACCAATCCAAGTAAAGAAAAGGAAACTCCGACGACTAGAAAGGGCAACATGAAGCCTCCTAACTAGCAAAAGCATTAAAGTAGACTTCAATATACAACATGCCTCAGTGTCAGTTACCAATACTATTGGTTGGAATAGATGCTCTATAGTTCTTTAAAGACATTGAGCTTTACAGAAGAGGTCAAGGAAAGTAATTACCTCATAAAAAATGCCCCCTAGCGTAGGACCAACGATGAGACCAAGACCAAAGAATGTTTCTAGTGTGGCCTGTAATTTACAAAGTATGTAAAAAACTTTCAGAAATTTTTGAAACCCAAACCTAATAAGCACAAATATGATGTTACAATTCCTTTACTTACAAAGGTAGTAGCGATATATCGAGGAAACTCAACAGCAACCAAAGAAAAATTGGCTGTAATTAATGCCGCATCCCCCAGAGCCGCCACGATTCGTATCGCAAATGACAAAACTAGGAAAGTATTCATTTCCGTCTTGTCCAAAATTCTAAATAATTTATAGGAACATTAGCACTTATTGACATTGTAAATGTATTCATGAATGTGACTTAATTAAATTAATTAACTTGTGAAGAAATACCCAAAAAAGGTAGTAGCGACTCCTGTGATCAGAATCCCTGCAATAAAAGTTCTCCTTGGACCTAACACATGCAACTATAAAATGCCAGCGTTAAATATTTGTCTTTCAAACATCTATGCTTCATTTTATGCCAAGTACAGATTTTGGAACTTACGTATTTCCCAAAAACAGGAGATGACACGAAGGCCACGAGTTCAAAAATCCCGAATACCATTCCATATTGGGATGCAGTGGCTCCTTTTGCTTCTGCCTGCGGGAAAATCAACCAAATCAATAGTTACTTTTGTAATCTTTCAACAACATTATCACAATAAACATATCCTTTATCCTTACCTCTGCGGGGTAGAAAGGTGCCATAAGCGAAAAAGTTAAACCACCAAAAAAATTTGTCACGCTGAAAATTAGGAAAAGAAAAATCTGTCTTCTACTAAAAGTTCTCCAAGATTTTACACTAGAGCTTCTCTCGGGCTCACTATTAGGTTCTGGATTTTCATTTATAGGGATTAAGTCGTCAGTAACAATTATTATGTCACTTGAGGAGCTGCCATTGTTAAAACTGAGATTTTCTGGGAAGCATTTGCCCTTTACAGGCCTTCCGCTTCTCCCCCAATTCTTGTAAGTTATTTTAGCCTTATTCATGGCCGAAGGTAATTATTTTTGCCAGAGGGATAACTTTGTATTATTTGTAAATTCTAGACACCACACCAGCTTCACACCTTTCCTTTTGGTAATGTGCTACGGCCACGAAGGGTTCGGGTATTTAATAGCCCTGATAATCTCAATAATTACGTAACGTGAAAGCACATTTACACCAGAATCAGCATGATGCAAATTAGGGACAGAGTTAAAATAGATTGTGTAATTTATTATTATTATAATCTGGGGATACAAATTAATTATCATCTCTGAGCTATAGTCGGCTCGTTCGCACCTAACATTATAGGTAATCTAGAGAACTAGCTATTGTGAGCACTACATATAAGCCCCGAAGCCGTATGGCAAATCACTTCAGGGTTACCACGTGCTATATTTACCCAAGCTAACCCTCCTCCACAGAATTATTGGATTTACTTAAACAAAGTTTTGGGGAAGACTCCTGGAAGATTCTTACTCTTAATTAAAGTCACTGTTGAAAGTTCTCAAGTACAACAAGTTTTTTCAGGATCTCATTCTGTTACTATAAGAAGATTCACACACACTCAAGTCTAGTAATAAAAGTAAACTACGACTGGGTATAAATGTCTTTCAAATTTACTCGAGCTTGCAAGGAGTAACAGCAAATTGTTGACTCGATCACTATGTCCATACTTTACATGACCATGAGCTCGTCTGTCTTATCGTTACCATTATTTTTAAGGGTGCTGGTGTAAGCTTGAACAGGTTTTTGACTTCGCTTGCTAAGAGTGAAAAGCATTTTGACAAGAAGACTGGAATTTAATCCTAACAATTCAGTGTATTAAAAATCCTTACTTTAAACATTCTTTTTAGAAACGTGTTTATTAGACAAGTACTTCCATGTAGATACATATCTACATACTACACATAATTGTGATGCTGTTGCACCTTCCTTTGGAAGAGTATAATTTAAGGTGTAGCTTAGTCGTATAAGACAGCCTGTGGTCTACACATGCAATTATATGCAAAATTACAGGTACAACATGTGAGGAGTTCCCTACTCCAGCATTGACAGGACATTTCTATGCACATATGCACAATTCTGTGTAATAAGATTAATATGCCAGTAATGTTTAGGTATGCTTGCATACATACATACATACTGATACAGTAAGCGTAGGTACACAAAAGCAGACCGCCACTTCAAGAATATGCTAATGTCAAGTGCCACTCATTGTCAGTTATCCATTAAGTGCTGTAGGGTTGTCGGTATAACTTTCCGGAGGTTATAGATACAGAGTTATTCTATTAGTGGATGGGAAATGTAAGCACAGGTAAAATCATACCTTACCTGCTTTCAAAGCTGGGAGTAGTAAAGCCCAGACCTCTGGTACTTTTATACGGTTTACATTGAGATAATTACAAGCCACATTTATTTATATATTTGATTAATGTACTGTAAATGCAGAATGCTTCCAAGCATCTTCATATCACAAACTAACCCAGTCACTCAAAACTGTATGGGATTCCTATAGGATGCAAGTTCTGTGAGAAAACGTACCAGAAATCCCATAAGCCATATAGGGTCTTATAGAAATCATTCAGCTCGTCAGAAAATTGCACGCGATTCTTATAAGTTAGGGTATTATAGGAAGTTTTTAGAAAAATCCTATAGTTGGGTAGCACAAATCTTGCAAGTGCGAGTACCATAGGACATTTTCAGAAAAATCCTATAGTTTGGGGGTACCATAGGATATTTTTAGAAAAATCCTGTACTTGCTTTGACAAGGATTCTGCGCTCCTCGGCATTTGTACAACACATAGATTAACTGCCAAATTCTCCATACTTCATCAACAGCAGTTGACGTTCACATGTTCTTTGGTTGTGATGGACGCCAACTCAAATTACCTGTTCTTTATTTTGTTTCAATTTTAACTTAAAACTAGTAACAGTAAGACAAGTGGAAAATATAACTAGTGTGTGATTGTTGTTGTTTTTTTTGAATTCCTACGTGAATTTATTTACTTGTGGATGCAATTTTATTTTGTAAAGTGTTTCATGTTATTTCCACATATAACTACAGTGTAGGGTGTATTACGGATGACAACATGAGAAGATGTATATGTATGCAAATGTTTATGGCAGTTAGCTTAATTGTTTAGACAATTGTAAATACTGATACTATTTACAATTGTCTAAAAATTAATCTAATCTTTATTTATGTAGTTTTAATTTTGGAGGAAAATGGAGTAGAGGTAGAGAAGTGCATAAGATAATTATGAATTTTCAACTATAGGACAACCTGGAGAAAATCCCATACGAGGTTGGGACTAGTAACTATGGGAAAGTATAGGATCCCGTAGTAAAATCGTTTGAGATATCGTCCGCAAATCTGATACTTTTATCCTATAGATTTTACATGTAGGATCCTATACATTTCGAGTGACTGGGAAAAATAATTTTGGGGTAAGGTAGATACTGTGGTTATTGGCAGGGATAATTTTTGTTGTGGTTAATACACACGTAATTACACGAACCTTTTCCATCTGGTCTCTACACACCTCACGCACATGTACAGACAGGCTCAATGTAGGTTAGTTAGACAATTGTGTCAAATTTTAGTGACCGTGTCAGAGCTTTGAAATGAAGGTATTGTTCTGAACAAAATAAATTGAAACAATTTTCAATTTGCTTTCTCAAATGAGCATTCTACACATTTTCTGACGTCTAACATAAAATAATGTATACTTATATAAAATACAGGGTTTCAGGGTGATTTGCATTAATTTTATTTAAATTCCAATTAATATTTGACAGAAATTCCTCCAAACATTTCCTAACGGTGAAGTGCTAAACGATTTGAGTGTGGACTGGATCTAGTTTTATTTGCACTTGACGGTGCAGAATAATTTTTTATAAATTGAATTGAATAATTATTATTGCAGAACCAAATCAGGAGAAACCAAAACCTATTTCCTTGCAGAGTCGTCATCTTCATCCATTTTGGTACTGGAACGTCCTCCAGTTTCATCGTCAAAGCTGCAGGCAGCTGCATACGAGACCTTCAGATCTGTAAAGCAATGAAATTACATAATGAATATAATAAATATTTTCAGGTCGTAACCAGGTCGTAAAGAAACTATACAAGTATTATTTTTTACCTGAATCACAAGCCTGAGCACATATAAATGTGCAGTTGTTGCTGTAAGTTTGTCCATCACTTCCACAAACTGGAAAATATTCCTGAGTACAGGTGCAGTCGGCACAGTCGTCGGACTCTCCAGAAACAGAGGCCGCAACGAGCGCAGCAGTAAATAAAATCAACAGACTCATCTTCATCCTTACTCCTGGTCCTGACCAAACTATCAAAATCAGAGGATAGAAAGAATGGTTACAATGGAGAAGTCCAGAGATTTCGAAAGTGATCATTGTTGGGAGAGAACTCCGGAATTTATAGTAGAGTACTTGCGTGACAATTTCCAAAACTATGGGCAGTAGTAACAGTTAACATTTCATAATTTCATTGCAGATGTTAAAATTGATAAATTAGATTTCGCAATGGGCGTACTATCTGCAAAATCAGGGCTTGACAAGCTAATTGAGTAAATTTTGGAACATGCACTTGAAAAAAATCCTTTTTGATACTAACCGAATGTGTGCTGATGACAAATTAAAGAACCAAGACAAAAGAAAAACTTGACAGTTGATGCGGAACTACCCCATTATACAATTGTGCATCGCATGATTCAGTTGTAATTATACGAACCAAATTTGCTTTATGCAAATTCTAGCACACATGGGAATTTTGTATCCAGGGCTTTCGCATTTAAAACTACTTTGCAAGTATTTATAAATAAAAGGGGAATGTAGACCTATCCAAAAATCTTTTCCAGCTATTTCCACCGGTCCTTATGAAGTTAATTTTTTAATTTCGTCCGGTACAATTTCAAAACGTTATGCCGGATAAATTATGGATAATTTAGTAAGCAATTTGCTAACAATAATTAACTATTGCAGCTTTGCTTTTGTTGATTGTCACGGTATATGAGACAATTGCACAATAAGATAAGGCTTACAAAATGTGGATGTGGAAGGCTTGGATATTTGAAATAATTCTTTTGGGATATTATTTATTAAAGTTTAATTATATCCAAGAATCGGAGCTATTATGAGTGGCATAATGGAATGCGTTATGAGCAACAAATTTATGTAGCTCAACAGTTAATGAGTTTTAGTTAAGAAACAATCACTACTCGCAATAATTCTCATTAAATTTACTGCCTTAAATTTCTATAGACAGAAAATATACTAAATTTTGGTACTTAGTACATACAAAGCATTTAAAAATTGCAATACAGTTCGTTAAAAAAGGTATGAAAAATATTTGTATAATTACATACGGATTTATGTTAATATTTCTTATACATGATTTTCTACTAGACTTTGGAATGGCAGTAATGCACAAAAATTAAAACCTCTCATTAAGAATCACATATTATCCCCTCACAGAAACAAGTCAATTCATGATTATCAAAATATGTTAAAAGATATATGTTCCAGGGGAAGAAAATGTAATGAAATATATGTAATAAGGTGGTCACAAGCAGCTCCTTTACAAATCAGTCATTTCGTTGAGTGAGAGGTCCTTGAGAATATGATCAAGTTGATTAGAGTCCATATCTCGAAAAACAAAGTCCATAATTTTCATGACATTCTCTTCGTCGTTTCCTGGCCCTGACTCCGGCGTCTCAAGAGAATGAATGAAATCGGAAGGTGTTTCGGGTTCTGCAAATGCCATTTTTGAATAATTACAGTTATATAATTTAAATTACTCCCAAAAATTTTTACAAGAACAACGAAAACAAATCTAATTCTCACCAAATGTAATTTGTTCCAAGAGTTCTAGATCAATTGTAGACTCAAAATGATCCATGCCGTTGTTCTGATCCGAGGGGTAATAACCCATGTTATGGTAATTAATACATTCCTCTATGCACTCTTTGCCCTCAAAAGTATACTTTGCTCCAGAGATGTCGACATTCGGTTGCTCATCCGGTTCGTTCAAAGACTCATAGTCCAAGACAAAGTTCTCCGGATTTTGGAAATACTTCAAGGAAGGGTCGCTTTGGAATGTACTAGCAATTTCCTCATACGACAATGGACATTTAAAGTGCAAAATTGGAGGTTTTGTTGGAATTTTCATGGAGAAGGAACCCGATGGAACAATTTCTGGACAGCAGCAATCAAAAATAATGACGGGATCACTCAAGAAGTAGTGCTGCTTGTTGTTGCAAAGACAAAACTCTGCTTGGAGAACAAGATGGCCTGATGTGTCTTGGGAGTCCATTTGAATTTCGTAACGAATACTGTTTATGTACTTCCAGAAAATTCTGATCCGGAATCGATTTCTTAGTGTACTGGGTTTTAGCACACCAAGTTTCCAACTGGTGTTACAGTACCATAAAAAAATCATTCTAGCCAGGTTGTTTTGCGTCTCGCACATGCGCAGAAAGTGCATCGGAATAAACGTTACTTCTTCGTTCTCGCCCGAGGCATTCCAGTTTTTGAACGTAACGTTTCACTTAACTTATATTTATGGATATACGGGTGAATGCTCTCACACAAAATTTTTTAGGTACTTCTGGTAATACATTAACTAACGCGTTACTACTTCTTGCATTGAAACAATCAAAGATGGACGCAGAGACTGTGCTGCCATTCCTCGACGGTTCTATGTATTAATGGAAATACTAATACACAAGGTAAACTGGTGTTTGCGTGTATTCGGGAACAACATTAGGGAAATTAATAAACATGAATTTTTACTGTTTTCATGTTCAAAAGTACTTGAAAGTAATTAAACGAACACATTTAATTTATTAATGCTTTTATTTATTAACGTTTTGATTAAGCTAAGCTGGCACATAGAGAACAGTTCTTTAAAAGCAATTATTCTTAGGGTAAAAACGGAAAAGCTCAAATGTTGTAGAAATTTCAAAGTATCCATTATACTGACACGCATGAGCATAAAGAGATCATATAAAATCTACATTATGGTGTACTGTTGCTTCCATAAGAACTGTGCGAAGCTGTATTTGGCTCCCTCTCGGTTAAATCTGGTGTGAGAAGAGGTTCAGATTCCGAAGTCTTCAAAGATGCGTCATTGACTGAGCGTCTTGATAAGGATATAACAAGAAGAACAATCTGGAAATAGATTTTAGAAATATTTCAGATGATTTTTTTCATTGAAAGGACATCAGTTATTGTACAATCTTTTTTCGGTTTAATATATATTTTATAAAGTGAAGAAACAAATTACAATTGCAGTTTGAACACCGAGAATGAACACTGTAGCCCATCGGAACCCAACATTGTCAAGGAGAACTCCTCCGATGGACGGTCCAATAAAATTTCCTGAAAATTGAATCGGTTTTAAAATAAGATGATTTTGTAAAACTTAAGGACGACTGGTGTTCCCATATTTGTTTAAAAATTTCGGGGAAATAAAATTCTTCATTGTTTTACCTAAAGCAAAGAAGGAATTCCATAAAGATGAAACAACTCCATACGTCTGAATATTATCCACAAATCCATGGCCGCTGAAAATATTGGAATTTTCATTAGTTTCATGAAGTCCGATAAATTTCCCGCATAGTTTGTTCGAATTAATGACTTACATGGCGGCCTGAAGTGCCATAATGAATGAGGAGACCATGCCAGCCCCTAATCCAACCCCATAAATGACCAATCCTACGCAAGTCAACCAGAGCGTCCTAAAAACATAAAATTTCCCTTAATCTTTTTCACATTTGCTATCATTCAACTATAACAGCATGTTAATGTCCAAAAGTTTATACGTGGGGATAGGCAAAAATGGCGCCGGGCCAATAAATAGAAATCCTGTAGCGATTAAGAGCGCACCGACGAGTGCTAATGCCCTTGGTTTCAGGACTCTGTCGCACATCCAGCCCAAAATTGGTAACGAAATGGCATACATTCCACCAAAAATCATAAAAACTGCTCCAGTTGTCACAGGGGTGAGATTGAACTGAAATGAAAATGCTTCGGTAATTATTGAAATTTCAGGTAACATCAGTTAAATATGCATTCTATTACCAGGAGTTCTATACCTGGCGTATGTGAGGCTCAAGGGTTGCGCTCAGAAAGTTAATCGTCATTGAGCAAGCCATTATACTCATACCAGCAAGCCAAATGCGTGGGACTTTCAGCGCCGCGAAATGATCAGCTTTCAGCTTATTTAATGGTAGAAAAGAACTCTCCTTGAATAATTCCTGTTCCTTTGGAATGACTAGGCAGGCTAACAGTGATACTACGACCAAACAGCCCCCAAGGGAGGCAAATGGAAGTACGAAGCCGCCAACCTATTTAAACCATGGCTTTAGTAAAAGTAGTAATCCAAAATCCTATGAAGCTCAAGATAGCTGCAAAGTTTCCCAAAATGGCTACCTGAAAGAGCAGACCTCCAATAGTTGGTCCAAATATCAGTCCCATACCAAAAAATGTTTCCAGAAAACCCTGTAAGAATCGTTAACAGCTCTGAAGGTATGACCCATATCAAAAGTTATGTTTACATAATTCAGTGTCAATAACGTAAAATTCAGCAAATACCAAAATAACGTACAAACGTTGTAGCCACATAGCCGGGAAATTCCGATGCAATGAGGGCAAACGATGCAGTAACAAAGGCCGCGTCCCCTAGCGCCGAAACCACTCGAATGATGAAAGACCCAACGAGGAAACCAACATGGTCGTTCAAAGCATCGAGACACCTAAATGGCATATAATTAGGTACATAAATAGATGCATTACAAATTGCAGTTTAGAATGGCACAGAATTTAAGGGTTTGACACATTTAAGTCATTCGAATTACAAACAAATTAGAAAAAAAACAAGCTAGATTTATTAAATTACTTAGACTCTACTAAATATATTCACTTTACCCAAAAAGAATTGTTGCTACTCCCCCAATAAACATAGATTGAGTGAAAACAAGTTTAGGGCCAATGCGGAAGAGCTACATATAAAAATTACACAAACAAAAATTTTGTCATCCGCAAATGCACATTTTTTTTTACATGCAATGGTTTTTACATCATCTATGCGTGCACGTGTGTACATTAAATGCACCAACAAGTTAAAAAAAATGCACGCAAGTATAATGAGGAATAATAATTACGGTATTCTTACATATTTGCCAAAAATTGGCGAGCTGATGAACGCTGCAAGGGCGAATATCCCTATGACACTTCCGTATTCAGACGCTGTCGCATTTTTGGTTTCAGCCTGTACACATTGAATTTTTAAGGTGTCAAGAAACAACCAACAATGACTAGTATGTATTTATACTATTAATGGACTTTATAAGTCTCTTGACAATTAGTAAGCAAATGAATTTTTAAAATAAAAATAACATACTTCTGATGGATATAATGGAGCCGTGAGGGAAAAAATTGCAGCTGAGAAAAAATTTGCAATACTAAAGACAACCAAGAAAATGCGTTGTCTTCCATTAAAATTTCGAAAAATACAGTTACTTTTGCACTTGGTGTTAGGCTCAGGCACACTGGGAACATTGTCAATTTTGTCGAGAAACTGTTCTTCTGTTGGAATGGTCTGGACAGATTTGGTGGGGGGCAGTAAAATATCCGTTGATGAGGGTCTATGGCCTGGTACATCTTCAGCTTTGGTAATAATTGCCATTCTTGATTCCGTATCTCCAGGACGATTGACAATGATGTTAGTAAAGATATGATACTTTTGGATGACAAAATCTCAGGACGGGTTCTAAATATTTCAGGTCTTTTCGTGCCAGCTCTAGACAGTGGCTCAGGCTGTCCCTTGCGGTGACTGCCATATGTACTTGGATTAAATTAAATCTTACTATGCTGAGGAAACTTTATTGGGAATGACTTTGAAAGTTGACACCGAGGAGTAAGTTTTGTGTGCAAGCATGTGCCTTTCGTTTATATAATCATCCTCTGAGCAAGTTTTTTTTTCAACGTGTGGCTTTTGATTGTAATGCTGTTTTACACATCCCAACACATGATCTTCCATTGGACTGATCCCTATAGAGATGTACTCGGATACAGGTAAGTTTCGACGACAATACGACTATGGATATGACAATACGTACTGATTCAAGTGTGTACATATATATGTTAAATAAAGTGCAGCTACTATACAAACTCAAGACTACTTGCTTGAACAGCATACTGTGGATACGAAGTGGAGAAACCAGTTCTAGTTTGGCAAGCAGACTCCTTGAATGAGAGTTATAATCCAAGTTGAGTTCAGGGGACAAATAGATAATTACAGAAAATTCAAACTATGTATAGTGATAATTATTACAGTATAATTTACAGCACCGTCGACAAAATTGCAACACGACAATAATAATAAAATTGGCAATAACGACAAAAGGACAGCACTAAAAAGCCAAGAACTGTTGTAATTACTGGAAAAACAGTAAATTTTTGAGTACATCCCATTACATGACAGGATTTGCATCTCTTAATACCGAAACGAAATGTATCATACAATCTTAAAGCACTGACCTCTTTTCTAAATAATTTTAGTATGCAAAGCTATAACAGTATTGTTATTGTTGTAAGTTGTAATTCCTTTAATAATAATTTCTTACAGTTCTGATAATTTTCAATTTCATGAAACCAGGCTAGGGTTAGAAATATATACAACACAGTTCAAAGGCAGAGGTAACGAAAATACCCAAAGTTATGTCAAAATTTTACAATTTAAGTACACATTTTGAAACAAAGTCAATCACTGTATTGCAATGAAATCTAAACCAATTTAATGTGCCTTATATCTAAAAAATAAAAATCGATCATTAGAGCGATATCTTGACTAATCTCTGATAAGCACAGAGTTAACAACAATAATGGTAATGGTAATGCTTGCTTCAGAGTAACATTCTTTGTTCAAGCAACTTCTTGTGACTTTGCTAAGCGGATTCTCGTTACTAGGCGAGGTTAGTTATGGAGAGTATTATACAATCATTGTCTAATTAATTCAATATGGTAGCGATGAAAGTGACCATTAATTCAATCGTCACCAGTCACCACTGCAAGATTTGCATTCATAAAATAGGCTACGTAGTGCTTTAATTATTTAAGATCAGGGAAGAGAATCGGAATCCGTTCACAGTGCCCCAAAAACTTTGTACCTCGATTGTATGTAAATGGCCAGTTGCACTGATTAGTTGTAATTGTAAGTATAGACAAATAGATCAATGATAATAGAATCGGAATTTAAAAAGAATTTTTGAAATTCGATATTTACAATACCTAAAAGATGGGTTTAAAGAAAAGTATCGGAATCGGAATTAGTATCCGAAAAAAATAACAAAAATTTGTTTCAACCATACAAAGCCAGTAAGTATTTCCTTCGTATCTCAAGGTTTAAAAACGTATTCGTATTCAAGCCCCTTCCCTTCCCTGTTTAAGATTATCAAAATTTTACTGAAGTGGGTATGCTTTGAAGCCTGCATTCCTGAGTCTGAACCCTAGATTAAAGCGCTGACCGTAACATAACGCCATGTCAATATTATGTTGCATAAATAAATGAATAAAGTTCATTTTAATGTTTCGCGTAATTCTAGTAGATATAATGTACGTAGTTGTATTAAAAGATTTACATAGCACAATATAATTCATTTTACTATATCATTACAATTATTTGGACGAAAACCATACCCATGTTAAAAATTAATTTTTTAACAAATACACATACAATCGTAATATATGCAATATTCATAGACCTCATGGTGCATGTAGACTACTCATGTTCATGTTCAGGCTAAGGGTCAGAATCAGGTAAGGTAATTCCGAAGTCCTCCAGAGTATAAATGCTCTTCAGAAAAACGAATCATGTTAATCTTCAGGAAACAAGATTTCCTCATCTAAAAAACCTCAGCAAGTATAAATGATGGTCAGGTTAAGTTTAAGAAACAGGCATTACTTTCCTGAAACACATTTAGAGTCAATTTTTGGTAAAATGATTCAGACATCCTCTGGGTGGGAAACTTGATATTTTGCGCAATTATTACTTAACCAGGTTCTACAGGAGAATTAGGAGTTGAGCTGTTGATTTATTGAGCTGGACGTACATGACTAGCATCGTTATGACTGAAAAGAGTCTTAATGATTTATGTAGTTCCTGAGTACGTTCGTTTAAATTAGATCTTAGCAAATGTCTATCGAATTAGATGTACTGGAGTTGATATTGATTCGACGGATCCTACAAAGAAAAATAACGGTACAAGTACATCAGGAGTATTTTTAAGAATCGAGTTCGACAGGGCGAATTACATTTGCTGGTGGAACTTCCAAATGATCCTAAATAATTTTGAAATGGTTTTGTAACAACAGTGATACCGCCAGTCAAATCATTCTCTTTGTTATATTGTATATGCTGGACTCCAGCAACTGTCGAAAACATAACTTCATGTTTTTATTTAAGGAAATTTCAAGAATCCATTTAACCTAACCTAACCTGAACCTAATGATGATCCTGAGAAGTATAAACATGTAGGTAAAATCCTGATTCTGAAACTGAATCTGAAGTTGAAGCTGATTCTTAAGTCTACATGACCTTCAGGTTTTACAAAAACCTGAAGCTTAAGGTTTCCGAAAATGATGAACCTGAAACTAAACCTTAACCTGAAGTATAAAAATTAATTCTGAAGGAAATTCTTAGAAAAGCATGAACCTGAACCTGAAACTGAGTAGTCTACCAGCACCACCACCACTCACAATGTGTACTAAATTCATATAAGTACAAACAAATAACATTAAACTCTGATCCATAAATCCGCTCTTTAAAAAACATTCATTAAAATAATTTCAAGAAAGTAAATTGAAAGTGCTTATATCTAATCAGATCATTAAACAACAAATACTGCAAAAAATTCAATTTAAAAATGAGTTATATAATTACGCGTAGTATATATCTCTAAACAATTAATTATAAACACGAGCTGAAATACTGGTTTTATATAATGTACATACAACGGTCTTTAAAATTAGGATATTCAAACGGATGACTTCCAGATACTAAATAATGTGAGAAAGCACTCCAGGGAAGGCCATAAAAGTAAAAAAATCTTCCACCAGTTAACCTAATTTATAAGAAATACGAATCATCGTGAAGTATTTTCCGCACGCGATGTTTGTGTTTGCTCATTGCAATCAGAATCGATCTCAGAAGTAGCGTCATCACAGCTAGCAGCTTGCCTCTCCGAATTATTATCCTTAGTCTTGGTGACCTTCAAGTAAAAAGATAACTCATGTTAGTTGAATTTTTTAAAATGGGGCATTAATTCTAGCAACACAAGTTGAGATATTTATACCGTTAATGTTCATCTTTTTAATTGCAAAGAAACATTCTCACATCATCAAAATTAATCCCCTCCAACCTTCCAACAATCGATTCCCAATTGCTCAGCGCATAATCCTTGTCTTGCTTGCGGAGTTTTCTATCAATAAACGTAAAACCTTTGCTCTCCATCAAGTAAGCAAATGCGACGTCCTTAACTCGTCCATTTTCTTTAATCATCGGAGTCCGTAAATCACAAATAAATACAATTCCCTCAAAGTTTTTGTACATCTGCATGTAGCAATCTCGACTGTCAAACCAATTTCGAGCGAACTTTTGTACTTCAAACGAATTCAGTACAGTAGATCGATTCGTCCCTGTTTGGCGTAAACCATCTTCTCCAAATGTTTCAGCTTCGGTTTCATTTTCTACCTGTATAGTACTTTTAAAAACGTCCATTTATCAGGGAACGTATGTTAACTCAATACATTTCAACATTTCATACAGCTTTAAGCTATTCAAACGCTACAGCCCAACTGGTCAAGGATCATTTAATTAAATAAACCTTACGATTCCCTTCTTGCTCTTGATGGGAAATTCGTGCGGCACTCCACCATCCCTGCATGAATCACGAAAAAACTCCTTGGTAAAAGTTTATGTTCGTCTTCTGCCCGTAGCTGTGCCAATTCATCGATAGTGAAGCGCCTGTGTATCATACAAACCATACCAAATAACCAAAACCCACTACGGCTTTAATAAGTCATATTTAAAAATCTCCTTTCAAAATTCTCACTCAAGGATCCCCCAGTCGTACAGGAACACAAAGTAAAACCTGGTATTACTAATTATCTCCACACGCAGGATCACCCCTCTCTTAAAGTTAGACTTGTGTTTGATCATGGCCATCACCAACTACATAAGTACATAAAACATCTTACAAAATCCCCAGCATCATTTTACTATTTATTTCCCAACATCAATGATCGTACCCACTACAAAGTTTATACAAATTAATTTACCGTTCCCTCCGTAGGGAGATCAGGAAATTTCCACGCCGGGGCATGACTCCAAACACGGGACATGTGTCGTTCCAGTTCGATGTACTCCTGGGATGTCGGGACACGGCTCGAGTCCCACGTACCAATCATCACTCTTGGTGTCAATATATTCAACACTTCGATTCGAAAAACCTGCTTCTCCGGCTTCATTAACTGCCTCACTAATTTCAACATGGTTGTCTCCCGATGCAGGAACCCAACAAAAACTTTTCTATAGTAAGGAAATAAAAGATCACACATTTTAAAATATCGGTAGATCAGCATCAACATCATTTAACTTACGATTTATGTATATGTTAAAGAACAATAATCTACCTTTTTGGTCTCTCGAAATGCGACAGCTTTTAGCAATTGATCAGACTTCCTTTCTACACAAAAATATAGAACACACCTCAACACAGTTCGAGTTCTTACTCCGACCTTTCCAAAATAAAAAATGCAAAAACTTCTACAATGACTTGTACAAATTATGTAATTATCGTTATATAATGCTAACAAAGTTAAAATACCAGACCCGCTCGTCCCCAACACCCCAACCACCTATAAATTACAAACACGAGCCCAAGACACAAGATAACACTATGAATTAGCCCCCGAATATGTCGGAATAAGGAACCAATTATTAGGAACGCAAAAACCCTTGAAACCTGAACCACAACTTAAATGAACCCTTCCATTTTATGAAATGTCAAATATGTGACCGAGCATGGAATGAGCGCCAGGACGTACAAAGCGGCTGCAATACACATTATTTACACACATGGAATATTTTAAGTGTATTTCATATTTACTGCACCGTAGCAATTTTATTTACATATTATTTACTATACGTAATAAATCGAAAAGTACAAAATAGAACAGGCTTTTTAGCAAGTAAACATCTAATTTAGCCAACTCCCGCACTTAATTATTTAATATTATTAGAATAGGAACAAATGTACCTATTTGGAAATATTCCCTCTACCAATGAGTTATTTTTAGGGGCGACGTGACACGACGCGACGCTGAAGGACACTATTGTGGATGTCGTAGTGTCTGCTTCTGCTTGTCTGTTTGTCTGCCGCACCAGTGACACCAGGCCATTTGACCTCAGAAAATTAAAATAGGCCACGAATGAGCACATATGCAGGGCAAGGGTGAGGTAAATCTTGCCCCTTCTATTGTTTCATTTGTAATTAACATTAAATGCTTTGCTTCCCATCAACCGGTGGAAGTCCCACGAACTCGTGCCTTATTTGAAATGTATTCCTTTGGTAGAATTTCCGTTAAAAATATTACAGTTTCAAGGGTAAATGAACATGTCAAAGGGCGTAACCATACAAATATGAGTACAAAAATCTCGTAATGCAAATATGAACGAAGAAGGAAGCAAGAACAGACTGTAAACAGAAAAGTAAGCGGTTTTAATGGAACTGAAGTACCGTTATTAAAAAATAGACTGTTCATGGTTTTAGCCCATTTCCGTATCTGAAACAAAAATTATGTAAATCCTTTTAGGGTCCTTTTTGGGTCAAAGTTGATGAAGATTTTTTCATAATTTGATATAATTTGAGAGTACAATCTAACGTAAGTATTACTTCTCAGTAGTAAGTATTAGCCTCATTATCTTATATACATTAGTTACAGTTACAGGTAAAGTTAACTCACAAGAAGTGGTTAGTCCTACTAGGATGGCAAGTGCAAACATTTTGTAAAAGGATAGGGCTGCATTGGGTATTGGTTTCTCCATGACGTTAAAATAGAAGCCAAGTGCTGGTCCGTGGACGGTACGACGTTGTCTTTTCCCGTTTCGACCCATAATGCCAAAAAATTGTTTGGAGTCTTCCTTCACTATATTTACTTCACTTTGGAAAGCCTTGTCACGGGAGATGCAGAAACCCCCGATCGTGATTGGTACTTGAGATACTTCCATGATAAAATTATTTGTGCTATCCTTCACCATAATGAGATTGTTCTGCTGGACAATAGTGCCCACATGTCGGTCTTTCATAAACACATCTAGATGCTTCGAACAAGTCCAATCATTATTTGTTACTTTAATTATTTTCATTTAATTGTGGAAACTTTGACAATTGAATTCGTACTGATGAGAAGGGACTTGGAGTTTAGGGAAATTACCATTAATCTGACTGCGGATTGGTAACATTTAGTTTTGATATGATTGGCCTCACTGTGATATGAAATCTTACAGACTGGCTTCCCCACAACCGTTTGACAATTGTACTCGAAAGGAATTTCCTCAAAATAATTGTTTTCCTTTTTATGCATGTTATCTGAGTTACCCTCTAAGACGGGATTATGGCTGCTACTCATGTCCTCCAAGTTCTTAAATTCTGGCACGCAAATAATTATTCTTTGTTCACTATCATCGTAGACATCGTACTCAAACATAGAGAATGGCAGACTAGCCTCTGAAGAAGGGGCAGTTTCAACCCAGAGGGCGTCGGCGTAGTCAAAAATATTGAGACCGTACATAACATTAAATACATTTTCGGAGGATATCCTGTAAGATGCTTCGTGAGGAATGTAGAATTTGATCATATCTTGGTTGCTGAAAGCGATTTTGTGTCCTGTCAGTAAGAATTACGAAAATAAACAATACTTAGGATAAAAAAAGGACGTCATGAGTCATGAGCAATTTAGTGTAATTACTGTACTCGCAGCAAGGGGTCCATCTATTTTGTCATAGCAAACTTTGTAAAAATATTTGTCTCCTTTTGAACCCAAGCTGTTTCAGTACTCACACTTTCCTCATTTTCTAACCAATACTTGTGCATAATAAAATGTCATGTAAAATGTGAGAGAATAAACAATAAATGAGGTATAGAAAACTCTGTAAGGGGGATATATGGGAGTGTAAACCCCATATTTATTTATTTATAATAAAATGTCGTTATAAGGAATTTACTAGGAACCAGAAAGATGGTCCCTTACAAAGACTAAACCCCTTATAAGGAAGTTGTTGAGCGTTTTGTAGCTGAGCGGCACAGAGCAGTTACATGTGTACGCCCCTTACATATGTATATAGCAAGAAATCCCTTCAAAAACTAAAAAACGGATCACTTAGAAATTTACTGAAAAATTCTCGATATCACTTACCTTTCTTGTCTTCAGGTTTTGCGCTTGCGCTGGAATATTTACTTCTTTTTTTAGATGGATTTACACTACCTCCTGCAATGCTGGCCTTACTCCTGGCCATGTAGGGTTTTGTAGATTTATTGTATTCTTCAATATCTTTACTTCTTTTGCCCATTTTTTTCAATGGAGGTGGGGTTGGCGTCGGTTTTTGCATTGTAGGGATTGAAGTGACGATTTTCTGGAACAAAGTTATACATACTACAATGCTTGATGCTACATAAACATGTATTATGCCATGATATAGTTGCAAATTAAAATAAGAAAAATAATGTTTAAAATAACATACCGAAGATGTTTTTTAAAACTGTGTTTATTCTGCACTTTTATGATCTACCTATTTACTTAAAAGGGATTTTTATATAAGGGATCGTGATTTTATATTGTCTTAAGTATGAATGCTCTCGAATGCTCTGGAATTTGACCTTGTAACTTACTTGACAACTTGACCACCAAATTCTTCCAACTTGTTATAAGTTATCGCCAATACTGTTATTTAAGAATTTCTAAAACTAATTTTTTTCTAATTTGAAATATTAAATAAAATTGTAGAGTATTGTTGTTGAATTTTATTGTAAATTGAAAACAGTAAAAAGTGGCTTAATAAAAATAAAATAAATACTTTCTATTTGTTTTCGTACTCAATTGTTTTTGCATTTTTCGTTCCTTTTTTGTCATTTGCATTATGAACGTTCATTATATTTGAACGTACCGTAATAATTACGGAATTTAAGGACCCAGTCCCTTATCGCTCATCACTTAACTTCGAAAGTAATATTGTGTGGACTTATGAGTTATCTTGGGGGAAGATAACGTTTTCATAATGCTTTTTAAATGGAGACTACGGAGCAACCAAACGAGAAAATTCGTTCATTTTTGGGTGTATGAATCTTAGGACACTTCCGTGCTACAATAATAAGAAAATTCATGAGTGATCTAACTTTGTCTCGCATTAGCGTTTAAGGCTAGTTACTTTTTGGCTAGCATTTCACATCATCATATCCTAGAGTCACTCACTGTTTGTGAGCTACTAGTTCAAACTTGCAACAAGATAGGAGGAAATAAGGTTCCAAAATTATCGACAAGTCCGAAAGTTAAAAATCATTGGAGGTTATTACGTTGACGTATTGAATTCCCACTACTATACACTCTTTCACTTATCATCCCATTAAACTATTTCAACTCTGAAAGGTTGTAGTAATACTGACTGAAATAAAGGCAGGTAAATTCAGAATATCGAATAACGGATGCATTTAAAATCTCTGTGTCGGACTGCCGTTTCATGAGTCATATTTGACCCTTTTCCCAAAAGTTGGCAGACTCCGCTTTCGAACATTGTCACACGGATGTGACAATCGCCTCAAAATTCATCAATTTGTGTTCTACGTACAAATATTTACAATTGAGTCATATCGATATCTAACTATGCATAGTTTAATAAGTAGCGAAATGGAACTCTGGAACTGTTCAGTTATTTCAACGATACTTTTACGGGATGAGGATAAAATTCTACCTACTATGTAATATTATATAATAATAATAACCCTTATCCAGGTCGATATTTTGGCCTGAGCCCTTACAATCTTTAGATATGAGTCCATTAAATCTTACAATAATAATGCGAATACACTTTCATTTTATACTCACCAATTTTATGGGTACGTTTCTACACTTACTCTAGATTTACTTTTGTCAAGTCTTACTGGTTTTGATGAGATGCCATTGGCATTGTTGGTGGTGGTGGTTGTCGTAGGATGTTGTTCATTGGAACGGTTGGAAATGCTGGAATCTTGGATTTTGTTGTTGCCTGTATTTGGGACCTTGCCTGGATGGGCTTGTTGACTGATTATTTGCACTGGTTTAGAATTTGAATCAGTATTAGTACTATTATTTCCGCTCTTAACGTTTTGTTGAGGGACAGTTTTGGTATTTCCTGTTTGCATTTTGTACAATTTGTACTGGTTTCCAAGCGGCAATAACTGCGAATTTCCGAGAAGTATAAAGTAAACGACAATGACGGCAGGAGTTTTTGTTCTGTAAAACCAAATTGCATCTTCTGTCCCAGTTTCCAATACATATTTGTGTACACGATCACAAAGTTTTTGCTTTTACTACTCACTCCCAATGGGCAAACTTCTACTATTAACAGTCTTTCGTAATGACGGATGAAGGTGAAAACACAAGCATTAATGATTAATAATAATTATTATTATTCAAATTGTAAAATAATTATTTATTTTGGTATCTATCTCATAATCTCATCATCATCGTTATCTCTATAAACAGAGAGGGAAGGGGTAAGATATGATGGCTTCGAATGTCGATGCCCTGTGTCGTGCTTATAAATATATATAATTTAAGCTTCTTTAATGTTTGTAGAATCTGGAAATTTTTATTCGACTTTTTTTAACAGGTTTATCTCTTTTTTATGAATTTGTTCATTTTATTTTTAAAAAGAGAAGTTCAAAATGATAAACCATCAAATTTTTTGAACTTTTCCTTTTCTTATGATTTTTTTTAAGTTCTGTTTATAGGGGTTTCCATATACTACCCCAGGTATCAGGATAACGTATATATTTACAGTAAAGAGTGTGTGTCAACAAGTATAAGTATACGAGAGACAAAACTGAGGTTGGATATACTTACCATTTATATTATAATCATTAACTCTCCAAGACAGTGCTATTTCTTGTAGTTAGTTATTAGTTACGAAGGAAACCTCGACGGAATCCAGTAGCATTGAATTTAAACTCATAGTAAAAGTAGGATAAGATATTATAGCTTGTTTACACTATACATAATTGCGTGTAACTTCATTTATGACTGATATTCTTATCCTACATGTTAACTCAAGATCATGTCAGTATGTCAGCAAGATCACCAACAGAAATAGTAACATCTAGACAACGTGTAACGTGTAGTCCACTGGATAAAGCATTTACAATATTTACATTATGCACGCATTTGAACAGTACAGGGTGGTTTGAGTGAATAGGCCTCTTTAAAGTAACGACAAAGCTAAAGTACGAAAAAACGTACACAATTATTAGCGATAATGATATAGCATAATTATATGTACATGGAATTGCACAGAATGGCTCAAAGGATTTGACCCTTTCGAGCTCAAAAAATAATCTGTGACTAACATTACAGCGCGAAGTCACCTCAATGATATTTGTCCGCATTCTATCGGTTGATATTGTGACGCATACATAAAAGTTTTGGACGGGAACATTTATACATCTGACAGCGCCTCGGCCGAGGTCGTATGCATTAGCATTTATTTAAATTTGACTTATTTAAATTCCCTGAGGTCAAACGGATGACCCGTTCTTCTCCAGAATCAACAGGGTTCTGACACATTAGGTAATGCGTCACTGTAAAAAAAATTGAACTGTGTGGTGATATTGATTCGGCAGATGTCATGCAGACAGACAAGCGGACAACCAGACATCAAAACCATAACAAAAGGCAACTTCATTTTACTGCGCCCCAAAAACCGAAGTGACATAATATTCAATGACATAATTCCTAATTAACAATCTTCCAGATTGTTTCCAATAACAGTAGTAAATTGGCAGTCAATAAAATTGTCGGGGTTTTAATGAGATTTCAAAAATCACCTTTCATTTATAAATGCCACTTTTGTCATAGATGTCAAAACAAATGTCAAAGATATAAAAGGAGATACATGCAAATAATGAAAAATGCGGACCATTGCATACTACATTGTGACTTGTGACTAAGTAGCTTCGAGATATGAAAGTTCACCAAGTGTAATGCAAATCACTGCATGCTGAATATGTAGACTAGATTAAATTTATCCCAGAATCAAAATACATCTTTTGATATATACACTCATGAAAACTTTTGAAATTGAAATTCGTTCATTGTGACTAAAAATTCAAGTAGGCTGACCATGTATGTATGTACACATGTGTAACTTTTAGTCGAACATTCCACCGAGTTGATTTTACTCCTTCCTCGAAGAAATTCTTGGAGGGTGACAACTTTGTTATAAACCCTTCCAACCCTGCTCTTGCTTTCATTGTATTGTAAATGTGACTAACAGAAATACTAGAAAGGCGTAAAGACGGCTTCAAGCTAGCTAACACTAACAATAAGTGCTGAAGTCATACTCCTATTTAAGGAAACTCTTTGGTTAGAGTTATCTACACACATATTCTTACGAGTGTTGACAAGACTAACAAAATCTGGACGCCGACTTGTTATACTTGTCAATCATTTATGTTTCCTCAAAATGTTATTTATGACAGAAAACTATTCCTGGAAAAGAAAATAAGTGATTTCAGCTTCCCTCGTTGACATTATGTCATTTCAACATTGCTATAGTAGCACTATATACTCATTGACAGTAAGCTGACTCAATAGTATCTGTAGGCTAAGCATTATTTAATTTATAAACACTGTATATGTAGATAATCCACCCGAACTCCTACATGAATGAAAGTTTACAAAGTCCATTGGAGTGATAAATAAGGTACGTCCAGACGACGGTGGACAGATCTGTTGTCCAGCCAAGTCCGTCAGTCCAGGAGTGCTTTTTCAAATACCTATAGATGCATATATTTAATTAAATACTAATTTGGAAAGTTACAGCCCCTATTGGAGGAATATAAGTTCAAGGTATAAATTCATCAAGTGGAATTAGGAATTACACGGCTTACATATGTACCTATGTCCAAAGAGAAAGACAAACTATTACTAAGAAAATAAACAACAAATCGAGCTGAAAATATTTGCAGAAAGATTTTACAAAACCATTACATAATTATTAATACCTATCAATAAAAACAATGAGGAAATTTCTTTTAATACATGTGATGAACCACACAGTTCATGCTGTATGGAAAGGCTTCAATTTTATCAGGTCCGGTGTCACATCTGCTTCTGAAAATATTAAAGCGAGAGAGTTGCTACCTTTAGCTCCATACATTATGTTCCCGTTCTGACTCGGATACAAAATCAATGTGGAATATTTGGGTTCAAAACCTGATAAAAAAGTTTGAAATAATAAGTACATAAGTGCATGCTGTGCAATTCCCTGTTTTTTAATGAAACGTCCCCTAAAGCAAACAGGAAGTATGAATCCTTAATTCGGTTCAAGTGTTAAATGATTAGAAGTAAAAAATAATAATTAATTTAATACATCTGAATTGATACATCATTAAATCATCTTTTGTCTCTGAAGAGGCAAAATGATGTAAGAGCTGTGCAAAAGGATAAACGCGTAGACCATTTTGCTTTTTCAGCGACGATATGCACCTCCGTGTCCTTTACTATTTTCTAGTTCTAGACGACTGTTGACACAAATCTTTTTGACGTTATTTATATTCAAATAATCAACTACTAGCTTCTGCAATATTCGTTACAATCTTGACCTGGTCAACACCGCTTTCATTGTCACGTTCTGAAATGCTGACAGTTCAGCTATTTTAATTTTGTTTACTTTAGGCTAGCCGATATCTGCAAATCACTCAATATTACACAATAATATGTTATTCCATGTGTAGTATAAGACCTTCCTTGAAAGTCTGTCCCTATAAACATATTTATACATGTACATTTCTCAGTATTTACATAAATACTTACGCTTCTTGACGACACATTTTAGAAATATATAATTCGAATTTTTATAGTGGTATAACAAGAAAGTAATCCTCTTGCTAAATGATACTTTTGTTTTATTTTAAAATCTGTTTGCTCCTGTATCTTAATAAATATTGATGCACTAAGCAGCTTTATCTCAAAGGCAAAATTGCAATTGGCAACACCATACATATGTATGCATGAAATAATTTCAGGAGTAAGATTTTGTAAGTTATATAATACAGATCAAGTATAGCTTAAAACTTTCAGCCAACCGCAGAAACTCATGGAAAGTATTCTTTCTTTGATGTATCTATCGCAGTGTTTTTGACAGGCTACTTACTATATCTCTACTCATTTCCATTATTTACTATCAGTAAGATACATGAGTTCATTCAAAAGGCAGCACTCTGTATTATTCCACTTGACGCATGTACTCGTGATAAAATACTATCGAGGTTATTATTTTACTGATTCTCGTAAAGCAAACACTCAAATATACTATTCAGTCCTTATCTGCCTTTTAGTAGTATAGGTCACATGACGGGAAAAAATAATCTCTTTTACAGATAACTTTTGTATTTTGTCCAGCCATCAATGTGTGTAGGGTTACAAGTTACAAATGTTACAATTTACAATGCAATATCCTACTCATAGTTAATAGACTCAAGAGTTTAATATTTTTCATCATTAACTCAGCTTCCTTCTGGCGAGACTCACCTTTGTACACTTCTCCTCTCAAAGTATAAAGTACAGTATTGTATACGATGCTGTACTAATTTTCCAATACCAAGTTAACAGTGTAATCCCACATGACTCGTTATTACAGCTTTCATTTTTTGGATAGAATCATGGAAGATATTAAAAAACGGACTATTTTCTGACATTTAATTATTTCCTAGTAAAGTTCGACAATGCGCTACAAATTATTGTAACCTCAAAGAATAGTTTTACAAAAAATCCTATGTCAAGTACTGAATAAAAATTGTGAATCTTACCAAAAGCCCCTTAAAGAGTTACCTGCATTGTTATTATTTTTGAGTATACGTAAAGTCATTATCCGCTTGGAAAAAATAGTATTCACGTTTTTAACCTTTTTTAACCAATAGTGTCTATTTTTTAATCCTAAACGGTTTATAACGGAACGGAAATAAGCAAAAGAAAGTTGTAGAAAGCTACAGATAAACTCCCACAAAGTATGTGTAATAACTCCGATTATTTACTCACGTCTGTTGGCGCTCTGAAAGTTTTACATGTTGTAAGGAAAACAATTTGTAATATCTATACCTTATAAGTTTGTATGTAACTGTTTACATACGCTAACCATAAAAGTACAAATAATTTTTTTTAAATGAGTTTTTTGTCTTTTCTATAGATTTTCGGTGCTTTCAGTATTGGTCTCATTGCGGACACTTTCGTACCTATCCAGGATGAGATAATCTTTGCCTGTGTAGTATCAGTAGCTTTCACCAGCTCATTGGTCTATCTCTTGTCGTATCTTAAGTGGAAATCACTGGGAGACAGCAAAATTAATGGCAGAATTGTAAGTACTTATTTAAAATATTCCTAGGCTTAAATGCTGGGTTCACTGTATCCCCATCACTCACAGTGATAGTGATAATAAATTTTTGCTGCAAAAATAATTACTTTATCGATTGTAAACACTTAGAAATGTTGTATGTTTACATTGTTTACTAATATATATATTTGTACTCATGCAGTATACATACATGGATGAATTTTGAACGGTATTTGATTTTTTTACAGGATTTTGCTTTCCATATTATTGGAGGTATTTGCTTAAGCATTGCAGGGATTGATTTAACCACATGGGACGACTACTTTGAGGTGTGTCAGCAAAGTTGTCCTTCTCTGTATACGAAAGGGGTGGCTAAGGTATGTATTCTTCCTAATTACATGATTGAAGTGTGTGTCATATTATTTGTGCAGGAATGGAAAACGTATGTACCGTTGATATTCCTCAGGTGTGATCATCTTGTAACCTTTAAATGTTTTATGTTACTTTAGATTTTGACATTCGTCAATGGTGTTCTGTACGGGATTGTGGCCTTCCTGTTAGTCAAGGAAGACGAACTGACGAAGGAGGAAGAAATCACGGACAGTGACTTGGATGAAATGGAAGACTTTCCGATAATGTTCCAATCCAAGCCAAAGCCATCCAGGGGAAGCTTCAACCAGCCAAGAATTCATTACATTTATCGCTACCAGACTATAAATGAATGCTAATTTCACTGTTCTCCCTCTTGTTGATTCCTAGATTATTGTAAATGATACCATATTTTATTTATGCGTAACTTGTGGTCAACGAGTATACGGAATAATAATTATTATTAGATGTAGGTAATTTACATTTGTACAGGCAAAAAGCCTAATTTAGATTAATTCGTCATGAAGAGCAATCGAATTTAAACTCCGCCTTGCGTAGTGAATTTCCTAAGGCAAATATTTATCTCTGAATATTCCAATGATTCCTACTACTGCGTGTCGCATATGTGTTGTGTGAAACATTCGAGCATAAAGAATCGGAGTGACATGTCCAGGAACACAATGTGCTGATTTTCTACCCACCCATGTACCTTAAAATAAATAATGTTTTTTATTACGTCATTAATATAAACAGTGAGTTACACACGTATTAGAAGTTGTAATATTTCTCCATATTCCATACCTTACTAACGATTCCTAAAATTTCAGCTATTCAAAAACGTAATTTATCATTCAGTACAAGATTGCTATTACCAAGGACACATACATACATATTTTAATAGTATACAAAATCATCAAAAACGATACGTACTAATATATACTACCCATGAAACAGAAAATCCAAGACATGGAATACGTTGAAGAGTGTAACATGCCTACAAAGGAAGTATTTTCATTATCATCAAAGGGTTAGTTCTTAAAGAGAGACAAATACCAGAATTTTGTATAAAACTCGTCAAAATCTACGTGTACTACAAAACGGTTGAATTTAATTACTTTAAGAAATTATGCACACAGAAGTAATACGAAAAGCATAACCACTGATTAACGTGTTATTCATACCACTAAAAACTTACTCAACACACTTTTACATTATGGACAATATGTACAACGTATTCAACAACAAGTTAGTTTGAGAACAGCACTTTGCAAAAAAAACACATCAGGCAGATGCTTCATCCTTGTTTCGGATTATTACTAGTCGAACATCCGAGACGAGTGGATTGGTGAGTTGACATCGGGAGAACGCTGCCGGGATTTGCCTTCTGTACTTAAAGTCCTTTCGGTTAATTTCCCAGCCGCGGCACCTTTTAAAAAATAAGTAATAACAAAAATCGAAGGTTAAACAATAGATGGAAAGTAATTCAAGTCGATATTATGCATGCCTTTGTTATTAATGCATAACAACGACATTTATTATTACTGCAGTTGAGGAGGAAAGATTAAATGTAATAAAAGCGTGTAGGTTGGAAAATTCAAACAATAAAACAGTTGGAAAAATGAAATCTACATACAATAGAGCAACTTACTAGTCATAGCTAAATGACCTGAAGTAGGTGATGAGGTTCCTAAAAATAAAAAACATCTGCTAGGTCCCAAACTTGTACGTCGTACTTTCTCGATACATTTTAACGAACTGTAGAGCAACACTTTTTTACTAGTCTTGCTAGTAACTATAATTTTCTATGGAATATTTCCCATTATCCTCAGAACAAGGACAATTTTCAAATACTCGAACGGATTCAAACGTACAAGTTTGGATTGAAATAAGGAAAAGAAAATTGAAAGTAGAAAACATTTCAAAATGATACCAACAATAAGTGATACAATTAAGAAACAGCATACATCCAATTGAGGTGGATTGCGATTGCGAGAAATATGTAACTAGTGAAAAAACTTACGGCTTCGCCTTTTTATCCCCGAACTACTACTCACTGCTGATGTGATATCTGGCGAGCTTTCTCGTGTTTTTTGCTCGACCGGTCGATTACCCTCCGTTTCCTCCATTTCATTGTCCGAGGTGGACATAGGGGTATGAAAACCATGAACATCTTCTGGATTTAAATCATCAGCATCACTGTCCGATATTTTCTGGCGGCGTGCACTACTTCTTAATTTTACCGGAGAACGAAGCACGCTGTTATTTTCCGTTCCCATATTCTCCATCATCTGGGCCGTCCTCAGAGCTTTTTGTGTAGATTTATACGTCTTTAAAGTACAAAATGAATGGTCAACACATTTAAATCAAATTCGCCAGCCCACCCCCAAATAATGGCGAAATTTAAAAATGGGTTAATTCATTAAGAGCCCTCAGGTGCGAAACAAATTTCATTCATTTATGAGCAATGCGTTGACGTATGAACTCTCTTGCCTTGGAATTTTGTAGGCAAGTTGTGCTGTCCAGGAAAGGCGGACATAGATTTAAATGTTCAGTTTATCCGGGTTTATTCAGGAAAGAAATGTTTTTGTTTAATATTATTTAGTAACATCCTACGGCACATGGTTATAACGTGAGTGAGAAAATTATTAGCTGTAATAACTGCAGCATTCAGCTTGTCCTAAGGTGCACATTTGTGACATCGGCTTACAATTAGAATGATAACATAAACTGCCTGGACATGATAACTCGGTAACTTACTTTACTCAATTTTGAGGGCTCACGGCGAACTCATGTATCTGGGGAGATTAGATATTTTAGACCAACATGCAACAGTTTTTTCGGTTTTGAATCGGTTTTTACAGTGGGTAGAAGAAAATATTGTAATAAATTGTTTAAATCTCGTTCGGAATTTTCATTTCAACCTTATATTTTAGATCGGCCTTTTTCGCTAAATGGATTCGAAAACTGATTTTTCATCATTTTGGTTGTATATAGCAAGAACAACGGATGTCCTAAATTACTATAATGGATATCTTTTCAGCCCTATGTAATATAATAATAAGAGGTTGCGTACTAATTCAGTACCTGCTATTGCCTGTCACGTGCAGATATTACAACTATCCGGCAGTGAGTTTTATTTTAATTTGTATTGATTGACTTGTACACCATCCAAACATAACAAATATTTGCAATAACAGGCACTCACACGCGTTAACCCAAGTGCCACCAAAACGTGTGCACGTGCACACTTAATGTGCTGTAATTTATGCTATCTTCAACCTAACAATAAACGTCTAAACTACCATGTATGTGCACCTTGGGACAAGCTGAATTCTACAATATAGGTATGTGAGAGTCTGCTCGCTGACATTATAACCATGTGGAGTTAAACAATATTATATCTGCAAAATGAATTATTTCAAAATGTTTGACGCTCTGCAAAAATGTGCTGAGCATTTCATTTGAAGCTAATTTAAACAAATCCAGAGTAAAACTGACATTCCAATTCTGAATAAACCTTGATTAACCAAAAATTTAATTTATATCCATCTTTCCCGAACACCCCAACTAGCAACCAATTTTCAGCGCAAATGGGTTCATATATCAACATATTGTCCACACGTGAATATGTTTTTAAATCTGTACCGTCCTTGTTTCCCACCTGCAGGATCGTAATCAATTAAGATAATATGAAGAAATAAGTCTTTAAATTTCTTACATCTAACATAGCCCTAACATCTTGCTCCATTTCCACAGTCCTTTGGTGAATTTCATGGTCAGAAGAATTGTACATGATTGCATTCATGAGCATCAGATAAACATCCCGCTCAAAACTTTGAACATTCCGGATGATACCTGAATCAATATTCCTCTTGACCGTCGTTAGATCCATTGGTCTATGAATCAAAGAAATCCAATAGTTAGAGCAGTATACGAGAATTAATTCCATTAAAGGATACAAGCCGGTCGAATAACTACACTGGTGATCAGTAAGTTTTCTTGCTCTTACCGATAGACTTTTTTGTTGTAGTGTGGAACCATTGTATCAGTTATAGGTTTTAAAAACTGACCAGCATGCTTATGGGATTTGATTTGCTCCCAAAGGAAAGATATGCTTTTCCTAAAAGCTTTCTGGTCTTTATCTTCATCCCTACGAAACGCGGAAATTAAAAAAGAAATTAAGATCAGTGTTATTTACGGGAAATAGAGTGGGAAAATACAAAAATAATCTCATACAAATTAGCACTAGTTGTGGTGGATGAGCAAGGACTGCTCGGATTGGACTCAAACGGGAGAATCCCAGGAAGGTGAAGTGAATCAGGGACTTTAGTAGTAGATGATATTCTTCCGCGAGTGGTGCGTCCCTGTACGTGATGATCAGATTCTTGGTGAGCAACAACTGCTTGATCTTTATCCTCAATCGGTTTTCTTCCTGGCGTGCTTGACACTGCGGTTTCTGGAGGATGTACCAAACTAGCTCTATTTCTAGTGACACGGACGGGTGGTTCTGTGGTTATTTCAGTTTCAGCAGCAGCATGACGGGTAGAAGTTTTTTGTGGAGGTGCCTTTAGAGGAGACATTGGCTTTGATCTGGCCCTGTGGTTTCAAGAAATGAAGGATCAAAAAATTCATTATGAACGGGGTGTAAAAAAAAAAGCAGAAAACTGATCAACGAAGTATAAAATTAACCTTGTGACACGAGTTTCCTCCTCTGCAGCAGACTCTGTATCGGTTTGCTTGGTCTAAACAGTAGATCAAATAAAATATTGTTACCATCCATATAAACAATATAACTGCGATCAGGTTGCAACGAAATTATGCACATATAAAATTCTCACAGATTCACTAGCTCGACTTTTGCGTCCTTTTTTATCCGGCACTAGTACTGGAGCACTTTTGACAGGACTCTTGGCTGTCCTTGCAGGAGAATTTCTTGACGGAGAAGCATTTTTCGGAGTACTATCTGTAAAAGCGGGATTCTGAAAAAAGTGCCATTTTTGGAAATTAAAGTAATTTCTAAAAATCTTGATTAAATATTACTGAAACATTAGTTCAATTTCATAGCACCACCATTTGTAATTTTACTTACAGAAGAATCATCTTCATCGTCCAAATCGCCTCGTTCTCCGTATCGTTCTTTTCTAGAATATGTTTTAGCAGGAATAAGAACCTTCTTTCGATTTTGAAGTTCATCATCGAAATCGAGTTCTGGCAGCTCTTCTGAGTTTTTATTGTTGGTATCTTCCTCTGGTTCCTGGGGTGGAGTAACGTAAGATTCACCCTCCTCCATTGGCTCTGTTTGACGAGATGCCTTTCCAGTATCTCGCAGGGCTGGCACAAGTGCAGGCACGGGTGTCAACACGGGCATGCTTACAGAACCTGACTCAGAGATATCCATAGAAGCTTCATCTTCCTCGAGGGTCTTTACTTCAAGAGTTTCACTTAAAGGAAGTTTAGTTTTTGTCTCATCAGTTGTCTTTCCTGGAGTCAGGGGTTGCACTGTAGCATTTTCAACCTTTGTGACAGTTTCATTATTATCAGCAACTTTGGCAGAATCGATTTTCACCGGACTTGCTCCAGGCGTGACGACACCAGTGTGTTGAATAATCACAAGATCTTTGAGATTATTCACTTTGTCTTGCACATCCGGTGGAAGCGGTTGGATTTCCAACGACTCTTCAGCTGAACTGAGCACTTCTGTTTTGGGCTGAACCTCCTCTTCCTTAACCTCCGCCACTTCATCAGCTAAATTTGTGGATATAGGTTTATCAGCTGGCAAAGCCTCTTTCAAAGCGGAACGTGGTTTACTAGCCGGAGTTTCACCTGAGTCCAATTCCAACTTTATTTCAAGTTCAGCAACTGGAATTATCTCACTAATAATCTCAACCGAGCTACTACCCTGTACGGTTGACACTTTTGCAGGAACGCTCGAGGGAGTACCTAAGGGCTGACTAATTAAGCTTAATGTTTTGTTATCATTTACACTACCACCAATTGAGCTGTCAATTTCTTCCTGTTTGATTTTGACATCATCATCGGGAAATAAATTTATAGCCACCGCTGCCGCATTGGCAGACTGAACAAGTTTACTTTCATCTCCTTCCTTTTTGATACTGATTGTTCCTTCTAACAGTCTTTGGAGTGTGGGAGAGGAGCTCTTGGTTTTGGAAGGACTATCTTGATGCCGTGTCGGTGACTTAGCCAGAGCAATATTCAGCTGCTCTAAGGTTGCCGCAGCTGAACGGAATGGAGACATTCTGTCCTGTTTGGGCTGTTCCAGAAGAGAACTAGCCGCCTTGGACACACTTGAGATTTCGGGTAAAGGTTGGCCCGGGTCTCTTGGAGGCATTTCCAAAAGCATTGACAAAGTCGGAGCACCGGCTGCTGAAAATGGAAAATTCCAAAACATGTAAATAAATATACAGACATACACTCTTGATTTAACTAGAGACACCTATAAATGTCTTTGTAAACAGTAAATACGGTTGCAAATGAATGCTTACAGGGAGTGACATTTCTAGGTCGATCTTCCTCCGAAGTACCTGCAATCGCAGTGCGAACCAAATTCTTCAACTGAGGAGAAACTTTCGGACTTGTAGAAATTCCTATATTTATTAATTAAAAGTTAGCTGAATCTCAAAATTTTCCAAAATTATCACCCGTCACTTGTTGTATTACGGCTATTATAAATAAAAAATGCAATAATCTATGATTCAATTACCTTTTCTAGTCACACTAGTGGAATCTGGAGGACTCATCATCTAGAAAAAATACAGTAGATTCGTTTACAAATTCAGCGTTAAAAAAAATGTTTAATCATTTTAAGTATGTAGGAATCACGAACGATTAGATTTCACCATTTTAATTTAACATACTTCAAATTCTGTAGTGTCCATGATGGTAGCATCAATATCATCCGCATCGAAGGTTTCCATGTTTGGAAGAATATCCATAAGATCTGAAAGGTCATCGTCCTCTTCACCCGTAATTGTCGGGACAGAGGAGACTGCCGCACCACCACCCGGCACAGCCAAGTCTTGACCTAGTAAAACCATCACACCAAATATTATTAGGTTTTTATTGAATGTCAAAATCCCACCAAGAACAAATAGCTAACCCGAGGAAGATGGAAACGCCGGATTCGCTGACGCGCCGATTTCATCCTGTATGAATGCATTGATAACAGAGATTTTTTCCGACAAATCAGACAACTCAGCGAAGTAAAATAATCCAGGGGTTTCATCCTGGGAGTCTTCAGTCACCTGCTCTGTGTTTCCACTAAAACAAAACCCAATTTTACAAGATGCGAATTCGAATAACAATTCCCAATTTGAAAAAGCCTGCTGCCTACAACCACTGCACATTGTACTGAGCCATATAAACAATTAACTAAGTAAAGAAATCCCAGAGATACTTACTATGCTGCTAGAATCTCATCTACACGATTATCATAATGACCAGCTTCAACATCTTTATTAAACTTGGAGAGATTCATATACTTGATGCGGTGATCTTCCGCCAGTACTTGCAGCTCATGCAAGCGTTCTAGAGTAAAAAAATACACTGTCCCATAACATCTGAAGGAATTGATACTAACTAAAACCTAACATTTATTTTAGCGATTTCATATATAAAACTTCCACAAACATAAAACATAAAACTCACCATCCACATAATGCTGTCTAATGGCAGGCAAAAGTTCCACATCTCCCTTTTTCCGTATCTGTCTACCCGTAGTTTCCATAATATTCTGAAACTGACGCGAGCAGCTAACAGGTGAACACCACTCTTTGGTACGGTTACCTTTAGTCAAATCATGAACGAACTTGCTCACTTCATTCCTACGATAATATATTAAAGCCATCGTCATAATTCAACCTTCAACCACTTAATAAAAAAATTAAAAATATTCATTAACACATCCACTCCACACAAATAACATCTGTCCTAATACTAGAACGTAATGAATATCCACCTACCAGTCGTCATTCCCTAATGCCTGGATTGCCTCAATCAAGCATATTTTTTCCCGATTAGTCCATGTGTCCGCTCCGGCCGCCAAAGCGGCATTTGGCAATCGGCCCCTTGGGGCTGCAAAAATAAAAAACCAATACCGTGTACACTGACATTTACGTCGCACTCACATAACAATCTCCACAATTCCTCCATAAAATAATCAACATTCCATGCACCGCTCATAAAATATCAAAACTGCTCTCACATCTACTACTAATATTACTGAAACCAATTATTATTCATTTGCCTGGCAAATTTTAAACATTTAATTTAAAACCC
The DNA here is from genome assembly GCA_947179485.1 of Allacma fusca. Lineage (NCBI taxonomy): Eukaryota > Metazoa > Arthropoda > Collembola > Symphypleona > Sminthuridae > Allacma > Allacma fusca. The sequence continues at coordinate 38,954,775 of OX359247.1, forward strand.
ATAAATTGTAAGATCACACATCTTTTTTTCTTGTTACTTCAATAACTTACATATAATTTAGCAATACGAACGTTCAGTACTTTAAAAGTAAAAGAAAACTTACCTCGAATTTTTTGGGAAAGCATTTATTATTTATTTATGTAATAGCCTTGACAAGTAGTTGGCACTTGTAAATTATCAACTATCTAAATCCAGCCTTAAGAAATGAACCTATTACTATAACTGGCCACAATGTCTATTTTTCAATAGCACTTCACTGAACACAAGGATTATGGAGTTAAATTCGATAATTAGTGTCACATTTAATTAGATCGTTTGTGTACTTAATTATGAAACTATTTTAAAGATTTTAACTTCATCCGCGCGCGTTCATAAAATAAACCAACTTAAAATGAACTTCGCGCTTTGGTCTGTGTATACGCTCTCTCATTCTGGGATACTCTTGGCTCATAACAGGTGGCGCTTAAGTGTATTGCCAGTTGACTGTAATACTTCTGGCGTACTTTACAATTAAGCACATAAGTACTTATGTATTAATAATTATTTATTTTAAAATATATTAATAATCTCCATACTTAGTAAATAAATTATTGAATGAAATAAGAAGCCGAAGAAAGTGATAAATATAGTAATAATTTTTTCATGATTATTTCAATAAGAATAAGTAGGTGAGATAAGCCCTGCAGTTAGTCAAATTGTCACTGGTGTGAGGCGTCAGGTGTGAAGTAATAATGCAGTCAATCATAAGTACGTTAGTAATTATTTTTTGGTCACTAATTAAGTGACAATGTGAGTAACAAAAATGCTAGATACTATAATTTACAATTTTATAAAAGTATGCGGTGCTGTCGCATACTATTTACTTTTTAAAGTCCAATGTTTATGTAAGGAATTAGTGGTCGGAACAATTCAATTCAATTCAAAATTTACAATTCAATCCAGTTCGAATACTGAACTGGATTAAAATTAGGATTTCAATTCGGTTCAGTAAAAAACAATTCAATTCAATTCAGTTCACTATAATAACTGAACTGAATTGTAAACCATTTGGTTCGCAGGGCATATTTAAATACTACAAAGGTGGCTAGGGTAGCGCCTCAGCTAAGGCCATCTCCTTACCCTTTTTATAGTATTTTGTTGAGCTCATTTAAAAAATAAAAATGTAAAAATTTTCTAATTTTTGAAAAAATTAAGCTAGTAGTACTGACTAGTACGTGTAAAAACATTCCACTGAAATCGGTGGAACAGTTTGTCGTTTCTGTTTTTTTACGTACGAACTCACATTACGATTTTAATCAATAACGAACTCCTCCAAGAGAGTGGTCTAAAGACTGTTCACAAAAGGCTTGAACAAAATTGGTTCGGAGAAAAACGTCGGGACAAAGAGTTACAAGTATCCACGGACAACACTATCTTATATGACGCCACCCTAAAAATATTAACACATACGTTTTAAATAAAGGTTATATTGGCGCAAAGGTGGTGCTAAACTTATCTTTACAATATTACAATATCGGTTTTGATTCAGCCTGAAATTGTTTTGAATTGGAATTCAATAAAAACAATTCAATTCGATTCAACAGGTGAATTGAATTATTCGGTTCAGTAAACGACCGAATTGAATTGAAAAATCCCTGAATTGAACTGAACTGAATCGAATTGAATTGTAAAATTGCAATTTAAACTGAATTGGTCCGACCACTATAAGGAATTAATGCAAAAAATGCCCGGTAATAAAATTATATAAAAGTAATTCCTTCTATGGGACTGTTGTTTGTTTTGTAGGTGCTAATATTATGTGAAGTTTGTAAACACTATAAGACTACAAGGCTGCATTTGTAAATCTTGATGAGACAGCCTAGTCAAATCACGTCACCCAACTATCGTTCACACACAGATATGTAATTATATATTATAAGCTCGCATATTTTAATCCCAGTTTTACAAAGGAAACGCCAGCAAGTATAATTGATTGGGAGTAGGACTGTGGGACAGAGTAGCTGCTCTATTAGTTGTAAATTATAGTTAGTAATGGCATTACCGGAATAATAGGGACTATAAAACGTGAAATATAAATCGTCAACCTTTAAGCATGAATTATGTTATTGTTAGATAAAAAGGTTAGCGGTAGCACTTTATGTTCGTTGTGTAAATTCAAATGATAAATTGAGAGATTATTGGTTGATTTCTTTTGGGCATGAACGGAATTTTTTCACAGCGACCAGTAATGTTATTCGAGCATACCATTTGCTCTCTTCCGACAACTTTTAATGGAAGAGCTGAGATAATTTTCGAAACCAGAATTTGTATAATGTACAGTAAGTACTATGTGCGAGTATTCCCTGAAATTAGTACGGTATAGCCCTGTGGGACTTTGCCGTGTGTTATTACGAATTGCAAGTTTTATTTTTCCGGCGATGGGGATGCAATAAATAAAAGGAGTTAGGATCTAACTGTACCTAAGATTGTTTATCGTATGTTGTACTATTTCTACTTCTACTTTACACCCACACTCATCCAACATACTCAACTGGTACAGCGTTCAGCATTAATCAAGATACCGTTCAGATGCTTCTTAACTATTGTTGTTGGAAATATGCTCGTATACTATAAGTACTTATGTATAATTTCGTGTTTTATTTTGCTCAAATGGTTGAGCAGATGCAATTAGGAAGGCATTGGAATATAGGATCATCGGATCATGCTCCTCTATAATAATTAAGAATAACTGAAGAACGTCTACCTGCAAGGGATGTGCTAAATTATTTTTATAAGAGTTCAGATACTTCTACATTGCAGTGTCTCACTTCAGTTCATTCCTCCATAACAAAAACCCTGATAGAAATCAGAGGAGGTGGAGGAATTATTACCATCAGATTCTGTAACATCAAGTCACGACTCAAAACTAAAAATAAGATACAAATAGATATAGATACATATATAGAGAAATACATAGTCACTCGGCTCAAAATTTAGTAAAGGAACTTATTGCTCAGTAAAGTGAATATATTTCCCTTCCAAAATACAGATACACCGTGTGGTTTCTGTTTCTGCTTTAAAAATTAGTGCTTTCGTATCCATTTTTACTATACATAGACTCTCCTTTCCTTAATTATAATGCTTCCAAAAAATGTAAAGCTCGTGCAAGGAGTTTTCCTGGATCACAAACCAAGCAAAACCGCAGTCACAAAGCATAACACAAAAAAAACTCTTCAAACCATGGAGCTAATGGCATACTGCAACTAATTTAAAATACTTATTATTATGTATAGGCTCACATATAACAGTCGTGTGAGTAATTGAGTATCCAGTTCTTCATCGCCCTAAGGAGCATTTCAAAGAATTACATATTTTCCTCTTCCGTATTAAAATACATTTTCAATTTGTAAGTCAATATATTGTACGCGAAGATACATTTTAGAATTAGTACTCGCCCATCCCAATTACTATTCAGCCAGCCATCCATTGGATATTATGCTAAAAGTAAATTAACATAGAAGTTTAAAAGACACTATTATTGCAGATTATAAAGTTTTGCAGCATTCTCAGGTTGGCCCAATTTTTAATAATTAACACATGTAGCAACAATAATGTTAGTTATTAGTAATCTGTTTCTTGGAAAAATTGTCCATGGTTTGGCTCTAAATTACATCCTAAAAGGGTCATTCATACGAGTAATGCACAGTTGAGGGCATATTGATAAAACACAGCTAGTGACTTTAAAGTTGTAATTCGTAATGCAAAATGCAAACTCCCTGTTAAAGATTTCCAAGACATGCGTCAGTTCCTACATAGCAATACTTACGATATTTGTAAAATGCCCATGCTAATCTGTATGCCCCATATGATTTAAAATCATTTTGGCTTTTCACATAAGCAAATAGCAAATATCGTTGAATACATAAGGGAGCATACACAAATTACGTCACCCAAAAAGGACGATATTTCAGACCCTCCCACCCCATCATCACCATGTGTCATTTATTGCTGAATCCACCTACCCTGTACAGAGATGATGTCACTAGACAGACAAACTTGCTGTGTAATAGAATCGTTTGGTTCTGCGCTTTGAATTCAGGAATGAATTTATCCTTTTATGTTCGCGTCATCATAATACAAGCGAAAAATGTAAGGGACCTTCAAAAACGGCGGAAAATTTTGGTGGCGTCATCTTTGCTGATGTGAACCCCACTACAATGTCATCAATGGTCACCAATTACTGCAACTACCTACCCACCCTATGGGTGACGTAATTTGTGTACGCTCCCTAAGTGTTCACTCAAGTGCACTTCCAGCCTTGCGCCTGTTCCAGTGTTGAAAAAACTTACGATGTTTGTATGCATATGCACTCGTCACGCCACCAGCCACCACCACCTTTCTGCACTATATTAATGCTATTCTTATACATCGTTGTGATCTATATGTATATTCGCACATGTAACAGGACGTAAGTTGAGTTCTTCAAGTCTTGTCATGTACCTAAAAAGAACACATCAACTGAAGGATGCGCCTCATATATTGTCTACCCAGTTTTATTTACAATCACGAAAATAAACCTTCACGTCCTTGCGAGAACATTTATTCCTCTGGTATCTCCATTTTTTGTCATGAAGCAATTCCGGATTAAATTCATTTTTGAGTATAAGCAACAACGTCAACATATCGCCGATGAAGAGACCAAATAGTCTAGATGCATTTTCGATTAATAGCAAAATTGTCTACTTGTAGTTTCACGACAAGCAAAATGGTCTACATTTGCATGTAAGTAATAATAATTATAATAATAAAATAAAAAAAATAAAAAAAATAAAAAAAGTACATACAGCTAGCTCATTCTGACCTTACTGAAACTGCCTGGAGGCAGTATTAGACTATTTCACTTTCAATCAAAAACTCCTCTAGATCATTTCCCTCTCTCACCGACGTTATAAGCCATCCCCAATAGTATCACCTTTAATTTAAATTGTATATGCCAAATGAACCATGTTGCATATGTTTTTTTAGGCATACATATATATCATCATTTATTCCTTCAAATTTGGACGCAAGAACTTCTTCCAGTGTATTACAAGTATTTTTAAGTGACTTTTAAGTGTTGCATATGTGTGAATATCAGAATCAAATTATTGGACTATCCCTAAAACAATCCGTGAACTGTCATTAGTACACCGGTTAAAATATGTCCGATTTAAAAACACTCATCCCATTCGTTTGCTTCCTGCAAAGACAACTGACGTTGACGCATTTTTCCTCATCATAAAAGTTCTTCATAGAAATTCTTTTTACGCTTTCTCCATGTAAACGATTTTTGGCTTCTTAATAAAACATCCTTAAATCAGTAAATTCTATTGGAGGCCCCTTATAACCACTTTACCTCTAAAATATTTGGACAAATCTCAATATGCTCTCAATATGCAAAAATATGCTACCATGTTATTTTTCTCAATTATAACAGCACAACATATAACTAAAAGAATTTTATTTGCTTTTTAGGGGTACTTCTATACGTCGACTGGATGTACAGAATATAATTTATGTTATTTGTTCTGGTGTCTCAAAATCTATAGGGTAGGCGGAGAGCATTGGCAAGAACCCTTACGTACATAATAAGGATTCACCAGCACCAGGAGGAAGGAGGAATTGTGTGTACCTTGCTTTTGCTTCCATCTCCGTGAATAGTATCACGCGGACCGAAACTCTTTCACATTGAAGGTCATTATTGATAAGAGGCATCTCAAGCAAGTTGTTCAATTCCCACTTTCCAGTCATTTGTGATTTAATTTGTGCTGAAGAGGACCGCTTGAGCTATTTGTCTCGTTTGTATTCCTTCAGTCCATCTCCGCACCTTTGAATTTTCAGTAAGGATCTGATTGGCTTAAATATCCTGACTTACCGTTTGATAACATTTTGTATAAATATAAATAAATATGTAGTAATAAGTGTAGTTACAGTAGTAGTTAAAATAAGAGGTACTTAATTCCTGTGTCAAAATTATAAACCGTTAATTTGTTTTGTAGGTGAGGCCATAAATAATCTTTGACAACATCAGCTAATAGACAGATTTGATGTATAGCCTTGTTGTAGAACTTGTATGTAAAAAAAACCTGACAATTAAATCAATTTTGGAATGTTGTACTTATTACAGATCTGTGTAGGCCTTCAAAATTCGTAGGGATATTTCTGGGTACAAATACCGGTTTTATTGACGGAGTTCCTGCAGTGCAATTTATGGGGATGATACTGCAAAGGCAGATCATTTGGGTTTGGGAAAGGGAACAGTCCAACATTTTACTGTTACAATCCCCAAGGAAAAAATAGATATGTCAGTTAAGATCTATATAGAGGTGTACGGGAAGATCATTTTGTAGAGCTGGCCAGTTATAAGGGAATTGCGGACGACGGACGTTCATGTTGAGTTTTCAAGAGGACCCCAAAAGACTGACAACCTGACAAGTTGGAAGTGGAAGTGACAACAGTTGGATTAGAATAGGTTAGATTGTTGTGTCTGTCCTTGTTCTGCCCTTGGTTTCTTATCGGGCCGTAAATCAGGAGTAGTAACGTAGGTCTAGAGTTATTTCCAAGTACAGGGAACTATTATCTTGGATGTTTTATTTTATCTTTTTATCAAACGTGAGTAAAGCAGCCTTGGGAGGTTTACCGCCGGCTAGATACTCTTAAATAAATAACATGTGCGTATGTACACTAGTGTGTACTTGATAGGGAATGAGGAAATGTATTTTGATGAATGAGTAATAATCTGAAGTTTTTCTTTTGCAGACAATTCCTGGACTGGTCTAGTCATCGCACGTTGATTGAATAACCATTATTTTTTGAAGACTGAACCAGAAGAAATGGCTGGACTGGGTAACTTAACTACTGATCCGGTTTGGATTAAGTTAACCGACTACTACCGAGACAATAAGGAGAAATTGAATCTGAGAGCCTTGTTCGAGAATGACTCAACTCGATTTGACAAATACAGGTGCCGGATTTATATATAGAGTAGACTAATTCAAGGATTGTGTTTTGGAATTAGGATTTGCAATGTATCTTAATGTTATATTCAATATTCTTTCATATTCATAATTGTTTGGTGTTAGTTTGGAGGTGGAACTTCCTTGCCCGAACGGTGGTGGACCGGCTTTGATTGACTACTCTAAGAACTTGATTGATGAGAATGTCTTGTCTCTGTTATTTGACTTGGCCAAGTCGCGGAAAGTTGAGGAGAGGAGGAATGCAATGTTTGGAGCGGAGAAAATAAATACAACGGAGAACCGGGCTGTATTGCACTATGCATTGAGGAGTAGGGAGGATGACGCTCCGATAGTTTTGGATGGAAAAAATGTAATCGTTGATGTCCAGAGAGTGTTGAAGGAGATCGAAAGTTTCACTGGAGATGTCATAAATGGGAAATGGGTCGGGTACACTGGGAAGAAAATCACTGACGTGGTTAACATCGGCATTGGAGGATCAGATTTGGTATGGCAATTTCAAAAATGAGTTTTAACATTGTGGATTTGGTATATCCATTTGAATGCATTTTGTGAATTGGATTGTTTTTATATCTTGCTTGTAGGGTCCTTGCATGGTTTGCGAAGCATTAACGCAGTATACTGTTGGGCCGAAGTCACACTTTGTGTCAAATGTGGATGAGTCTCACCTCACAGATGTTCTTAAAACAGTCAACCCAGAAACTACATTATTTATTATTGCCAGCAAGACGTTCACAACTCAAGAAACTATTGCCAATGCGCAATCAGCACGGAAATGGTTTCTCACTCAGGTGAATTATGAAATTAAAATAAATCCTACAAGTTCTAATATTTTTTATGAATTCAGTGTTTAAAATTCACGTTTTATAAATGTGCAGGCTAAAGACGAATCCGCAATTTCCAAGCACTTTGTTGCTCTTTCTACAAACGTAGAGAAGGTAAAGGAGTTTGGAATTGCAAAATATTTCGAATTTTGGGATTATGTCGGTGGTCGTTACTCGCTATGGTCAGCTATCGGACTTTCCATTGCACTCCAGGTCGGATTCGAAAACTTCCGTCAGTTGCTTGATGGAGCGCGTTATGTTGATCGTCATTTCTTAGAGACTCCTCTTCAAGCTAACGTAAAGGAACAATAATTTTAAAACCATTCAATTCCATTTAATTGACCGTAAGCTATTTTTGATATTTATAATTTTGACAAATTGATAGGTCCCAGTTATCCTTGCACTTTTAGGAGTGTGGTATAATTCTGTTATCGGTTGGGAATCCCATGCTATCCTTCCCTACGATCAGTTTTTGTCAAAGCTTCCCTCATATCTTCAGCAAGCAGATATGGAATCTAATGGAAAATCTACCACACTCACCAACGAACGAATCAATTCGTATAACACCGGGCCAGTTATTTGGGGTGCTGCTGGAACCAACGGTCAACATGCTTTTTACCAGTTGTTGCACCAGGGAACCCATACTGTCCCTGCTGATTTTATTGGTTTCGTTCAAAAATCTGAAGACATTGCAGGTATCTCCCATCATTCGATTCTGCTAGCGAATTTGATTGCACAACCCGAAGCTCTTATGGTGGGTCGCACCAAGCCTTCCGAGTCAATTCCAGAGCAACTTCGTCCACATAAATATTTTGAAGGCAATCGACCTACCAATATGATACTCTCAAAGAAACTGACTCCGTTTATCTTGGGAGCTTTGATTGCCATCTACGAGCACAAGATCTTCGTTCAGGGTGCTATTTGGAATATCAATTCATTCGATCAATGGGGGTGAGTTAATGAATTATTAATATCATTCTAAGTAACTCTCTAAAGCTTACCCCGTGTAAGCTTTCATGTTCAGAACTAATTGAACTTTTTATTTCTTTAGTGTTGAGTTGGGCAAAGAACTAGCCAAAGCTATCGAACCCGAATTAGCTGGGAAATCCAAAGGAAATCACGATAGTTCCACTCTCGGAATTATTAATTTTATCTTGAAGCACGGAAACAATTAAATATCAGTCTGAAGAGATTGGCAGTCAAGGCCTAAGAGAGCCTAGCAATTTAGCTTTAATAGAACAATCATGATAGATACTCTCTGCAGTGCCACAGGGGGTATAGTAAGAAGTTCAGCGTACACGGGCTGTGTAACACATCAATGCATTGGGGTGGTTACAAGTGATTGAATCAATGCTACAATATGTAGAAGTTTTCCGTTACCCGAAAGTAATGTTGATATTTATGTACTTTATAGTAATAGTCCATAGATAAATGAAATCATGTAATCTTGTTGGATTTTAAACTCCATTATTTTTGAAAGCTAAAGTTCACAGTTTTTTGGTCAATTTACTATCCGGTGCAAAAATAAATTTACTGGTTATGGCATGCAAATTGTTTCCTTTAAAACGCTCGTAATCGTTTATTTTTGCATTTGCTGCTGTCCCGCCTGTATTCAATCTAAGAAAAACAGCAAATGCCCTTACCATTGTAAATTGTCAAGCTTCTCTAAAATTGCTTAAGTGTGCACACTTACTTGTATGTACATAACAGTTTTTCCGTTAAGTACATTTCCCAGTCTTGAAATGCAAAAATCCAGGAAGTTTAACTTAGTACTTGCAGGGACATTTCAAGTGGCATACTATGAACAATTAATTTGAATAAAGCATAATGCGAGAGTATCCCAAGGTACCATACATTTCCTATGACTTACCCAATTGTAGCATACGGCGTAATTACAGCACCGGGAAGGAAGTTTTTCCCATACTTGGACATACATATGTACATACTTGTGTTACTTGTGTAGTCATAAGAAACAATTAAATCAGATCCGAAAGATAAATTTTGGCGCATGCAGACTCAGCATTGCCTTTATGTACACCACTTGCTAGCACAGGTAACCTAATCCACATCTGCATGGAACGATGGGAAAACAGAGACGGGAGCTTTTCACTATGTATGTATGCATGGCTTACTAATAGTACAACAAAAACCTTGGATTACAGATTTCCAGCATACTCAGACACAACCAGGGTACAGTCATACGAATACCACCGGGGTTTTCGGAGTTGACCTTTGTTTAAGACTCCGTGGAGAAGGAACTTCTTGCAGGCTCATTGTGATGGTTAATAATTAAAGGGAATAAAAGCCAGAGTGACAGTCGCCCTGGGAAGTGTAGCGTGGGAAAATAATTACTTTCTCCACTTTCCAGTCCATCATCTACTGTCAGCAGATCCGACAAGTAGGAAACGGTTCTTGGTTTGGTGTCCACAGTTGTTGAGTCTTCTGAGTGTTACGAAATTTCATAGAGCAGGTATAAAAGTAAGGAGTGAACTGCTCGGCCACTCCATGAAATGTGGTACGGTTGACCACGATAGTGCAAGTTTTTCCTATAATTTTTTCCGTTACGGTTTTTGATTTTCAATAATTATTGTTAAAAATGAAGATCCAGTACCTTCTTGTGTTTACTTTCACTGTCTATTATTGGACTGTAGGTAAGTATTTTATCTTAACACACTTACAATAGATTTCACACTATAATTTTCATCGGATGTTTTCAATTCGAAATTATTTTCTTATGTTGCCCCTGTAGTAGCTAGCTTTTCCCAGTTTGTAAAAACTCTTCAACTTTTCAAGCCTAAAATATTTTCGTCCAGTAAGGAAATCTACATAGAATATACCACTGATTCCGACCATTTTAGCCTTAAAACCTAGACTTCTGTCTTGTGGTCAATTTATGTGGATATTTACATCATGAACTTACTAACTAAAATAATTAAATTTTGATTAAAAAATACATAAACATCTCTAGACAATTTCTAATAGGCATTGATACTAAAACAAGTATTCGTCATAACCAAGTAAATAATATTTGCTAGAACTACTTTGAGTAGATATAGAAAAAAATGCATACAGGTATTTCTGTATTTAAAAATAGAAAAAATCTGCTGCATTTGGCTACAGTAAATAATATTACATTTAAAATTGCATTTTTCTTAACCTTCTTAGGAAATCCTAGTCAGTTCACCATAAGTAACTTATAGGGAAAAGAATGTGAGCGCAATTTATAGGTTCTTTTACTTATGTCATAGTATGTATGTATGTACATACATGCATTCTTTTAATTATGTACTTGAGTATAAAACGTAATATAAAATAGATTTATCAGGTTACACCTATATTGAAAAAATGCTTCACTAATACATTAGAGTAAGGTTTTCGAGGGCAGTAAACAAATAAGTATGGGGTACACATATCTATACATATTTTTATACATTAATTACATGTCTGTAAAAATACAAGCAAGAGTCCATTCATGACAAAACCTAGGAGTATGGCATGAGTTGTCGTGTGATATGGGTTCAAATGTAATATTGCATGATTTGATTTTGTGTATCGCATAGATGAACAAGAAATAAGAATTATTATACTTTCCATCAGTACAGTAGGTGGTAGAATTTCTTGTATGTGATCTTAAAGTTGTACATACATAAAAGAAAGGAAAGCCTCATGTTCACACTATTAAAACGTGGATAGCTGTATTGATTCAGAGGTCTAGTCAGAAATAATGGATTTTTAAGGTAAAGATTACTGAGTTGACGAGGACAAAATTACCTTTGTGATACATTTACTCTCACGTACAGTATTGATTTGCTACCGTAACTTCATCAGTCATCTCTATTTTATTGTTACGAGAGCACTCATTGGAAAAGGGCATGCTGGATTTTGTATAGCTAACACAAAAGATCCCGTAAAAGTAAACCCGGTTATATGGCTCAAGTATAGTTGACTACTTCTGGGGTTAATATACTTGTGGTGGTTTAATGCCAGAAAAGTCCAAGCTACCAGGTCTAGATTAGACCGAACAAGGTTTTCAAGTTGTTTTAATGGGTGTTTTGGTACCACGGTGAAAGTCAATGCATACCCAGGATTACTGTGACGTGAGGAGAAAGGCTCAACAAAACATGCAAAGAAAAGATCGGAAGATCGTAATCTGGTAAACTATGTAGCCAGGAATCACTGAACGTCTACATGTAACTCATTATATGTTGAATTTTTCCCCTTGGGAGTGATGCAGATTTTTTAGAAACAAAAAATAATAATTTAAACTAATTTCGGGATGTTTAAAATTTGTAATAATTGTTCCTGATTATCAGTTATTAATTTCGCGTAGTGTGAAAATATTTGCAACTACGACCTTCCACCTCAAACAAATTTCAAAACGAAATCCATGGTTTGAAACTTAGTTGTTAAAATCCCTGCTGAAATATTTGCTCTAAGTTAAATAATAATTATGACAGTAATGAGCAAGTTTTGAATACTTACGGCAGTTATACTGGATGTTTTATGAACTCTTCCTGAGGAAAATTTCCTTCCCTCCAGCCCACATAATGGATTAACGAAGTAACCTAAAAGACATTCAAACCGAGTAATTGCAAATTTGAAAACATATTCCATGACCTATGTTACGGTAAATGCATTTACTCATACTGGTAAAAGACTTGCGGCAAAGACAATTTTTAAGGATCTCAAAATCAGCAATTTTTATTGCCATGTGGAATTTTTTTAAAATATACTTTAACGCTCGATTGCAGTGGCTTTTATGGACCTTTCATAAAGCTATCTGAGTCATCATTTTTTGGGAGTTGTGGCTGTATAGCTAGAAAACAAAAATAGTCAGGTAGGGAGACATTCAGGCACAAAATGGGTGGAGATGCGAAGAAGGAACACGCTCTCATATATATAACACGCTCTACATTGATAGATTGATAGACATTTTTAAATGTGGACATTTGGACAATTTTATTGGAAATCAGAAAACATTTTATGATTTTGGTAAAAAGTCTTCCGATTTTTAGATTTAAAATCATCTCAACTTTGTTTCAGCGAAAAATTTGCTATAAAATGGTGAACATGAGTATTTCTAAGATATATCCCTTATGCGGACTAGATGGAGGGAAAGTTATGGCTGACTTGCAAACCAAAAACAATAATAAATTGCATAAAAAATGCTCCCTTTATGGCTTTCGAAATAATTGTAGCGTAATAAATATCTAATGTTAAGCATTTAAAGTTGACTATAAAAATTTCTACAGACTCCTCCTTTTGCACGTTGTTGACGACGTGTGAGGGTGAAAATCTGCAGAGTTGTGTCACCCAAGCAGAGTCCATCCTGCAAAATACAAACATGACGTTTCCGGATGACAACACCACTCTTCAGGTAGTTTGCAGGTAAATACTTTATAACTGGAAACCGTTTTTATTAAAACTTGTTTTGTTTCCATACAATTTTATTAGTGTGCGTAGGATATCATGCATGTTTTACTCAACTTGGTGAAAGAAACAGTCCTAAAAGACTTTGTAAATCTGGAAATATTTGTATATACATCATCGGTCAAATAATATTTGTACATATTTCCCAAGCCGGCCCACTTATCTAAATAGTAAATGCAATTTCATAAATAAATCACCCCGACGGTAGCAACATCCACACCCCGACGACTTCTTACAGTGTAAGGGAAACGGAACTCTATAGCAGGTTAACAATGTACATGTCTATGATTGCAGCATGTGGGATGATATGACCAGCTGTATGCAAAACTATACAAAAAGGTGTTTAACCTACAAAGAGAATCAAGAATTTCATCAATATTTTCAAGAACCCATGAGGTCCATGAAGACTGTATGTTTTGATCAAGAATCCACGAAAGGTACGTGATTAAATGTTACGTATGTACGTGCACGTCAGGTTACCAAGAAACGTTTATACCTGCCGCTTAGTCCATATAAGGAAAGATGGTAAAAAATATTCAATTCCCCCATGTTTTCCTGTATCTTTTCCAGGTTTTTAAAAATTTGTTCCATCCAGGTATCTATCCCAAAAGCTCTTGGTACAGTGATAAAGGAAAGATCAAGGCAGAGTCAAGACTTTTATAGGAAAAACAGTAAATTCGATAGTCTAAAACTATTCATTTCCGTCAATTTTTGACGCTAGTTTGTAGTAAATTTTATGAGTTTTCAAGGGAGCTATCAAAACATTCAGTATTGAGAATTTTGCGCATGAAAAGGTAAAAATAGAGCAAGAATGGTGAAATTCAGCTTTAGGAGCGAAAGTGGCAGAAACGTTTCTAGACATTCTGCATGTATACACAGTATACTATTATTATAATTGACCCCCTAGTGAGAGTATCCGCTATAGTTGACACAGTTCATTTTTCTCCATATTATATAAGAATATGCAATTAAAATGGCCAATTTTTGTTTGCAATTTTACGGGTGCTCTTATCTACAGAGAGAGTGCCTGTATAGTAAATACTTACATGGCCTAATTCAATTTTTTTTCCAATAATGAATGATTTTAAATTAAATTATTTTCTCCGCTTGAATCCGTTAGCTGTTTGTACTAAAATTTGTATTCTCATCTACAATCACAACATGTGGATAATTGCTGAATATAATGTTTTTCTGCCCTATTGTATAAAAACACCCTGTGAAAAAATACGACTGTATAGCTTATTTAAACAAATTTCAATTTAGAGTACTTCCAACATGCACATTGTATCAAGAAAATCTCCACCGGGGAAAAATACTGCGGATCTCAGTACCATAAAATGATTGATCAAATCCTGAGTGTTAACATCAATACGATGAAGAAGATTTGCTGGTAACTACTTTATGAACTTGTACAATCTTATACTCAGGATAGATTGTCAGGCGCTATAAGTTAATTAACAGACATATAATATTGTATAGAATCAATTTGCGGTATATCCTAGTAGTTTTTTCTGTCCATGTATAATACAATGTATTTGATGTATGTAGAGGTTCTAATCTTTAAAAATCTAAACATTCACAGTGCTTTGTCAGACTTCAAAGACTGTGTGATGAAAATCAATATTCATCATGTGTGTGGGGGTGGCCCAGAAGAAAAACATCCAAACGACGGGGACATTGCTAAGTATGCATTGAAAACATTGGACAAATCCCTCCTGGCTTTTGTGGCGCACTCTTGTCATCAAGAAGGGTACGAACTAGAGCATTTTCTGATGTATTTGTTTACATAAATTACATGTTTATACTGAAAATGAACAAATTGTTTCCCTTGTTTTTGCGACTCAAATACAAAACCATAAACATGAATAAGTCACACATCTCATTATATATAGCTCAGAAGTAAAGTTTAGGGCAAGTCTTCTCACACCCAAGATTGAGCAGATTATGCAAACCAACTAATAGTAGGAAGCAAAATTGTACATTTAGAAGTCCTGCAGTGTTGACGAGATTCCTGTTTACTTCTTAAAGCTTTTTTCTATGGTATTGGTTTAGTAATAAAATTTAAACATGCAAAATTATGTTTCCTTACAATTAGCCAAAGATGTATAATTTGTTTTTTGTCCACGATTGTTCACCCAGGAAACTTTATACTTTCTGTACTATCACATATCACATCTTCCAGCAAGTCAGAGAAGTAATGATATATCTTTTTACCCGTAGTTTCCACAGACCTGGCAAATGCAAACAGGATGATGAGCCCCGTAATGACTTGGGTTACTTGAGAGAGGCCAGGAATGAAGGATTCGAAACCACTCCCGAAACCTTCCCCAGAACTTCCAACGATCTGGAAAGCTCTGCCACAATGACATTTACATTGAAGCCCTTGCTGGTGCCATTATTCCCCGACGAGCGACCTCAAGGTAGCATACAAGTAAATGTTACTAACACGGGTGACAGGGGTAAAAATAATAAGCCGGGATTCTCATCTAAAATAAAAAATATGGACTTCCCGAAAGGCATGTCCAACTTGAGCGCAACATTCCGAGAGAAATTGCATCCCAATTTGAGTACGTCCTTACGAAACAAATTAAATTCCACTGAAAAATGGAAAAGTCAAGTGGTAGATGAGGTTTTAGCAGCAAAAGTTCGGAATGCTTCCCTAAAATATCAAAACCCCCTGATAAACCACACGTTGACTGCCAACATGGCTGAGAGGCGGATTGATTCCGGGGGTTCTTCGGGTAAGGACCTCGCACCTGTAACAGCAAACTCTTCATCAACGGTGTCTCTTGTGGTGACGAATTCTTCACGAAATAGCCGGATTGGGAGTGGAAGAGCATTTAATTTCATTAACCCGAATCAGCAGGCAGAAGAAAATAAAATTGAATCAAAAATAACAGGCTTTTATAATACTTCGTATGAAATTACAAAACCTACTGCTATCATTGGCTCGAATATCAAAGCAAACTTTGCCGTTCCGTCATGGACTCCGTCTACAACGGTAAAAACGTCTTCTACAGTTAAAACTACCTCTTCAACATCAACTGCTGCCACTACAACAACAACCACTACTTCAAGAAGTAGTACCACAACAACAGCTACAAGCTCAACAACTACCAGGCCCGCAGATATCCCAGAAGTACCGAACAGAAGTATGAGTCCTCGGATACTAAATAATAATGCAAATGGAAATAGTCTGCGTGATCTGAATAGAGCTCTGGGTCTCTCCCCTCCATCTACAACACCTTCACCGAAAAGAATCGATATTAAGTCCAGGAAAAATCAGCCCGAGCAACTAAATTTGAGTAATTCTACTAAAGCAGAAGAATCGAAAAATTCTGGGAATTTTTCTGCTTCCGAAGTCCCTATCAAAGTTTTCATGGTCTGGTTGTCTACATTTTTCGTATGAATGGAAATGTTATTAGTGATAGATACAGGAATGTGGCTATGAAAGTTTTGTGTATTTCGGAGAAATGTGGATATTTACGATTCCTATATCGCAGCCTCTATCAATATTCGCAGTGGATATTTTACGAAAATTAAAGTAATTATTAAGTTGCTGTCGCATTTTGGTGCAGTTACTTACTTTAGTATGTATTGCTAGGCGATATTTTTATTGGTAGTGTGACATTTTTGTGTATAAGGGTACCAAGGTAATACTGTAAAGTAACGAATCATTTTACGACCTATGTATAGGTATACTCTACACCTTACAACTCTTCTGAATAGTAATTGTGCATATGAGTAATTAACCTTGAGTGTGTCTGTGATTTAAATGCAAGTCCATTTCTCTACTACAGATGCATAGTATAACCTGTATCCATAGACAGTAACAATGATAACAAGTAATTTTCGGTGATGTGATTCAGTTCTGTTGATATCTCATGGTCTTCATACGTTCAAACAATTCCAGCATAATTGATGACTTACAATAATTGAATCGGAAGGTTCAAAATTCGAGAGTTCGAAAATGCAGACGTAATAAGAATTAACACATATGTAAAGGATACACGCATATGTACTTCCCTGTCTGTAAATAGTTAACATATAAACATTGTTAATAATTGAGCAGGCCTCTCATATGACGACAAAATTTACAGTAATAAAAACAAAATTATTGTTTCAATAGTTTCCCTTTACATGAGCTCGTAAGAGTTTTGAATTCAAAGTTGTGACTTAGGACAAATATATGAAATCTGCATGTATGAGATTGATGAATAGAATGGTAGCACAATACGAAACATTATGTCAAGAAAAACTTGATTTACTGAATTGGATAAAACATGTTTGCAAGAAAACATGACGCATGTAAGTAGAAATTTCTGAGAAAACATTTGGCTGTGTACTTGCTATCGTATATATAATGAAATAACAAGTTCATTATAAAAGTTTCTGCCGCATCTTATTTTAAAAAATATTGACAGCATACAATAGTAAAAATACTCATCTCGGATTCTGAGTAAGGTGTCTACCTACAGGACTTGCCATTTATTGAAAAAGGCTACTAGTCATTATTTATATACAGCTAATTCTACGATATCAAAATAGTCTTATCTGGTCCAACCGAAGGTTTGCAACAAAGTAGTTCTAATAATTAAATACTAAATTAAACCAGCATTGATAGAATGGACACAATAAGTAAGAAGTCTTCGTGAAAACCTACCAGTTCAAAATCTCACCACCAACATTCAATTGGACAGCACACTCGTATGAACCATGGGAGACTAGTCCTGAGAAATTGAAAATTTTATCTAATAAAATTAACACTGATTAACTGGTATTAAATACTACATAAAATTATGTACATATTTCAATTAATTAGTACAAAGCGAGCACCTTCCGAACGCTGTACACACTGAAAATCAGTCATTTTTTAAACAAACGTAATTGATAAGAACAAGAACATCTTTAATTCTTTATGGTGATTACTTTAACACATTGAACTCGAAAATATAGTACCCGTCTCTCCAATAAGCAATACTGAAAGGATACGAAGTACAGTAACTGACGAATACAACGTGAAAACTGAGTAACTAATACCTGACTTATAAGTTAGGCAATTGGCAGTTCTACATACACACAGCCTTTTCACGTCATTACGAAAATTACAACGACTCCAAAACCGGAACTAAAATGTCCAATAGGCAATACCGACGTCTAGCGTCGGGGTTCAACAATGGGTGGGGTCGGAAAAAGGCTTTAAAATCACGATCATGGAGTTAACAGAAACAAATAAAAAAACTCAGCTACAACACCGATTGCAAGACACAATGGATACACTTACGTACACTTTATAAGAAATGCGTACACACAGTATTATAGAAGATGATCGCATCAAACACAAAATTAATTTAACACGCCTTACTTTTACGACACCGAAAGAAAACAATATTCTCTGTAGATATTAATATGTGTTCAGTAACACTCAATTAGCAGAAGGCTGAATCTATGAATCTAGTAACCCAGTGCTAGTATTAATGCGATTCAAATGCTGAAACACAGGGAAACACTGCTCTCCAGCGACGAGAGTCCTCAGAGATGGAACGACATCATCAACTTTTAATGCTGATATCCACTCCCACGATACTTCATCAAAAATCAGTCGTCTGTAATGCAAAATTATAAAGCAGGTTAAGATTCATTGCAGATTATCCATTATATTTTAAGAACTTTTAACCTAATTATTACATTTAACTTTTGAAACGGATACTGTATAAGTAAGCTTAGGAAGTCGGTAGGACCAACCCAAAATCAAAAGTTTGCCATCCGGCACTGGCCATTATTCCACCAAAATTTGTTTTTGTTTGAAAAAATACAATGTCTCCAACATCCATGTTTAAGTCTGTTGAGGTAGATTTCGTTGTCGACGGCTCGCACAACGCAGTTTTGAAATAGCGGGCATTAAACTTACCTCTACTAATTGACAACCTACATATAAATTAAATACAACATGAAAAAACAACACTGATTGACGATTTAAAATTTTAGTTAAAACTCAAACAAGAAAATATACATAAATACGACCTACTCAAGTAAAATGTCCGGGAGACTCTGCATTGAGAACTCAGTAGAACAGGTTATGCAGTAACTCTTGTTGGAAGGAGTTAAATGTGATGATATAAATTCAGAGCATTCTTCCAGCCTAAAAATCAAAGAAAAATCAGAACTTTATAATATGAAGATGTATACAAACGCCGCGAAAAACAAGTAAAAGTACTTTCAAAAATATGTGTAACACCTTTTAGAGTACGGGGCTGTTTCTAAACTTCTTTCCCCCAGAGAATTTGCGTCAATAATATTGAATATAGGTCTTCGAGATTTCGAAGCTGGAATAATTTCAGCGTAAACAATAGTTCCACGGGGTAAAATCAAGCCTGGAATGCTTTCCCAAACACCAGCCTTATACTGACAAACTGAATCTCTAGGATCTTCTGGTTTGACTTAAAAACGAAATCCAAGTTGATTTTTTTGAATTCACGAAAAAACAAATAACTTTTAGGACAGACGACCAGTCCATACAAATTAAAAGCCCTTACCCAGCACAACCGCTCTGTTCCTAGTACGAGTTGACAATATGAAAGACCATTGCTCTATTAAACCAGTTTTAAGCCAGTTCCCTTCTGCCACTACACTCGACACCCGAGTGGTTTCTGAAGGTCTTTGGACCCCTACAAAGAAGTAATAAGACATTTTACTTTATGTAATTATGTATAATTAAAATGCATGCTATAAACTAGACTAGCCCAGATAAAACTCGTGGTTACTTACAATCGACAATGTATTGTGGCAAATCATTAAATGAAATTGGATCGGTGCTTCTTTCACGTAAATGCAGATTCCATTTGGCGAGGAGGGAGTTCCGTTCTGATAACATTTGCTCGTTTATATGTCCCTCCTTAACCGATTTGTCTTCGGTAGTATTATCCGAGTCATTCACAACATGCTCATATCGATTAACCATTCCCATTGTCATATTTAGTTCCTTCTGACTAATTCTGTGAAATACGTGAAAAGATTTTAAAGTTTAAAATGCAAGATAAATTAATTAACCTACGCAACTATTTAAGGCAATGTGAATTACTTACTCCTCGTTATGCATTCTAATGAAGTGAACGAATTCAGCATCGACAGTAGAAAATATTTCCACAGAATGTAAATCATCGAACCCGAATATGCTATTAATGCACAGATCAGATTGCTCCCAATTTTGTTCAATCCTAAAAAGGTTACATTCATCGAAAAAAGCCTGAATTTTTTTCAGATGCTCATCCTTCAACTTCCAAAAACATACGAGGAACTTCTCCCCTGGTAGGGCACTTTCAGGTTTTTCAATGGTGATTTTCGAAAAGCAGTGGCCCAAGTAAAACACCAAACCAACGAAGAAGTCTGAGGTTGTATTATTGATTTTAAGAATAAATATTCCGCCCTCACGGACAAGTTTTAGGGCTAGCAGTGTTTGCACTAATGCAAGATCTTCTGATCGATTTTTCATTCCAGGGAAACCAATCTAAATGCATTTAACATAACATTTTGAGCAATAAACAACTGAAAATGAAACCAAAAGGAATATATAACTCGACTCACTCCATTAGCAATGAAGACATCCATTTTATCCGGAAAAGCAGCCTCCACGTGGTTCTCAATATCTCTGGTCGTCACAGGATCAAAAATATCTACCAAATCGTCTGGAAATACACAGAAGTTCACTTTGGTTACAAAACCTTTTCCTTATAATTATATGACTCCAAATCTTTAATAATTGTATTCTTTACCACGAAAGTTGTTGAATTTGTCATACGAAATTCCGGAAGAGTAACGCAGCTTCGCCATTCCTTTACCATTGTCGGGCATTATACCAAGACATCTTGATTTTGGACCTCTTTTCCATAAGAAGTAACTAATTTTGAGCACATTAAATAAATTATTTGACTACGACATTACAGATTCCTGCGAAATTGAACATATGTAAATGTACATATTACATATATGTACGCAAAAACAGATAAACACAAACACAACTCACTCAGCATAATTTCCGTAAGAGCTAACAACATTGAGCTGGCTACTATAATTTCCATGCTGAGAAATCTCGGAACCAAAAGCATGATCCAATTCTGCAATTTGGTAAGATTCCAAATTCATGAGTGGAAAAACTAAATGATCGTCAACATGAATTTCCCAACCATCTCTAGGAAGGTTTTCAGGCATCAGACTCCAGAAAAGGTGATATCTTAAATAATCTGCAGTCTGAGTTAGATACAAGGAATCAAAGAATTAGTTTATATTTCTAAATACTACAACTGAACTGTGCAGTATTTGTATTAAATCACAATGTCAAACAACATTAAAAATAAAGAACGGCTTACTTTTCCCAATTCCAGATGTAATGTTAACTCGTCCATATTGATTTTACAATCGGAAGGGAAATATGGACCACATGGAAAGTTTTCGTCTCCACCTTCCACGTCAAGCTGGTAATTCTGTATGGGAAGTGCCGAATATTTCATGAAATTTTCGTATTCCTGCTCTACCACCTGATCACTTTCATTCCTTGATCTATACCACCTAGGAAACGGTACGTCTCGCACAGGATCTATTTCATCACCGTCATTCTCCACAGGCAACCTACGACCCTTGCCTTTGGCTGGTGTCTTCTTTGGCCCAAGTTTTGAAGGAGAAGGTGTCTTCTTGACAGGAGTAGTAGTATTAGCCTTTTCTTGCAATCGTGGTGAACATCTTTTGTTATCCCTTACGGATGAATTACTAGAAGTTGCTGAGCAACCAGAATGTTTTCGTCTTCTTAAAGGCGATTTATCTTCAGGTGACGGAGGAGGCGTATCTGTTCTTAACTTCAAGCGAGTTAATTTGACCTCACATTTGGGAAGTGACGCTACTAATTTTTTGGTTGATTCGGAAAGACAATTTGATGAGTTTTCACAAGAATTCGCCGCAGGGCTGCTGGCTACAGAAGACGCTTGTACTGGAGTTTTGGCTACTGGGATTGCAGAATTACTTGATGAAGTGGATGGGATTGGGTCTGATTTTTCATTTAATGCAGCTCCTTCGTTGAAATGAGTTATTAATGGTTCTCCAGGAATAATTACTGGAGTCACTGAATTGTTTTCAACACTTGATTGCTGTTCAAGAACCGAGTGCTGCGGTGGTTCTTCTCGTTGTTTGGAAATTTCTGGAATAGTAACTAGAGAAGCCTGATCTGCTGGGAGAGAAGTTGAACTGGCTCTAGGAACTGATACGCTGTTTGAGGAATTTACGCCATTGACTATGGCACTAGAAATAGTAGAACTGGTCAAAGGAACTACGGAAGCCGCGCTGGACACCAAAGGACAAACAGTAAAAATCCGAGGGTTACTAGGGGAAACAATTTGGATGCGTAAATTTTTGCTTAAAGCAGATATATCCAACCGACTTCGCTTTGCCTTAGATTTTGGAATAACTTCAATAATTTGTACATCCTGTTCTTCGTCAAGTTTATCCGTACTAGTTGAATTTCGCTTGCGGTTTGATCCTGGTTTCTCTTCTAGGGTCCTGGATTCATTCTTGCTTTCAACCTTCATTGAATTAGCTGCACCATCAGTAGGAGCAGAAACTCCAGCGGGGCCACGTTTAATAACTGGAGCTGGTACGCGATCGTTTTTGCTAATCTCGCTTACACTTGTATCACTTGACTCATTTATGTTATTACCCGTATCCTTTTCACTTTTGGGGGTGCTGCCAAGATGATTACGAACATTACGCAGAGTGAAAGAAGCACTTGCGGATTCTGGGTTAGCTGCAATATTGCTGCTACTCTGAAGTGTCTCAGATAAGTCTTGTGGTTCAGCTTCAGAAACAATGGCAAGATCTACCAACCTAGAATCAGTAATGCTAGACAAGCCATTGACACCAACATTTGTAACGCTCGAAGAATGATCTTCACTACTGGCTCTCCGGCTCGTGTTCTCGATATTATCACTGGGAACATTAAATCCGAGTAATTCATCAAGAAAAGGATCACTCAATTTATCCCCACTTGTGCCATTCTGGAGAGGCTCCACAGCTTGAAGATTCGATACTTGATGGTCATCGAGACCCTCATCACTGATGTCAGTCGGAGTTGCAAATATTTTATTTAAATAGCTGATTGCCAAATTCTGTCCCAAAGCAAGGCCATTCACTATCTTACAACCCCGCGACACTCCTACCTGGACATGCTCCGGCATGGATTTCAACATCTCAATCCAATTCTTGTAACCAAACATCTGGGGGAAAATATCCTCCCGGTAGTACACCTTGTATTCATCTTGAACCATTCGAATGTCGCAACCCAACTATTTCGATAAAAACAGATTATCACGTTTACTCCAGGACCATACGTCAACTTCATCACTGCCAACCCTCAGTATTCCCGTCTTCAGTATAAGCACAAGTAACAAACTACAAAATAATTTACAAAATCCACTCACGGTATTATGCCTTAATAGCAGCATCAATTGAATTTTCCTCCGCACATCTACTGGCACCCAGCTGCCTAAACTACTCATCGAGGTATTCGGGATGACCGGGGGAACTGAGATTCTACCATTAGGAATTCCCATGCTTCCATTCATTTTTCCTGGTACATTAGCATCAGGTCGAACCATCCTCGAGTAAGTCTTTACTCCTTTCCTTTCCCAGCCTCAGCTCCAGCTCACACTCTACAAACAATAATCCACAACAACATTAATATCCCTTCCCAATCAAATTACCTCACCCACCTCCCAATCTATCCGGAAGTCAATATTTACACCAGCACATTAACTCCTTCAAATACAAACCTCACACTTCATACCAACTAATTCCACACTTTCTCCAGCTGGCAATATCATCACCTTCACCAGTTTCCCCCAATCTCCCCGCAATCCATCTCACCCACACAAATCCAAATCCCCCCAAAAAATTTACTAAACCAAAAGTTACAACTACTACTAATCCCTAGTTATCCCTAAAAAAAAATACGTAAGTATACCAAGTTACCATGGTCGGGTCCAGATTAATCAAACATACACGACAGCCACGTTCCTCTAATTTAGCAGTTCCAACTCCAGCAGCCCTCTACACAGAACGGCTTTCATATAAATGTAAAAAACTGACAGTTTACTCCGAGTTCATCAAAATCATTAATGATATTTAACAATCACTCACACTAAATCTCACTCATAGCAAATACATACGTAGCACTCCAACCAAGGAAACTATTTATACATTTCCATACACACAGACACAATTTATTTATAAGTATATGTAATAAATTGAGTCTAAAAAATCGGATCTAGTCCATCTCTCCTTCCTTCCTGGCTCTGGTTGTGCGGATCAGATGAGGAACTTTAAAAAATGGATCGCTCAAGCGTTACAAGAATTCCATTTCTTGTCTTATCTTTAACAGATCAACTTCGACAGTCTGACGAAGTGGGACCCTTGTAACAGGCCAGGCTATGGAGTCCAAGACAGATGTCTGACTTGTGTCCTTCCACTTCGGAGAGGACTTGAAATCCAGCAATAAACAATACACTCGTTAAAAGGACCTTTGGCTCTTTTTATTGCATCTTCTTTTTATTTCTTTATCCAAGCATTTCTCCACACAATGGACTTTCGTGAGGCTGTATAGTATAGTGTGTATGCTTATGTATGTAATGCTAGGTCTTCTGAGTCTATGTATATATAGTAATATCTGTAAAAACACTATATTATGCGTAACATTTTTTTATATAAGTATACCTTGAGTGGAGTACGGAGGAGTAGCAGTAGTGGCTGAGGAAGGAGAGGGAGAGAGCACTGCACTGAAATGAAAGCAGTGGCACACTAACTAAGCACACAGGGAACAATCTCCATTGAGGCCCACACAGGTACATACATACATTGAAACCCGTCTCTTTCCCTTGAAACTGCCGCTCTGTCAAGAGCTTCTAGCTTCAATGGTCCATTTACTCTTTGAAGCGTGTAATTACAAATCCTCGGGAGTACCCCTTGACTTGTTCCTCTTCTCGATAATGTACTATTTATTTAGTGTATTTTTTTATTTTTTTTATTTGTTTTTATACAGTGCTCTCTGATGATAAGAACATCCCTAAGAGTAGCACAAATTGCATAGGAAGCAAAGCAGTACTGGGAGAGATTTAAATTAATTAATGGATGGGCTCCAATGATTTAATGCCTTTGTAAGGGGACAGAGGAAAGAAACAAAATGCCTTTTGGGAGGGAAATTGATAGAAAGAAAAATCATTGTGCTATGTAGGGGGATGTGTCTAAATATATATTTAATAGGCATTTTGTATGTTCTAGTATTTTAAAGAGAGTGAGCTATTGGGTGACTAACCAGGGGTGTTGTTAATGTTTTTGCGCTAAGGAAGCTTCGGATATTAGGAGGGACTCCGTCATGGGGAGAGTGGACGGTAGGGTTTAATAAATGTGAATGATAGTAAATCCCTGTGTGTTGGTACATGACTACAATGTTCAAAGTGGTCATAGGGAACGGGATCTTAACGGATTGCTGTGAACACTTGTGGGCTGTTATGTTCACAACAGGTAGTAAAAACTGGGTTGGGCGAGAGAGCTGAGAGTTATTATGTAAAAGTCTGGACTGGGGGGGGGGAGAGAAAATGTCATAATTGCAGATATGGTTGAGCACAATATGCTATTGGATGACCTTGCTTGCGGTTAAAGAGTATGCCTATACGTTAGAAGTTAAATTATTTGTTTGGATATGAATTTTTAACTCTTTGAAATGTGGATGTTGACTTTCTTCAATAGTACTTAGGAATATGTTGGTATTGTGAGCTGGGATGGGGATTATTAGTTGTTATATATCTCATCATGGGTATGTAATCTGTAAATAAAAAAAAAACAGTTTATGTAATTAATTATAGATATAATTACACATAATGATACTAGCCACTTTAGTGCTCAGGCCAACACTGCATACAAAAGTGTATACATGGGGCACTGAGAGATTGTCCTTGGATTAGGGAGGTAATAACTGTATTATTGTGGTACTGTTCTTCCTATGGGACTATAAGCTAACATTTAACGAATGGCTTATACTTATCAGAACGAGAACGGTACAGAATGTACAAAAGGAACGGTATATGGAGATTGACGTGCGGGGTAAACAAAATAAATGAGGTTCAAAAGTACGTTCCAATTAAGGTGTGATTAGTTTGATGATAAATTATGTGTAAACATATTTGTACTTATATTTGTTCTAATTTTACACCATATTTATTCATGTTTAGTCTATTTAGAGTGTGAGAGGTGGGAAATAGTCTACTGCAGTGAGGAAATAATATTTTTATTGTCATTTTCTGTAGATACTTGCAATTAATGCTTGTATATACTTGATAATGTGATAGGGGAGAATGTTTGCAACAGGCTGATTGTGAGATCCACTTTTTCTGTTCTCTTGTTTGGCTGCACATTTGTTGGAATATGATTTATGGTGCATAAGGCTAGACAAAATGTTAACAACGTAGACTACTGAGACAAAATCAAGCGATAGGGTTCCAGGTGTTAATACTTATTCGATAACAAAATCACAAGATATTGCACACGTAATTAGATGGAGGAAGATAACTGCCATAGTAGTGTTATCAGAATAATTGATAATGACTCCATTATTAAATATATTAGAAAATTTTATTCGTTGTCAATTAATACTGTAACATATGTATGTTGCTAACATATGATACTGGAATCTAACACAAAATGTGGATTACTGCTAAAGACCAATTTTTGTAGTGAAAGTATTTGGTTGTACTTTTTGTAACTGCGTGTGTATAAATATGCTTTACATTTGAAGGGTCTTCAGGGATGCCGGGGAACATCTTGGTTGCCCTTTTAACAGCAAACTGTAAATGTTCAGGGACACTTTCAGTCCGTTGGGTTACACCAGGGCAGAAGAATAACCCACGGTTAATTGCTTCGGCTTCGTGAGAAATGTTTTTGTTTTATCCATTACTTAAATTTTATCCAATACAATAAAAAAGTGTCCATAAATCCATAAAGTTGAATGCGTGTTCCTTCCCTTCAGTCTATCCGGGCGGCAGCCATTAGCAAAGGCATCAGGGGAACCCAGTCCAATAGCGAACGTGTACGGTAGACAAGAACGTTGTAAGGTTTAGTTTCCACAAATATAACGTTAATTATTTAGCTTTGTAAATTACTGGTTTTAGGGATTCAAAGTGTAAAGTGAGCTTCATTGTGTTTGGACGGATACTGATACAGTAGCTATGGTGCAGCTCACATTACATAAAAATTATTAACAACCATAAGAAGCAATCAGGCATATTATACGTAGTCAAAATAATGTCACTACGTTCACAACCAATTACTGTACTTGTTTTATAGTAAAAATAACAAAACGGGTCGTTTTAAACGACCCTATAAAGGATTACGCGAGTATTTGCTCGAAACTTGCACAGTTTCTAACAATAATAAAGCCATAGATGTTTACCAGGGGGGTATATAGACAATATGGAGCTTATTATGAGTACGATTTAGCTTATATCGTGTACATTTATGGGCCGCATTTACGTGTAATGTGAGTCTGTACGTGAGTATATGCACTTAAGTGCTGTACATGACATATGTACACATTGTAATCTTGATTTGTTGAGAAAGCATGTGACGACCGGTGCAAGCATAATTACAGTAATATAGTGTTGCATGTGTCTGTGTCTGTATGATTCCAGAAGAATTTCAATATTATAGCCATATATACAAAGGTAGTTAGATAAGAACAATCCCAGCATTCCCAGCCTTAAAATGCAGAATCGACTTGCAGGTTAAAATGATTAAGTGACAAAATCGTTACTGCCAGTTCAGTAATAATTATGTTCGTCTTGCAACTTTTTCTCTCATGGGCAGGTCCATATGCACTTCTTAATTACGTATTCCAGCTACCCCTCTAGATTGGGACTCCAAAAGAATTTGATTGACTCGCAATGTCACAGTCAGTATCAGACATCCGTCAGTCTGGATATAATAATTAAATTTTTCACCAAATTGCAAGTAATGCACTCCGTAGCTATGACATAACAATTGTCAAATCTTTACCTCTTGCTTGTTTATTTCGAACGAATTAAAACAGCAAGCGTTAAGCTTCACCCAGCAGTTATAAGAGGGCTTTGAGTTCCACAGTCTCTCAATAGGATATTCAGTGTCTGACTACGGCCACAGTTGGCAAAAATAACCGACTACCCCAAGAGTATAAGTCAGGGGTGGATTAATAAAATAATTTTTACCTTGGCCGTAAGCCACAATGTAGAGGTGGGATTCGGGCTTGACTTCAGGCCCGAACCGGGAAGAAACCCGAAAAAGGCTCTATTATGTATAGCCCGACCCGGCCCGCCAATGCGCTAAATACTTGATATTCAACCCGGCCCCGTTTTATGCTCCTTAAATTTTACGAAGCCCAAACCCGTTAAAAACCCGGTATCCAAATTTGTTACGACCCGAACCCGCGAAAAACCCCATCTTTAAATTGGTTTAATACCCGAACTCGATGAAACCCCGGATTTTTATTAACAATCGAATCTGCTGTGAAACCTTTGTTCACATATTTAAACCCTTCTAGTAAGTACTCCCTGAATCCAAACCACTGTTAATTCTACAAGGTGTTATTTATAGGTCTTTATAATACGTTTTGCAGAAAGCAAGCTTTCACGTTTTATTAGCAAAAACTAAGCGAATTATGTAGCAATATATGCTTAACTGGATAACTGGATACGACAAAGTGTATTACATCGAAGATATAACAAGTTTAACGCGGACTTCCTAAATAAGTGTTTCTATGAATGAATACCTGCATAGCCAATGTTCCACCGGGTAGATCTGTCCTTCGATAAATTAAAGCTAATCCTGTGCAGAAGTAAATTTTCGAGCATAAACTATCAAGCGGAAGGGATCGTTTCAAAATTGTTAAGCATGTGTACATATTAAATATAATGAACGTTTGTTTTAGCATGAATACGCGTGAAATAAATGCGTGAACTCTGCGCAATGTCAAATATTCATGCCGTTTGTCTGTCCTAAATTCTGTTCTAGCAGGATTGTCCGGTCATTTGTAATTTCTGGCCCGCGCGAAACCCGAACTGAAAAATAAATGCCCGATCTTAACCCGGTTTTCATTGTTTTAGCGCAGCCCGAACCCGATAGCAGCCCGACGTATGTAAGTTTGTATTTACAGACCTTACCCGGCCGGGTTGGGTTCGGGCACTGGCCCTAAATTTATTACTCTGGTCATTTATTACCACGGTGGGCCACCCCGTAAATCCACCCCTGAGTATAAGGTATAACTGTTTTATTTTAAATATTGTCACTCCAACGATCATGCTCCAAACGTCAAAACTCCAAATAACAAGCGACAATTATTGTAATAAATGAACAATACGAATTGTCTAAAGTAGAGCCTGGAACAGGCGAATCCAACCCAAGTTGATCCTAAAGGAGATCCTCTAGCCATTTATCTTATTTCCCCGTCTGCTATTCATTTTGCGCATGAGTTCTGTGTTTGTAAATGAGTTATTTTATTATTGTATTAAAGAGTTTATTTTAAGCCTTAGAATAGCACTGGACTACTGGAATGAATAATTTTTTAAGCACATTGAACAAAAACTTTTTACGTCCTGGAGATCCATCCTTTGATTTTAAGGCTCACGGCCAAGGTAGAAACATCTTTATGACAATTTCCAAAAAAAACCTCTCGAACCTTTAACAACCTGCTTGCAAAATTTAGGGTTTTTCGAGCCCACGATATAATCCCACTGAAAGATGATCCTTCATGTGTTTGCGGATTTAAATGTAATTGCCAAATATGTGCACATTTGCATTTACATACTCTGTCTTCACGCCCTACGCGCACTCATGCAGTTTATAATCATTATTTACATCCAGTTCGACCCCATTACTTTATTTTGTCCGGAGTTCAAATACAATAATACCGTATGATTGGTAGGTTGGTTCTAAATTTCCTTGGTGAAGATTGATATCTACCATGAGACTATCATGCATGTATTTACTATACTGTACTCTCCAATATAGCTTTTGACTCAAAACCTTTACCCTGTTTCATGTTGTTATGTTTTTACAAAATAGCATGGTTCAAATAGTTTAGTAGAACTTTAGAACAGCTTCTAGAAGACCTGCAGAGTCATTCAGTGCATTAAAGTAAGGAAAGGAAAATAATTCGAAAAGAAGTGACATGAGCTCTCCGCTGAAGATAAAACTGGGAGAAAAAAAGGGAACTCTTAAAATAGTAGCATTGGTTTATTTAAAGACAACAAAATAGCTTTCGAGAACATCCTTCTTATGAAGTAAGTGGATATATTTACATACACTCAAGCACTCAATACTCATCATGAGGAACTGAGGAGATGTGTAAAAGTTACATACATATGGCACATATTCGTGAATTAGATGTCGGAGTTTTTGCCCAACTGCATTCCTTGCATGTGGCTTATTTTTCCCGATGTATGACTCCGGAGGAACTACTACCCCTGTACAGATATCAGCGTTGGGCTGTTTCTCATGTGCATATCCCATTGAGCTGTTTCTTAAATTTGTATACACAATACGTATGTTTTTTTTTACTTCATAAGATTATATTATCTATACACTTTATTACAGAGATGTTGCCCACGACACCAACCATGGAATTATTCCTCCACGCAGGTCTCCCAGGAAAATGTGCTTCACACGACCAGGTCAGAATATTTACACCGGGTCTTGTTCGTGGTTCGGATTTCCCCATCTGTGAATTTACTTTCTTCCGCTTTTTACGAGATTTTTCCTCCCAAACTCAATATACAGCCAATACATTGCGAAAACATTGATTGCTTTTGGCAGCAATAACAGGGCGTGAGTTAGAAATTTTATAGTCGCTATTTGAACAAAATTTTAAAATATACACAGCTCATCCTAATTTGATGTCTTGTATTTTGCATACTCAACCTACTACATAGCCCAAGATCCAAGCTACAACTGTATCTGTCACTTTT
This sequence comes from Allacma fusca, assembly GCA_947179485.1. Classification (NCBI taxonomy): domain Eukaryota; kingdom Metazoa; phylum Arthropoda; class Collembola; order Symphypleona; family Sminthuridae; genus Allacma; species Allacma fusca. Next base: position 38,986,050 of record OX359247.1, read on the forward strand.
TCAAGCTAAGGCGAAACAGCTGGAGGAGACAGAAAGAAGTTATTCTTCTGGAAGAAAAAGAAAGGTACTATATTATCATGCAATACAAATATAAATATATACACGTGCATGAGTATGTATGTACGTGAGAAGACCTACATTGAGGACTGCCTAATAAAAGATTGCTTCTTCAAAGGATCACACGACATCAATCACCTGAGAAGACTCATTTGCACTTGACATTTGAGTCACTCTCTCTGCGTATGACATTCCTTGACAAAGCTAACATTTGATTTTGATACACAAGTTTCGCATGGTTCATTTATCAAAGAAAGCAAATAAATAAGAATATGTAGATACCTATAAGTGAGTATTTCTGTGCATCCGGAACAGGTGAAGGAGATTTGTCACTTCTTCCTCAGAGTTTTTCCTGAAAATATCTAATGGGTCGGAAAAGAAATCACCAGAAAAAGGTTCTTGCAGTTTATAAATAAAATCTTATCAATTTAACCTTCCCCTTTTACTTCTTCCCAGATTTTTTATTAGTCCAAATCTTTAAGGTACAAGTCGGACTTTAGGGAGCTCACGGGCAGAACATTAACCAAACTTTAGTTGCTAAACTCGACATGATTATTCAACTGCGAAAATAATTAGTCGTTTCCAACATCCCAACACTTTCACATATTCGTACCTTGTTCATCATTTGGTGTCCAATTCCCCCTTTCCAGCTCACTGATATTCTTCACTGATAAGAATCATTTTGCTTTTATATACTTGTGATATATACATATTTCCTGTCTTTTTCTTTTTCGGGGTAATGTCCATGAAGTCACCGGCTGTGGACGCTACTGATTCTCCTTTACTTAGTTGTCAAGTTTCACCCGTCTATGGAAGGTTCGGAAGACTTTTGTTGTTTTTTTAAACCCGATTCCTTCATAGAACATTATATGTAGAAGTCGTAGGACATACGTAAAGAATGGGTATCGTGAGACCTTGGAGGAGAAAGCTGTGCACCTGTTCCATTTCTGACAATGTGTGGATAGGACTAAATAGAGGATTCTTGTGACTGAATTTTTCAGATACCTGTGTACCAAAGTTGACGTTCAGAAGGGAGATTTATTAATCAAGGAAAAATATTTGGTTGCTGGACCGTTAAGTCTTTCTGGGGTGGTTTGCATTGGTTGTCATTCTGACTTGAGCAAGAAGTTTTTCAGGTAATTACAATATGTATATGATTATTTGATCATTATGTGACTGTAGAAGCTTTGTTTTGTAATATTATGAGATTTTGTAAATGAGAAGTGACTTGTTATAGAATATGTTCTTGAGAAATGTTTATCCTTTAACTTGAGATTCAAATGTACAAAATGCTCCTGGCCGCTGTGTGCGAACAAGTGCCAGAAGTCTCCATTCCATGCGATAGAATGTCAGTTTTTGTTAGAGCATAAAATTTTGGTAAGTCAGACTCTGAGATTTGTTGTGGAATCCGAATTAGAATTCATAGGAAACTTGATGGTTTGCGATATACTAATCATTTCTTGCACAGCCACCTGAGGAACCCGACTCAGTCTCATATGGGGCCATCACAGTCCTTCGAGCATGTTTGCTTAAGAAAACGAAACCTCGGGAATATAGCAAATTGATGGGTTTGGAAGCCCATAATGATATTCGCAAAGGCTTGCCACTATGGGATGCGAATGAGGAGCATGTGGTCAAAGTTATTCGTGACGAGTGGAAACTTGGCCAAGATTTCACGGCAGATGAAATTCACACGGTGAGATAAATCTTTCATTCGTAGGTAGTATAATTATCAGTATGCATATTTCACGAGAGCTTAAATAAACTTGACGTGTATTTACTTCCATAATACTGTATAGTTACTGATTGCAAATTAACTCGAGGGTAATTCCTCGCGTCAACTACAATTACCCCAATAATATTTATGCGTCACAGATTTGTGGAATTCTTGAAGTCAACGGATTTGAAATCGGTGATGTTTATAGTTTTTTGGGACTCTTCGCTGTTACTTCCATGCTTGCTCATGACTGCGTGCCTAATGCCACCCATTTCGAGAACATTGATGAGGGTGTGATGGAGGTGAGAGCCGTGGTGGACATACCGAAAGGGACTCCTGTCACTATTTGTTACGACTGCTCTCTCAAGGTCCACTTTTTTTCACCCCATTGTTTAAAAAAAATATTTCCAAAATTTTTACATAGCTCACAGTATGTACTGTCACAATTAAATATTCACAACTTTTTAAAAAGTTTGTAGAAATATATTCTTGCCTTTGAAAACGTTTTCGGAGGCAAAGGCGTTAAATCTCCCCTATTTATTTTTATTTACTTATTTTATATATTACTGTATTATTTAAATTATATACAATTATTATAATATTATAGTCAACCTCCATCCGGAAAAAGACTCTAAGTAAGTCCAAGTACTTCGAATGTTCATGTAATCGCTGCAAGGATCCAACGGAGCTAGGAACACATTTAAGCTCATTAATGTGTCAAAAATGTAAGAAGGGTGCGGTAAGTCAGATCGCAGAATGGGTTAATCCACCAACCTACAAATGGGGATGCGATCGCTGTGTTTTCAAGTAATTAATGAAAACTTTCTTTTGTCAAAAACAAACTATCCTTGCCACCTCTAACCAAGCCTTGTGTACCTATAAAAATTACAGAATGGAAAACAGGGACGTGGAAATTCTCGTGAATAAATACTCCAGTAAAGCCACCAATCTGAAAGGAATTGAAACTCAAGAGAATTTTCTTACCGAATGTAAAAGTATCTTCCACACGAATCATTATATAGTTCTTGGCGTAAAATTTGCTTTGTGCCAGGTATAGAACAATAATACTCTTTTATTTAAATTAGCATCCTTTGATTCTAACTAATTGAATATCTAAATTTAGGCTTATGGAAGGGAGGAAGGTTACACCCTCACGGAACTCACGACTGAAAGCATCCACCGTAAACTCCAGTTGTGTCAAGGTCTAACTTAGTTCTTAGTTTTAACATTTACTTGAATTGATGACACCAAATAGCTATTTCGTACATGTTTATTTCAGAGGTACTTAAAGTACTGGATGTCCTTACGCCTGGTTACTGCATTACGCGAGGTTCGAGAAATATTATTCAAGTTAGCTCTTTAGTTCATTATTGAGTATCAATAGGTGCAGGACGATAATTTGGAAATCATTTGAAAGAATAAGGGAATATTTGTGAACTGAATTTCTAGATTTAGAAACCTAAGAACAAATTAATTAATGTAGGAATTAGAAAACTGATTACAATTCGAATGCTATTATAGGTCATGTTCTGTACGAGCTTCAAGCTGCAGAAGTCCTGATAGCGAGACAAATGGTAGAGTCAGGAAAGGCGTCCCGCTTACTCATTCGCAAGCGTTTAGCTGGAACTGTGGAGACACTCAAAGAGGCCATTACTATATTCGAGTTGAGCTATCCAACTAGGATGCTTGCTGAGTCTGCAAAAACACAAACTTTAACCGAATTAGAAAACTGGATTGTTTCGCTGAAGCCAAAATTCTAAGGTGTATGCGAGCGTGAAGCGAAAATTATGTCAATTTTACTTACCAACCTTGTATCATTTATGCGGGATACTTTGCTAAACCAAATACATGAAATTTATTAATGCCGAAGTGACAAGTGTAATAATGAGATAAACAAACAATTAGAAGAAAAATCATTGTTTATTTATGTTGATTTTTTGTTCCAATAAAAATAAAATTCAATCTAGCTTTTCCGAATGCTCCCAATTTTGAATCTAAATGTACCTTCAAACACTTTCTGGTCCAAGTAAGTAATAATTAAATTTGAGTGATCAACATAGATTACGTACCAATTTGGTTTCTTTTTTGTATAAATCATTGCAAACTAAATACTTAATACTATTGCTTGTCTTCGACAAAATCTCAATTTTCTTGGATGTCATTTATACCAAAAATTAACCTTGTAATTTTATTATTAATCCTAACTATTAATTCTATAAATTTGCATTTCTGTATGAAGGAAAAAATTCATTAATAATTGATTTGAGTAACTACGTACGTATGGATAACATTTATGATATTTCAGGCCAGCAGGCACTCTCTGTAATAACAGTTGTGTCAACTCAAAAGCATTTTACCAATTTTCAGCTGATTATCATAATAATTTATATTACAATTTCATTACAAACTCTGCACAGTACCATTGGCATGTTCAAAACAATGCGATTAAAAGCTCTTCCATTAAAGTTATTTGTATCACTGAAACTTTAACTTTCCTTGCCCAACAAGCATACCATAATAATTATTAATAGTGTTGTCGAAGACATGATCGCCGGAGTATAGGTTAAAAATACAAAAATGAATATTTTGCGGTGCTACTGCTTTAAACGACGATATACTGCACAGTATTACATCACAAGCGTTAATTCCTACTAAACAATACGCTCGTTCTACACAGACTAAAATTCTCGGAAATATGTTGTACTGGAAGTTACAGGTTAAAAATCGAAGCGATACTAAAAACAGCGGAAGAGCGGAACAAACGAAACGAGGTTAAATTGTACGCCTTCAAATGATGTCAATAAACCATGTGTAATTACTCAAGTTGTGAGTAATTATTTAACTAAATCTTCTACGAACATACTAAAAATCGGTAATAAATTAAGGCAAACGTATCCTTGCGGTATTGAACGAAGTTTCATATAAAATAGTTACGTACTAATTACGAATTTTATCAAATCTAAAATTCCAATAACAATTTCCTTTTTTCATTCCAATCTTCATTTTAAAATACAAAGATTATTCCATTTTTGGAGGCCTTTAACATCATCACAGTATTGGCTTTTTACAGCTTTTTTGAGCAAAACTCAAGTCAGTTGAGCAGTGGTCTGCATTATATCCCTCGTTTATACTCTTGTATATTGATAAATTAACCATTAATCAGATTCATACAGCAGAAGTAAACGAGACACACGAGCAGATGAGGCATTCCTATACATATAGGTGCTACAATATTGTTAAAGTGTGGTAACTAAAGTTACAGAAACTACTACACAGTACTGACACTGAGTTTTGACTCTGGGAATTGTATCCATGCGATTTACAACCAGGCTGGAAAAATTCTTAACGATTTTTAATTGTTCGACAAGCAATGCTGTGTACACTGCTATAAAGTCGGCTCAATAGTCAACTCTACACTCCATACATACAATGATGTCATTCAACGGTTAACAACGCTTTAATCTTTCTGAACTAGTAATAATACAATTAACACAGTTAACTCACTTCATACAACACGAACACACAGTACCAACTAGAACTACGACCGAAATAATTTTTTTAAAACAGACATTCAATTGCGAGAAGTTGCTTATGGAAAACAAGTGATGACAAGCGCTAAGATATTATTCTAGAGAACTATTTTACATTTAGGTATCTAGAAAAGTACAACCGAAGGTTGACATGATACATGATTTAACAGTATTTCTGTAATTCAAATGCGCAGAAAATTTGAATTCGAAGAGAATTTGAGCCAAATGTGTTTTGAAAATATATACAGCATGCAAGCACACGTACATATTGAATGTATCTCGAGCCTATCTCACTACTGCGTAATATAGACAGATACATACGTCAGCAACTTTAATAATTTTTTATAATAGTTATAATTCATTTTCATTCATTAGAAATACAAGTGATTGTTATTACTTCAAAGGTAAAATTTACAAATTATATATTAACTACTGTATTTATTAAATTATAGATGCATTTATAAAAAATCGCGCTAATTTTTTTGCCACAAATCAGTCCATGTCAAGGAAGCCTTACTGAGTTTTGCAGACAGCAACTCAGAAGAAAACTATCAGAAAACAGCTTAACATATATTAGGTAGTGGTAGTTATGGTAGCTCTTCAGCATTGCTAGAAATAAGCTCTAGGGAAATCTCGGACCCCCACTCATACTACCACTGCTACTGCTTCCTTCGTAATCTCCGGTTCCGCCACATAATTTTCGAACGAAGTCGTCATACTCACCCAACGAGGCTTCGAAGGTGTTTAATTCCGTGTCAATATCAGCACTTGATCCTGGAAGGTTGGATTCCAGTGAAGTGAGATCTAATGGAGCTTCTTTTACTTGCTGGAAAAACGCTATAGGGTCAGACTCAGTGCCGGAGGAACTATTATTACCAACTTGCCCACTGCCTGCTGAAGGAGCTGGACTAGGAGCGAAGGGTGTTTTCTGGCAAAAAATTAGAAGACGCCATTACATCACGTGTAACTCAATGATTCTCTTATAAGGTTAAATGCAATTATGATGGTGTCGGATCTGATAAGAATTGTATAAATGAATTTACCAAGTCAACCATTATGAAGTCGGCAGGGGGATTCCTGTCCCCACCGCCAGAAGAGCTTGATTCACTTGTGCCAGAGTCTGCTGGAACGTCCTGCTGCTCATAAATAACCTCAGCCTTTTCTTTCTCATGGTTTCCTTTATTATGGTTCTGAAGCTTTTTAAATTTGATGGATTGCTTCAACAGTCCCGAAAACGGTATAGAGGTATCTTCATCATCAGGAAGAACAGGAGTTATATGGTTAGGTTCAAAAGCAGCCACTGCATTTGTAGGATTTGTTTTTACTTGCGTCATCGGTGAGTCAGCTTTATCCAAGTTGAGCACTTCTTGACGCGGGAATGCTGGAGAACTGAATAAAATAAAATAGACACATTTAGTAACACTATTACTAAAACCAATCAACTAGTTTTCACCAATAATGGTTTTTCCCCTCTATGTTTATATTTTCCACTTGCTCCGGTTGAGTTTGAATCTCCTTCGCTCCCGTGTTTCCATAGTGATCACTCTTGATCATCAGCTTATTATTGACAGGCACAATTATCTCTAGTCTTGTCCGGTAACTCAATTCAAAGACCAGTCCTCCAAAGGGAGTGCCGACAGTGCCTAATTCTACACGCTTGAACTCCTGTCCGAGTACATCTGCATAATCACATTGCTGGTCTGCTGTATAAATGTTATAGCACATGATGTAATCAGAGGTCTTCATGCGGCTCAGCTTGTACGCAGGGATGACCCTGGTTACAGAAATGACACTCCTGAGTAACAGTGCCATCCGATTGTAAACCGTGTTCAAAATACGGATGTTGGGCTCCTGTAATTCCTGCTTGAACGTGAGCGACCATAATTCTAAAATTAATGTAGACTCTGGAGTTTTCAGACTTATTTCCACAAACAAGGGAGGCTGACCAGGGATAGAAGTAGTCGAAATGGCACGCTTTGTCTCCTGTAGAATCTCAGGGTTATCATCAATGGTCAGATTGAACTACAAAAACAACACATCAAATTATTGTCATTCAGAAATAAACACTAACACAATTAGCGATAAGTCTAACATCATTATCCACCGCCAATTTGTCCTTCACTTCTGTCAAAGTTACTCTTATCAACTACATTGCTATGTCAAGGTGCTCCTTACACTGCCCAACCAGTCATATCTTCCATAAATCCCATTTCCCTCTGCTATACCACATCACACAAATCCCAGCATACACATCCCACGCTCATACCATCTCTGAACCGTGCTGACATTTCCCCGTATTAGGCCATCAACCAAACACAAACATAATAACAGACGAGCTCAAAAGAAGGAGTAACCGATTTACACCAAATGCATACGTGACAGACTCTGATATTAAATCAAGCATCCAATTCGCATTCAAATCTAAAAGGAAAAAATAAACGTCAAAAAGTCCAAACTCAAATCACACGTTCAATAGATAGGGTCGACTATTGACTAATAAGAAGACACATGTCAGAACCTGTCAGTATTTGAGAAATTTAAAAAAATCCGAAACACTCTGAAGGTCTAAAAGTATTCATTTACAAAATCGCTTTTATCAATGACACAAATTCTCGCTTTCACCACCAAATATCTCTTCACAAATGAACACATTTAATTTTAGCTTCCAGTTTAACCTCGCATATGTTCATTTCTGTCTCTCCGCCGACGATCCAATTCTCAAATATTCTATAGAAACACACTTAAACATAACCATCCATTCAAAGAATATCAAATATATAATCAACTATATTATTACCCAATCCGCTCCCGTCGACATAGGCTTCGATGCACACTTAATCCTCTCCCCCAACCTAGATTGAACTATAACTTGGACACATTTGAGAGTAAAAAATTTTGCGAATCTCTCCAAATCCTTACGGTCCTGCTGAACGTCCTTCTTATTATTCCCACCACCCGGGCCTGGTCCTGAGAGCTCGGTCGACGGACCGGCCACAGTCAGCGTTGGTGGGGTCATGTTGCTTAAATTCCGAATTTTAACGCCTTCCCTTTCCCTTGTATTTCCAAAAATAATAAATTCCCCTCACGGATCTTATAGTACAGTCCCACAAATAACTCCAGTCACTGTCAATTAATTCACTGGAAACATCAGAAGACACATTAGAATCCCGACAGAAGCACACATGAAGTTTGGACAATTCCCAAAAATGACTGTAAACAAATTGGAATCCCACGGCTTCTCCTTCTCTCGTGAAAGTCTACAAGAATCCATTTAATTTTTTTTTATGGTTAGCTGGAAATGCAATCGGAATTTCCTACTCAACTTCCAACCTGTGTATATCCTATAACGTAGATTTTAACCTTCTAGAAGTAACAACAAGAATGAGTTATACGAAGAGAGTGTAGTGTAACCTTCTTGTTTTGTTGTCATTGATGGAACAATTTGCAATCCGACCTTGCACGTATCGCTTTTCAGTTAATACAACCTTTTTTTACTTGACATATTGACTCACTATTCACACACACTCACACTCACTAGTCACTTGAGTGGATATACCAAGTCAAATTATCAAAGGGGAGAGAATAAATTCACAGCATATTGTAATAGTGGAGTAAAAGTTTTTTTTTAAATTCGTTGGAACTTCGTATGTCTTCATAGGGGATTTATATGTTTAGATTACGAAACTATATACGTTGCATTAAATAAATTCACTTTACTTTAATATGGCAAACATCTCACTCTCAGTATTCCCAGTCAGTCAAGTCCCGTCAGATCAACTCTCACACTCTCCCAACCTGCTCTCTTACCCAATAACTCTTACACAAATCCCCACATGGCGCTCTCAACGTGCTCAAGCGGTGATTTCAAATAGATAACTACGTCTTGGGATTGGATTGGCGGAGGGAACGCTCCCGACCAACCAATCACATTCTAGAAAGGGCTGGCCCTCAGTTCATATTTTGAATTTGACGGGTCGAAACCAGTGCTCAGTAGCACTTCAGTGTTCGGACCCGAATCACCTCCAAGGCTTCGCATTTAAAATACTAGATTTTAACGTCGGTGTTTTAACACAGATTAAAATAAACTTCAGCTTTGAAACAGTTAACATGGTATATTATAAGTAGAGAATTTATATATACTATGTTAAATTTTTAAAAATTATAAAAAGCATAACAATGGTTAGGTAGAGATGGGATGCGGAAAGGTCCAACCATTTACTTATTTTGAGGTTTAAGGTCACGATAAAATGCATTTCATTATTTCGTAGGACTGTAAACACTTGAGTGGTTTTGTATTTATTTATTTACTGAGGTCATTTAGGTTATGCGAAAGTGACATTGTAATTTAATAGTATTGCAAGTTAGTGTGCATGCTGTTAATAAATTATCACATTTTCCCACAATAGTTCCAAGCATTAGTTTGAATTGAACATTGTAAAAACGTTAGCAGGAGATTCCTATAATTATAATCACAGGAGGAATTTTGCATGTATATGGTCACTGTACAGTGTACAGAGGAGCCCCAGCGAACGGAAGATTTTAGTCCCTGTGAATTTGAAACCGTGACCATGAAACCGCAAAATGGAATACCGCTAAATGAACAACTTGATTTTTATGAAATTTAATCGCAATAAGCAAATCCCCTCAAAAATACTCAAAGCGTACTGAAAAGACAGATCATTAACTTGAGTCATCGAACCCTCCACAAGAGACGACAATAATGATTCTTTCATCCCCATACATAATTAATACTGACCAGAAAACTACCTGGTATTCATCACTAATGTTGTTGGAAGTTGGTGCTGTTCATAGAAATGCGCCCCACAAATTTGGAAAGCTATCATTCAAAAAATCATTGCCTAAACGTCTACGAGTAGGATCAGGGTTATTGTTAAGGAAGTTGTCTTTAGTTTTCTACGTATTATATTCGAGATAAAATGAATAGATCAGCCCGTGATTAAACACCCCTGCTTTTCATTTTCACATGAATTAACATTAATTCTATAAAATAATTTCTTTCCCTCGGGCATTGACAATCGTCAAGATGTAACTTTTCTAGTTCTCAAAGCTAACAAGTGTTTGAAACCAGAGAGTTTCTAGCCAAATACAAATATGCTTTCCTTGAATGAGCCATAATTATATACAACCTGCACAGAGTCAAAAGAGGAAGTTTCGAATATTTTTAGAACCAGGTCGGAAATGTACTCCGTACCCGTACTCAAGATTTAATATTAAATTAAACACTTTGCGATAATGCACGGAAGGTGCGGGCGCCACCTGATAATAATCCTGAATAAATTAAAATGGAGAATGAAATTTACTCTTAAACTTTGGATTGCACAATTTTTTGGTTCAAGTTTTGGTTCAAGCAGATAACTTGAGAGCATAAGCTTCCATTTTAGGAAGCCTTTCTAAAATATTCGAAGCCAATTTCCTTCGTACAATGTGCGTACAATGGTACAATGCCGGTTACATCCAAAAGTTATCCACTGGTTACCACTGCTCAAAATCTTCATCTCCCCCCAAAAACAATCAAAACAAAGCTTATAAGTCAATAACATAGAGTCATAGAGTTACAGTGAGATTCCTTCGAATCAGCCGTGTTATTAGTGTTTAGTGTCAGTAGAGTCTTTACTACATCAAATAAGTAAGTAGAGCCTTTGGTCTACTACTGGAACCAACAATAAATTGGAATCAGTAAAATAATAATTATTCCATGAACATTATGCAATAATAAAAATTATACTTTATGTATTAAACTTGTCCGTGGAAAGCAATTTAAATTAAGGTCTTAATCACAGGAATTATGGAATAACCAGCCACGGTAATCAAGTCCTACACTCCACAACTCCAAAACAGTAGACATAAATTATGGGTGGAAGACATTAAAGGGAAGCTTGACGACGTTTGACAGACGTAGTTTAATACTGCTTCATAGCAGGTAATGAATTATTTATAATACTAATTATATGAATAAATATACTTACTTATATTTACGTAATTATCTAATTGTAAGAACTAGCAGTATTATTATTGTTTTGACGGTTTCAAGTAGCTTCTGATGACAACTAGACGAATTTAATGGTTCATTGAATGTGATATGATACTATTAGTTGTTATTGATGTGCAGCAAGTGGAACAATAATTTAAAGTGAATTAATAGAACATTACGTCGGTTTCGTAAGTCTTATTGTTATTGTTTGCCTATATTGAATGATCTCTCTTGCTGTCTGGCTACGAAGAGAGTGTACTCATTTTAAACTAAAAGCAGATTATACAAAAATATTATTATTAATGAAATAATTGAGGGAGTTGTCAAAAGTGTATGTATACAAGGTTTACGACCATGAATTGGACTCACAATCAGCAGGGATAGGTTTTTCATAAGATAATAAAAAAAGCAATTGATTCTTGCGGATGAGTGTAATATAAATTAGGTGGGCAGGAATAAAATGCGGGAAGCGGGTTGGCGGGACAAGGGAAGAAATAAAATTCCGGATCTGATATATCTGATGGATGGATATACTGCGAGAGTGAGAGAGAGAGTAGATGACAAATGAGAGCATAAAATGCGGGGTCTGCAGGATGAGACGATAAAATTTGGGATGGAAGACAGTATACACTCGTGAGGTGGTCACTCCGAGTTTTTAACAAAAAGCATCCACAATTATTATTCTTTTGTAAATATACTGTCCTGTATTTTAGCTTCTCATCCCACGGATCTCGCATTTTATCCGCACATCAAGCGTCCTGCGGAACCCAAATTTTATACTTACAGATTGTCCCGCAAATGCCATATTGTATGCCCCCATCCCGCGTCTCGCATGTTATTCCTGTACCAATCAGGTTAATTCTGCTTTATTAACTTATTTAATACCAGCTCATGATTTACTAAAATTCGGATGACCATTTGATGAAGTTTGTGTAGTGACTGGGCAAGGATGAGTGCCTCAGGGTTTGTCCCTTTGGATGTTCGTAGGAAGCTGCAGGTTCTTCTGCTGATTCGTCACGGAAGTGTAAGTTTTATTGATTGATTTAATCCTGGTGTAATTCTGTTTATTTTAATAGAAATAAAGTTAAGTTAAAAAATATTTTGATTGAAGAGTTCATTAGGTGTTTTTATATTGTAGACAGCAATCGCTTATTCGTATGTGTTTCTGTACTGTCCTGTTAATTGTCACTGACTGTCTTTGCAGCTCGGGCGGGATGTATCTTGCGTCCATGATGACTACAAAGTGTATTACAAGGAGTTCATTGAACCTGGCATGTACAATTTTAGGGACTGGGAAACGCTTCTGAAGTCTATTCCAGAAGTGGAAGTGAAAAGATCTAAGAGATGTAAAATAGTTTCTGCAAAACTTGTTACACATGAATTTGCACTGGAATTGTTGTCCCGACTGTTCCCTTCGGAGGATCCCTCTGATGGAGTTACCGATCAAGTCATGGGTATATCCCCCGAACCAGATTTTTCCGTAGATTCGTTCGTCGATAACTTGCTGGCTGATAATGCTACTGCTGTTGATGGAGGTCAGAGTGCGGATAGAAATTTTCAAGCAGGAGAAAATCGTCAGGAAAATGTAACGTCATCTTGCCCAGATTTTCCTGTAACTTTCGAGAGGATTTCGAAGGTAGAAGTCAGTTCGCTGGTTTCCCCATTTCTTCCGGGACAATCGGTTGTTGCGGCGGCAGATTCTGGTAGTCCGTCATCTCATGAGGGTGAAGATGATCATGATGAGGAAATAATTCCTTCGACCTTAGATGTCAGTAGTGAGTTATTAAATGGCGGTAATACAGAGGGAACCAGCGGCGAAGAAAGTCTACGTGGGAAAGTGATGTCAGTAGTAAATTCCGACAGTCAGGCATATGGGGAAAGGGACGAAATCGAAACTATTGCGGATTCAGTTAAGGAGGATACGCCCGCAGCGTTTGTTCAGGAAGAATGTGACGATGACATCCAAGTGGTGTACGAAGCTATTACTACATTACCTACCTCTCAGTCGACTCCCACCGTCCCTGTTATGAAGCGTAGCCCATTTGATGTTATTCCTCGTAAATGTACATTTCGACCGCATAGGAAGGGATCTTCTAGAATTAGTGCTGGAAACAACAATGGAGTTACCCTCGAGCGTTTGAACTTTAAAGCCGATGTTATGTGTAATAAAAATCTTGTGAACGTGAATAATCACACCGCCACGGCTCAGCTTCAAGCCCAACCTTGTGAGCGTACAAATGAAGAAGAAATGGTAAAGGTGGAGGTCAAAGAAGAAATAATAAAGGTGAAAGTCAAAGAGGAAATAATAAAGGTGAAAGTCAAAGAAGAAATAATAAAGGTGGAGGTCAAAAAAGAAATAGTTAACGTAGAAGTTAAGACTGAATGTTCTAACGACGAACAGTCTGTTAGAGCCACTGTTAGTCAACCAAAAAAGTCGGAGTCGGAAGAATTAAAAGTTCAGTCAATAAAAGCTGATCAGTTATACACTCCCGCTGTTAACGGTGCGCATTATCAAAGTCATTCTAGCCCTACCGGAATAAACGATGATAATCAAAACACCGTAGGTGCTGGTGAACCTCCAGCTCTAGATTCTTTCTGCAGAACACGTACTTCCGTATGTGAAGTTCAAGATCCCGTCGAAATTGAAGGATGTTACCCTAAATATATAAATGTAACCCCAGCTACAGTTCCTGACGAATTGCCAGAGATTAATTCTGTGATCATCGATGTTGCTTCACTTGGAGATTCTGTTGAAGCGCCAAAGAATATTACCATATTTCCCGAAGACACGCCACCTCCGTTGGATGTGCCTGAGAAAAATTCCAAAGTAATAAATAAAACCCCAGATCCTGACGAAATATCGGAAACGGCGAAAATCCCCGGAATAACTGCAGAAGCGCTAGATCTTGTGGTGGCACCTGTTGATGTTCCGATGGGTGCATCTGTAAGTACATGTTGTCCTTCAGATATTCCAGAAAAGAATGGCGGTCGCAGTTCCTCGTCAGACTGTACGAGCGACACTACTTCTCATTTGAGTGATTCCAGCAGCAACTCATCGTTCTCGGATTATGACTTTTGGGGACCTTCGAATTCTAATATTGCAAGACTGTCAAAGAGAAAAAACGGCCGAAATGACCACTTCATGGAAGAATCTGTCCAAAAGAAGACTGAAGGCAATAGTGACGAACTTGGTATCGACAACTCGTCCAAGCATATAAATAATACCATAATCAGAACGCAACTTCCCAAGAGCAACCTCCCTCTCAAACGTCCGGTGGAAACTCCACCCGCAGCATCTTCGGTGGGACGGAAAAGGCAGAAAAGAGTCACTCCCGGAGCAAGTACTTTAAAGGGGACATGTAGAAGCACAGTTGCTAATAATTCCTTAACTGAGATGGCATGGTTTAAACGAGATACAACGAAATCGGTACACGCAAGGTTTGTTGATTATTTTGCCATTATTGAGCATAATCGTGTCTCCGCGGAACCTTACCTAGATCGGGAAGCATCAAATGAATTCGTTGAGGTGGAAGGTTATGGTTATAACGTACATGCCAAGCAAATTAGTGAGATGCGGAATAACAAGGTGAATGCCGTAATAATTTTGTATTAACAAAGAACTTGAAAAGTAACAAAATATGTGTTGATATTTGATTGAAAAGAATTGCAGTTTAAATATTTTGTACTTTTTATAGAATCCAAATATATTGTGCTTCCATCCGTTCTGGAGCCTTACTCCTCAGTGCAAGAAAACTTCATTTGCTAATTTGTGGAAAAGTGATGAAATTCCAAAGCTTAGTTACGATGCAATACAACTTCTAAATGTAGATGCAGACACTAACTATTCGCTCTCATCTCAAGAGACAAATTTTCAGCTGAACTTTGTCAGCTCATATGGCAAGTTTGAAGAGTAAGTTCACTTTAGAATTGTGATGGATGTGCCGGTATTTTAAATTATATTTTGTACAGTTGTTTTATGACTGGTAATATTATTTTTTACATTTACTTATAGATACTTCATTTGGAG
This sequence comes from Allacma fusca, assembly GCA_947179485.1. Classification (NCBI taxonomy): domain Eukaryota; kingdom Metazoa; phylum Arthropoda; class Collembola; order Symphypleona; family Sminthuridae; genus Allacma; species Allacma fusca. The sequence continues at coordinate 39,001,373 of OX359247.1, forward strand.
GAATGGAAGCAAATACAAAGGCTTCGGGTTAATGCCAACGGGATCAAGCACGGACGAAACAACCAGATCGCCTGACCTCTATTACAATAATTTCTTACCGTTTGCAGGTATATTAAATACAACATATAACTGGCAGCAACATGCAATGATTGCTAGTTCTGTAGGTCAAATCAATTGCTTCATTATGCCTATTTCTTGTTGGCAGGGACTTGCCAAGTAAATATTATGGAACCAAGCACCAGGATTGAATTTACAGAATTTGTGCAATCTAACTTACCGTCTTGCTGTTCCGGTCTTGACATATTCGTGGCTAATGGAGTAAGCGACATTCGATTATTGAAATTTTAGTTTCGAATTCACTGTTTACAATTTTATTGATTAGATATTGTTATCGGATTAAATTATGGTATGTTTATAGCGCAATATGCATATAGTTATTGTATGTTTGTTTCATTTTCCGATGGATTTAGATAGGTGATCCTTCAGTTAAGCACCGCCCCCAAGACATCTGCTTAACTCAGTTTCTATTAGCGTTAACACTGCTCCGCGAAGGAGGGAATTTTATTCTAAAAGTAGAAGACACTTTGACTTGCTTTGGAGTGAATTTACTCTTCCTTATGTCTCGGTGCTTTGTGGAAATAGCTATTCATAAACCTTTGAGTGCTTTCCCTGGGGAGCGGTTTATCATCTGCAAAAGTAGACTACATGCTGGGGAAGTTGAAACCGTGCGGAAGTTCTTGGAGCGCTGTTATAATCGCGTTGTTGAGGTTCGCTGGTCCAATGGAATAGGAGAAATCACCAGACTTTTTGCGCTTAATGCCAAAGACTTTTTCGAATGTCATGATTCAGATTTTTTGGATTATGTCAAAATGAGGAACAATACGTGAGTATAAATATCTTTTTTATGTAGCCACATTAACTGAAATGATGTCTTTGCAACTTATTGTTAATACAGACTAAACCAGTAAGATTTGACTTGTTTGTATGCATAATCTGTGTATATGAGTCTAATATGCTGGGACTTTTCGGAGTTTAATTTTCTGATGAAAGTTTCACCGTACGGAACAGACTGGTAGAACTAAATATTTTGGTTAGCTTCAATTATCGCTCATTTATTCCTTAACACGCCATTAGACTTGGTATTTAGGTGCTTTAAAGCACTATTGTATGTACAGTGTTTTCGTCCACATCTAGGAAGTTAAAAAATCCTATTTTGACTGTTCCACAGTATCACAGTATCACAGCATCAATTGTCCTTTGGAATTCCAAGCTACGATAGAGGGCAGAACTGTCCTCGTGGCAATGGAGTGTGCAAACAAGCATTCTCGTATTATTGCCACTGTCTTTCGCTTGTAAATCGGGAATCTATAATTCCGTTATATACAATTTAATTCTAATACTAAACATAATTTTCAGTGTTGCAACTACAGAATGGGACGAATGGGATCGTTTCAAGACAAAGGCAAAATTAGTAACATCTAAAACGCATAAGGAATCATTGTTGTTGGATTTAGCTGCAGAGAGAAATCAGATTTGGAAGATTTGGAGTTCTAATTCCAAACCGGAGATTTACTGGAAATCCGTATTTGGAAATAGTGATGCCGGTAAAGTTGGTTGTAGCGACTTGAATATTTTCGAAGTTTGTCTATTTTTTAAATGGTTTGTTAAAAATGTATTTCATATTTAATTTTTCAGGAATAATTCTAGATAGATCAGAAAAGAGTGTCATGACAGCCGTGAAGCGCTTTAATTCACCACTGGGACATATGAATCAGTGGAAATTCGTTCCATCTAGTGGATCCAATAATCGTTTTATAATTTCGGGTAGGTTTTATTAAATACAGAATACAGAGCTAACTTACATAATTAATTCAATTACAAATTACAACTACTCTGTTTGATATTGTAGCATGTGAAGATGTGGTATACAAATACCAGGACAAATCTTGGAAGATAATTCCACATCTCCAACTCACCAAGGGAACCGTATTATATGGTGAATTAATTCAGAGTGCTTCTACATCCCGTGTTCTCAATATAATTGATGCTGCTATGATAGGGCTTGAAGATATTCGGCATTTGAGCTTTAGTGAACGGTGACTTATATTTAATATTTTTACTATTTTTACTATATAATTAATTGCACTCTGTGGTTTTAGCCGTTTGAAATCTACATGTTTCATATTGGGATTTAAGTTTTGGTTGGTGAAATATTTTTAGCCGTATATTTCTGTTGAACGTGTGTTTTTGACTTGTACATTACAGAAGAGATTACTGTGTGAGTTTCGCGAATGATATGGATACCCCTGTGAATTTGGAGTACCGTGTAATTTGCGCTGATTTGATCAACTTAAGAGAGCTTAATTCCTTTCTAGCTGAGTAAGGCCTAATATTTTATGTTTAACACTATTACAAGTTGAAGCGACAGCGTTTATAAGTACTCGTTATTTCTTGTTTATTTTTTGCGTTTTCATTCAACCTTGGATTGTCTTCAGAGTTGCAGATGCAAAAGAAAAGGGAAAATTTATTTTCCGGAATTCCGGTAACCAACTGATGGATTCTGTAACCAATAAAAATACACTTGTGGAGTTTAGGGCTGTTGAAGTGTTGCTTTTGAAAACTAGAAGAGCTCCGGTGGAGGAATATGCAGACGATGCTGGGAGTAGTAATGTTGGAACCGGCGACTTCGGGTAAGGTTTAACCATAAACTTTATATGGTTACAGGTTACTGCATTTTAAAACAGTAATTGATTATGTGTTGGTTCAAAAGAATGTATAGAATTCTTTATTTGTGAATAATATTTTAGTTTAGTATAAGCTTTAAGTGATGTTCCTAAATGAATTGAAGAATTTAAAAATTTTATCTTTGTACATAGATTTCTGATGCGAAATCGCTTGTTCTGGGAATGGAACCCTAGGTCGGACCTTAACGTGATGGCTACGGATATGTGTAGTGAATTTGCTGAAGATTTTGCAACCGCTCTTGTTGAATATTTAGCCGAACACGCTAAGAATTAAGTACACTGGAGGACAAAAGGAGCTGTTCTCAGATGCGTACATAGCATCGTTATTATTTTAATAAATTTATAACTTCATAAATTTTGTACTAAATACCCAGTATGACGTCGAGCTACTTCTTTAAAGATCGTCTACTTAACGTCAGTTAGTTTTAAATCAACGTTATTACCACAGTTTTCAGAGCATTGTTTAATTTTGAATCGGTCTCGTCCGAACGTTGTTGCATGTAGTTAGATGGCATATAGCCTTATTGCTGAAAGTTTCATGACATCCGTTGATCTGAGTTGTCATGCAAAGCTCACGCTGTTTTGTTAAAAATTTTGAAAGGATAGAAGTCGCTAAGTCATTTACTGTCTAATTTTTATATTGCGTCCGTTTATGTATTTTTAAAAGTTCTTAGTGCGTCTTTCTTTTAACATGTTAATTTAAAAATGATCGTAGTTGCTTGAACTTGGAATGTGTATGTATTTTTTTCCAGTTTGTCAATAATATTATTATTTCTCATTTTTGAAAACTTTGCTATTATAAATTTTTGTATGGAGATGTGCAACAAGACAAGTAATGAAAGTTGATGATACTCAGCGCAGTAATTGAAAGTATGTATGCTCCTATATTTTTTCTAAGTCTCAAGATAATTATACTTGTGTGATGCTCATTATGCAATAATAAATCAAAATAATTATTTTTGGTAGTCTTATTGTAACATTATTATTGTAAGCGCTGAAGTAGAATACTGGTGGAAGTACCTATGTTTAATGTTGTCGGTCCTCTCTTATTTACTTTTTTCTCGTAATTATGCAAAAGCTGGAATGCTAGTATTAGTGATAGTGATTGGCTGCCGGTAGCGCTGGGTTGTCGTTGTCGGTGATATGAAATCAATCATAATCGCCAGGTCTCAAGTTTGTACTGCATTGAATGCCATATATCTGTATGTATTTGCCATGAAACTATACAGGTGACGAGGTGAATTCTTAAAATACTCGTTGGACTTCAACCATTAGCTGTCGCGAACGTCTGGCGGAAATTAATATGACGGTATCGCATCGGCACTGTGCAGCGGTCCTTATTTTTAAGAACTTCCAGTCGAGGAAACCTTCTTCCGTAGACTTTCATTCAGCAACACCTGCTTACATTTGCCATTGAAGTAAATGTTACTGCAGGAAAGGCATTTAGAAGGTCTTTTTATAATTGAACTTAGCTGTCTCCTTTGCATTGCCTTAAAAATATTTGTTTTTGAACATTTTGGAGCATCTGTAATGGCATTTCTTTGACCGGAAATTGTGAAAAAATCAATTGATTGTACTTGTGTATTTCATATTAAATTTTGAGGCTTGTATACTTTTACAGGATACCCGATTTTTAAAAAAATGGGTACATGAATCCTATTTAAGTTCAGTTTTTTTAAGTCCCAGGGTCATTTGTAAGTTGATTTTATATCATTCATCCCTAATTCATTCTGCAGTATCCTTAGCAAAAGGGCCGAGGGAAATTAATCTGTTGAAGTTGCCCAACATACACACGTACTGGTTTCGAAGTCAGGCAAGTCCATTTATGTAATACCATGTACATAATAAAATACACATGCATTTACATGCTATAAGGAACTTGTTTTGGACCTGAAATTTCTCAGTATAGTACCTCATTAAATTCATGAATTTAGTTGGAGAGTGCCTAACAAAATTTATAGATTTAGATTATTGAGGTGACAGTTTGTGCTCGCAGAAGCAAAATGACAGTGAATATTTTGCGATTAAAATTACAGTTCCCTTTTTACAGATTTGAAGTCCATCATTCAGAATGGCTTCAGAAATTCCCTCATCAACATTCCAACGGAGCGAGGAAGAGAGTCGTTGGTCTGGGACTTCCGTACCAACTCCAGGAAGGTCTCAACAAGACCATCCCGATTTCTCAAATACAAACAATTTCGGAACTATAAAGCTATTCTTGGTAAAAAATTTCCAGCAAATGACCAAGAATTTCGAACAAATGAAATCCATTCACCAGGAAACCAATCGAGTGCTGAGTGCCCATTATGAGCAGCTCCTAGAGGTTCGAAAATACGTGGACGAGGTCGGCCAGGCCAACTGGAATGAGATCAATGGACTGAAGCAAACAGTCAACCATTTCCGTGAGCAGTGTAACATTCGATTAGAAAATTTGGAAACGCGAACAAATACTCCTCCAACTGATGCCCTTGGGCATAGAAAGTAAGTACCCATCAATATATACGAATATTGTTGAAATTATTAACACACTCTAAATAGCCTGTTGATAAATAAATGAACTTGAAATTGTACTACAGCGGAGATGTCCATGAGATATTTAGCTTTGAAGTAATAATTATCAATATTATGTACGGTTAAACCATTTATTTTGTTTTTTTTTGTACAGAACGACAATGAAACCGACAGACATTCATTTGTATTCTCACGTTGCCCCATCTATAGACGGTCCATTTCAATCTCAAGCAAGTACTCCTCAAGCAACTGGCCCTTCAGTTTTAAGAACCATTCCAAAAAAAGGTTACAGACTGATAAAAAGATAAAATATTTTAAAATCTTGACTCACTTCCCCACTCCTTTTAATACCCTTTCAATTTTTACTACCCTCATTGTCTTAAAACTTACTCGCCTTAAAATTTAACCCCTTCCCAGCAGTGTGATGAGACAATTCTTAATGAAAGGAATTCCAAATTCTTCCCTAACAATAACTCTATATATTATAATTTTTAGGACAAGGACCGGAGAAGACTCCCAGTCAGCGGAAACAGTGCCCTTGTTGCGGGAAATCCCTCAAGAAGTCTTATCTCTGGAAGCACAAAAAATATCATTGCAGTGCCGCCAGGGAATACAGTGAGCTCCCAATCTGAACACTGTATAGAGGCCATAGTGCCCTATACTCTAGACCATTAAATTAAAATAAATTATAAAAAAATGTATTTCCTTGAGTTCATTTTTGATCATGGGGTATTCTGCAGCTGCAACGCTGCAAGTAAGTATTTAGCTCTAACTACACTCTCACCCCTCCCCCATCCCTAACTTCCATTATTACTCAATTCAGTCCCACCAATTATTATTCCTGTCAACGGCACAAGAATAATAATAATTCCTGATGTAATCAAGCAATAATAAAGGCTACTCGCGAAAAACATTAATTAATTAATGTGAATATACACTGCGTGTTCATTTATTCGCTCAAACTCTTTATTCATGCCGCTTAAATTCTTCAACGACGAGTACTTACTGTATACAATCATGTAGGAAAAAATTAATTAAGTATATGGCATTGCATAAGTGCAAGTTTCCTTTTAATTTAAGTATTATTACTTCCAACCTTCCAACAGTACTTAATTATATAGACGAAGGGACAAAATGAACACAGGCATTTTTGATTAGTAGTTCTTATGTAAAGGATCTTGGGGATGTGTAAAAATCATATTTATTTTTTAATAATAAAATTATTGCAGTTAAAGACATTTCCTGGACTCCCTTACAATACAATCAATGCAATGCTCTCGCTCCATTTCAGAAATAGCCACGGCACATAATGCATATAATAGTAAGCAGTAGGGATGCCAATGGTCTGGTCCGGACCATTAATAATGGTCCGTTATTGGTCTGGTCCGGTCTGGTCCTAGACTTGTATGGTCTGGTCCGGTCTGGTCTAACACTTGGACCAGACCAGATACAATTGGTCCAGCTTCAGGACCAGACCAGACCAGACCACAGGACCATGGTCCCAAAAGTACGCAAAATAAAAATTTATGAGCTAACGAAATCCTGTGGAACAAATTAAAAATGTCATTTCTGAGGATAAAAAAAAATTTGACTGGATAAAATGTGATTATTCAATTGCTCTGAATGGTTTTCTGGACCATGGTCCGGACCATGGTCTTTGGTCTGGTCTGGTCCGAATGACTGGATCAGACCACTGGTCTGGTCCGAAAAACTGGACCAGACCAATGGTCTGGTCTGCGCTTTGGACCAGACCAGTTTCATAAAATCTGGATCAGACCAGACCATTGGCATCACTAGTAAGCAGGAAAATGCATAGAGTACTGTAAAGCAAGTGTTTGTATGTATAGTGTGGGCTTAAGGCTGAGGGGTATGGTATGATGGAGCATGGAGCAAAAGCAGCTGGCGCTGAGGAACACTTGTCTGGCGTGAAATACAAAAGTCGGGATTATTTCATGGGCTTATGCATTTTTTAAATGTCCATAATTTTGTGTACTCAATTAACCAGTGAATTAAGCTACTTACAATAATTAAAAGATGCCAGTCTACTATTGGGATATTAATTACAAGCTATAATTATTTTTATTTATAGTGTATTTTGTTATTTATCAAAAGTTAATGTTACCAATAATTATTGAGTTACAAGAATCCTTCTGAAAAAAAAAATGGACAACGGAAACTCCTCAACACATGCATTCTATAGCATGGGAAAAAGTGTTCTCCGGTGAGTGTCGTACTTTTTATGATTTATTATCGGATTACAAAAATTTATATTTTAAGTCTGACATAGGATTATTATTTATTTTGTGGAAATAATGTTTGGGGAGGAATCTGATTTCCTTCCAATAATGGAGAGGAATTAATTGATTAACGTGGGCTCTTCTTTTGAGAACTTGCTTTGTATTGCGACTATTGAGAATTATTTGGGTTAGATTGTATTTGATATGTGTTGTTATAAAGGACTAATATGATTTTGTTTGAAATAGGTTGCTGAAAGATAAAAACTTGGAGGCTGAGCCGGTGGAGACACTTCTTCAGAAATTCGTGTCGGAGTTTCCAGATGAGGCTTCACTTTTTCAAGGTAATTACGTAATTGGGTGAGAACATACAGCAAAACTGGGCCTGGTCACTGGAGGAGTGTCAAACCGAGGGGGGGGGGTCTCGATGTAATAGTAAAAAAGGCCTGTTGGGAGAGTTTCGGAAAGGGTATTATTCCAGAAACAAGCTTTATACGAAGTTGATTGATTCAGTATGAGTCTGAAAGTTTATGTTTTAAGGATCTGTGTTCATAATTTTGTAGTGACATTTTAGACAGCTCTCTTGTAAAATAATCGCTCCAAACCCCCATGATGTGCTCTCTTCCCATCCGTTTCCTGCAAAATTGTCGCCTCGATTCTCCGCCATTCAGAGTCCTTATGGCACAGTTCTCTCAAATTTTTTATCTCATAGAATGCGCTTCAATTTAGCGTCTGTAGTATTGTTTTTAAAAGTTTACTTTGGAAAGAACAAATCCGAATGAAGGTTTCCTCAGAAAATAACTTTTACGTATTCGGCCACTGCGAGAGTGGGCCGAATATATTTTTCCCTAGAATGGATGGTGGTGTGGTAATTAGTAGTCAAGTTCCATTGATTACATTCATCAAGATTGTATTCAAAATAATTTGAAAAGTTTAAGTTTGAAGTTGTTTTGCCGCGTATTTTCTATCGTATTTTTTATCTATATTTCTTCCGTATTTAATATATCTGAAGTCTCAATCTCCGACCTCTCGAAGGAATATCGGGGTGTCAGTAAGATTAAAATATTAGTCGGTCCACTGTCACTGACCGCATGGACTTCGGATTAAAATTCGTGCTGAAAGTGGACTCAGCAGGAGGGAGTGCAATTTCTGTATACTCATGCTCCAACACTTATAAAATATTTATGCAACCCCGACAATGCAAGCCAAAATCATTAATTCTTTTTAATTCTCAAAAGGGGTCCGAGATTTACATCCTTGAAGAGAGCATTGAAACCACGGACCACTGTGCTCTCTTCAAGTGTCTACAGCAATTATATACTAGTTATCATCCCGACACTACTTAAGGGTCTCCTAAGCGATTGAGACCTGTGCTGACAGCTCGTCCTGAGCTCATTACCACCACTTCGGTCTCACCGACACAGCTCTGATTTTATTCGTTGCTCCGCAGACCGGCTTGGGTCTCAATCGCTCCAACGGAGAGCTTAACCAAAGTTCGGGCAATAATTTATCTAAATAACGGCTTTTAAGCCACAATCATTATTTGAGACCACGGATCTGCAAAGGGAAATATGAACGTACAGCCAAAATTGACTCTCCAATTGTTTCCCGTAGGTCCTCTGAGGTCCCCCGTTGACACGCTGGTGTCTCCCAGGATATCGATTCATAGTTAGTTATGGAATAGGGGTCTCGAATTGTTATGGCTTACCAGTATTTCGCTGTATGGTTGTGAACCTTATTAGTACAGAATAGTTATACAAGTATGTATAAAGAAATGTGAAAGTGTGGTATTAAAAATGGTTTGAATTATTCTGAAGGGATATTAATGAGTGGGATGGTTAGTGTGTTTGATACCGAGTGTTGTTGTTTAGTTGGGAATATTATCGTGGTGTTCCTTCAAAACCCTGAGATATTCACCCTCAGCTGTGAAAAAGTAGCTGCTGCCAGTGTACTCTTGGGACTTTTCCGTGCTGACAAAGATAATGTGGATATCGAAAATAATCCGTTTCTTATATTTTTCTCGCAGTTGTTGGTAAAATAGCTAACCTTTTGGAATATATTTTTATATGTTGTACTTCTAGGGATAAATGTTTTAGTTGTATTACGGGAATCGGGAGTGTGCTATTGATGTTAAAATAATGTGGTGGGATATTTAGATGTCTGTGGAAGGCCAAGTACCTGTCTCTGGTCTAAAGAGTTTCAGTGATCAAGAAAAAGTGGCTGTTTCACAGTTTTTGGACAAGGCCCATCCTATTGCTAAGGTAAACATTGATGAAATACACAGTATTTCACTGATGATACTCTTTCGGGATTGAAGAGACAAAATCATGTAGATTCTGATTAGAATCACAATTGCTATTAATAAAAATACATTTAGATTTATTTGATTTTAATCGAAAATGTATCTCGATCATTTTGCCTCTTTCGCAAAGATTCTAGTGTTTTTTGAAGTTGAGAGGCTGGGTTTGTAAAGGTTTATTTATTTTAGCTATGGGAAATGACACCAGATGAGTTGCTAAAAGTGCCGAACTTAATGGACAAGGCTAACATTATGTACCTTAGAGAAATCGAGAATGAACAGCTCAGGGCTTTGCCTTCAATCACTAGAGCATCTGTACCAGCATATTTAAGTGAGACCAAACGCCGAAAAGAGTCCAGGTAATAAAATTGTCCAGGATAGACACCACTACCAATTAGTTTAATATGGTAACATGCGCCTTCGAGTTGTTTTCATGTACTGCTTTTCGTTTTTCGATACAGATCTCCCTCCCAAAAAGCTCAGAATTTGGAAGAAGTTATTAAAAGTTTGCTAGATTGTGACATTAATGAAATTCCCGCAGCCCTCAAAAGTTATCGTCCACAATTGAATGTGCTTTCACCTCCGCTTCATTATGCTGAAGATGAGGTACTTGCTTACTTGTAAATACAGGTTAATTAGCTCTATGCGTAGGTATTACTTGATGGTGTACTTTTTCACAGCTGGCGTGGATGTCAGACACAGACCCCTCGTTTCATAAGTTTTTGCTGATGGAACCAGCGTCATCGTTTGATCTGGAGGACTCCGAGTCAGAATCAGAAGCGCAAAGGTTAATGACTCAAGCTTTCAAGGATGCTCTGACAATAAACCAGAGAGAGTCCTTAGTTGGGACCATACAGAAGAACCCTAAAGTGATTTATCAGCTTGGACTAAGCCCGGAACGATTCCCCGACTTGGTGGAAAATAATCCATTTGTTGCCATCGAAGTCTTACTAAGACTGATTGATACCCCTGAAATAACTGAATATTTTTCGGTGCTTGTTAACATGGTAATGTCCGTTCATTCCATGGAAGTTGTCAATAGGTGAGGTTCGGAGATGTTTTAAGTAATTATTGTGTTGGTAATTTTATTTTAAATGAATAATTTATAAAAAGACCATTTCTTCTAATTAAGATTGGCAACCTCTGTAGAGGTTCCGCAAGAATTTCTTCACCTGTATATTTCAAATTGCATATCTACGTGTGAGGGTATTCAGGATAAGTATGTACAAAATCGCCTTATACGTTTGGTCTGTGTTTTTCTTCAATCCCTCATAAGAAATCGTATCATCAATGTTCAGGTAAGATATGAGCCTTGTATTTTTTGTGCGTGTAAACTTCATACTTTTACTACTTTTTACTTTGTTTCCGTAGGATTTGTACATCGAAATAATGACGTTCTGCTTGGAGTTCAGTCGCATTCGAGAAGCCTCTGCTTTGTACCGCCTCATGAAGCAGCTGGAATTAGAAGACACGAATTTGCAGCAAGTCCTTGTTAAAAAGTTAGAGAATCATCCGAATCAGCAGCAGTTATCAGAAGCTGCTTTTGCTAAAAGTTTAATTGGACAAAGCTCGCCGTCACCATCCGGTGCGAAGGAACCCAAGAGTTAATGTTTTTTTTATTGTAATCGAAAGTGCATTATTTGTAGTGTGTACAATATACTTTTAAATATTTCAGATTCAAATATATTATAGATATAACCATTTAATAAAGATAGCATGTTTTTTATGAACTGCTTTGAAGGTGATTATTGCAGAACTCATGATCATAACGACTGTATCAATTAGCAATAATGTTAACGACTATGTATATCTTCAACAAAAAATATGCGAAAATAATTTGTAAAATTATCCGCCAAAAAATGATGGCGGATTTCAATATGCTTCAACTCGTGGGTTTTATTCAGAAAAATGACAAAGAGGAGACAGTTGTACTGTTCACAAAAAAGCAATGAACAACAAATGGATGGCAGGTTTCATAATATTCATTCGTAATAATGGTATGTATTACAACAAGACATGTCAATATCGTAAGAACCTACCACCAAAAGGGGTAGAGTAGACAGTAGTTCCGACGAAGCGTTCTGTGTATACAGCCTACCCATTAATAATTTATACTAGGAGTTGATCATTAGAAATCCGTAAAAAGTACACATACCCCCAAATATCTAAATAAGAATAGATGCATACGTCAAAAACTTGTAAAACATTCAACAGCAATAACTAATTATCGTTACTTATAAAGTTAGTTCTCCGCTAATAAAAATGGCAATATTTCCGAGTTATTACCATTACACTCCAACCTGGCTTTCGAAACTAAAATATAACACTTCATATTTTTTTTCGCTTTCAAAGTATCAATAAAATAGTTGCCGATTGCGGTCCAAATATTTCCTGTGATTCCATACAAGTAACGACGAATGTGTACAAAATGTATAAAGCGTCTCTCGTCTCCACCTACTTTATATACATGCGACACAATTTTTTCCCAATTTATAAAACTCATAAAATTTCATACTCAATCCTCGCATCTGTTTCATTTTACAAAATTTAATTTATAAGCCCCTAAGAAATTATAGACATTTTTAGGATTATGAAGTAGTAGTACATTACAGCAATTACAATAGTATCCCAAAAAAAGTGAATACTTGTTTTTAATAAATATCAATAATATTTTTTAAATTGTAGCTCCCACAGATTACTCAGTTTAAAAAACAATTACTCGGATGATCCAGTTTTGAATGCTACAATAACTATAACTGTGTTATTATATTTTAATTATATATGGAAAGCTTAACCTTTACTTTTGTACTCACAAGCAACACCAATAACTACTACTACATTTTAGTTATTTCTGCTTGTGGTTTAAACCTACACATATATAAAGAATTAGCCTTTAAGTATACATAGGAGTACACTATAGGTATAATGAATTATAGGTCAGATATAGGCGCAAGATTGACATACATGTAGTTCATGAGTGGACAACACTCATTAATTATTAACATTCGAATAGTTAACAAAAGTAAAGAGTTTATGGAAATACTAAAAAATCCTGTTAATTAGTATTATTAATACTCACAGTCCTATACTTGTACACCTGAAAAAAAACTAGATGCGACTACAGTTTTTAATTCAAATGTGAAATAACAAAACGAATGAAAACCACAGTAGTTATATTTTTCCGAAACATAAAATCATAACTCAACATTTCCTAAAAAACAATGTATACTTAAAATAACTAATTACTTAAAACCCTCGACGTATAATGAGAATCCTTTTTAACACTGTTATTCCAAAGGTTGACGCACCTGTACATACTTATGCATAAATAATTAATTGTAATTATATTACAAAATGGTCACACTCTCAACTCTGCATCTGAAATTACACTATACTGCATCTCCATGCATGATGTGGGCTTGAATTCAATGTAGGAAATGGAAATTTCCCAATTATATATAGATATACAACAGCTACATATATCCTAGTGTAATAAGTATAGTCGGAAATTCCACGGCACCAAAAACAATCTATTACTATATTTATGTAAAATCCTACGTTGATTTTCAAAACCGCTTAAATACTTAAATATGTCTAGAGCTTCATTTTGCTGTCATATTTTTATATAACATGTGTACACATTAATTATAATTTATCAATATGGTTTTATTTCTTAATATTATATTCCAAATCCTAATGTAATACCAATAATAATTCTTAAAAGAATGACGAGTTTTTATTTTTATACAGATAAGCCATAATTCACAATTTCGGTCCATTCCCAAATGCTACATTATCAACAACTCCACATAAAATCATCCCGTAGTTTCTTAACACTAGCTAGTCAGTTATGAACAATACTTACTATATGTACAAAAAATGTACATGTGTGAATTGAACATTTTCACATCTGAACTTACATCTAGTTGAGATAAATCGGGAACTGTGACGACAAATTCTCTTACACATTTTCTCACTAGAATAAAAATCTACCCTAGTTATCTCACTATGTTTTAGGTATGTTTACTTATACCATACTATGAACCGCGAGTAGCAGAATGCTCCCAAAACAACACTTATTTACCTTTAAGTATTAAAGTCAATTTAACTTTTTAGTAAATTTTTATTCTCCTACACTATTTAGGTATCTAGCGATTACAATATCAGTTAACAACAAAAAATCCCTGGACATGGCAGTGTCATTGAAATTTGCGTCTTATTGAAAATAATGGCGATTTATTTAAACAGGCTGAATGAACATTGTATGTCAATTGACACGAGGAAAACATAATATGTATACACTTATACAAACGGTGACGAATGTTGAAATACAGTCTATAGATCTGCATTTGCCACCAGATGCACACACATATATATATTCAAGGAGAAATTAAAATCACCATTATTTTTTTTTATCATTTAGTCCCTATTAGTTAAAACACTACAGTGTGAGAGAAATACTTGTTTGTATATATTTGTAAAATTTATTTTATTACTAAACGTTATTATTACTTTACTTAATAAAAATTTTTCAATACAGTTTATTCCGTGTGTACCATAACCATGTAGCAACAACAACATCAACAATAATAATAATAATGGTAGTAAGTAATGAGTCATTACTAATGACCACCACAAACAGGGACAATGACTGTCAATCAGTTGGCCACTGAAAATGGAAAACGTAACCTAAAATCTGGGTTATGAACATGATTGTTGCCTGTACAAAACTCAAATAATGAAATCATGACAACATAAATTAGTTGGGTTCCTTATTCCCTACCAGTTACATATGATCAGTGTTGACTGTTTGTACAAATTCACAGGTGAGGAGATAATAATTAATAATAATAGTAAATACTCCAACCTAATGATCCTTCATACTATTCCTATAGCCATTACAATTCACAACACAATTCTAGGTCAGAGGTCAGTGTATGAGGAACACCCGGTCTATCTGCTTCAATAATAAAAGCGTTACCTTTCTACACCTTCATTTGTCTCTCTTCTCATTTCCATAAAAAAAGCTTGCTATACGATGAGCATATCTATTGTTTTCGTGTATACCTACTTGTTCGCATTTCAATGCTTATTTCAAGTACAGTACCCACCTTACCAAAGATAAGATTTATTACGAGATTGCACGAGCTACACACCGCCGTTATATACATACTAGTTTACACGTCCGTGCGCCGTACGAAAAGCACAGCCAATACATACTACATATTATAATACCACATGTTTAACCTCCAATAAATCCTTTCAAGTATGCACTCTCCTTGTATACAAGATATTCACTTCACTTTGTATAATTTCATAAGTTTCACCACTTCCTAGATATTTATACCGCACAAGATATTTACACTTTTTACATACTTACACGACATGACCCTTCGGGTTACGACGAAATTTGAAAGAAACAAAATATTAAATCCCCAAACCTGAAGACAGTTAAGTAGCGTTGACATAAGGTTAAACAAGCTGTTCACATGGACTGTTTATAAACACCAGTTATTTGATAGGTATACTAAATTGGAACATATAGTACATATAATATGCATGTTCTAAAAGGGCTTGTAGTTTCCATGCTTCAGAGCCAGACTCAGAACCGGGTCATTGAAACTTCCGGCTGAGAAACTATCAACAGGTTTGGACAATGCTCACCGTCTTGATGGTAGCATTTGATTTCCATAGTGGTTTCCCCCATGGTGATGACTATGACCATGCGGGGGCTGCGGGGGCGGTGGAGGTCCATGATGCCCACTGCCATGATGAGCTGATGGGTGATGCCTCGGTCCAGGAGGGACGTAGCTGCTGTAGCCTGGATGCTGAGGATACACAGAGGTAACATTATTGGTCATACTGATTTTATTGGAGTGTCCATGGCCCACATGACCATGACTACTTCCATGTAAGTGAGAAGAGGGACCGTGTCCATGAACGTGAGCAGTTTGTTGCGCGTGACCATGAGGTGGTTGCTGGGCATGGTGACCATGATTATGACTTGCATGACCATACGAATGGTTGCTTGTGTTTCCTGAGGTAGAAAAATGATGGTTCCCACTGGGATTCCGATGATAATTCATGTAACCATTCGCCGTTGGAATCTGACTCCTTTCCGTCACCGAATTATTTCCTCCACTGTTAAAATGCGGCAAAGCTTGAGAATGAGTATTTCCAGTAGGTTGGGTACCGTAGGCTGAAGGATGGATTTTTGGATTGGCCATCAAGGGATACCCTGAGTTACTATTCCTTGCATTATGGGCACTGTGGTTCTGAGTCAGGGTATGATGATGATTGTTATGATGATACGGAGTCGATGAAGCAGATCCATTTCCTGAACCCGTATGATTGCTCCCAAATGATGAATGGGAAAAGGAATTATGGGATTGTGCATGGTAATTCACTGGAGGTGGGGCTCCCTTTATTACAGGTGGCTGTCCGTGACTAGCGGACGAAGGCGCAGAAGTAGAAAGGTGATGATGATGAGATTGTTGCTGTGGCTGAGGCGGACCCTGCGAACCTTGATTGGCAACATTTGGATAAAATCCCTGATTATTTCCATGATGGCCATGGTGATTTGAGCCAAGATGATGACCATGAGAAGTTCCATTCATATTCACTGGAGTACTAGTTGTAATATTTACTACAGCTACAGTATTCGTGGAAGTTTTAACAATCTGCTGGTTTACACTTGTAACTGATGAACCTGCAAAGTGCTTTAATTCCGTACTACTCCTATTGCTCATTCCTGCTGCAGTAGTTGGAATAACATCCACACTATTGGACATGGAACACGTGTTAATGGTATTTCCACTGGTACTGACAGGGTGAGAGATACTCTGACTGACTATTTGAGAACTGACGATGGGTTGAGGCTGAGGGTGCTGGTGGATACTAGGTGACGGCGTACTACTGGCTGAGGAGGTGTTGTGTGCTGTGGAAATAGGACTCCCAGATCTATCGTTCCAGTCCCAAGCTTTCCCTTTAGGTCGAAATTTAGAAACTACATTGCTTCCATTGTTGGGGTTGGTCACTAGAGAACTCCCAGATGTCAGCGGCATGTTAATACCACCGTTGCAGTTAGAACCATTTGAGTTAAAATTACTGCCAGAGCTGATGGCCACATCATTGCTAGACATAACACTGGCTACACTACTACAGTCAGAAGCCACACTAGATCTCCCATCAATGGGCTGGTTATTGGTATTGTTGAAATTACCATTATTAGCACTGTTACAGTTGGTACTAGTATTTGATAGATTTGTAGTACCAGCCGAAGTAGTCGTAGTAGCAGAAATACCACCACTGTTTTGTGTGCTGGTCACTACATTACTCGTCCCTTGATTTGCACCCCAATGATTCCACCTTTTCTTGAAGTGGGGCATCTCTGCATTAGCGGAAGGTGCAGGAGTAGTATTTGTACTTGAAATCGAACTAGTTGTTGTGGTAACAGAGCTAGAAGACCCACTATTATTACTTGTGCTACACGGGGCGAAAGTAGTAGGAGGTGCTGATGACTGAGCAACAGAAACTGCTGAGGGGAAGTGGTGAACATTATTTGTACTTAGGTGATGATGATTACTGGTTCCCATTCTGTCCCCGACTTTCCCGCAGTTATCATCAGGAATCTCAGTTTTCTCAACTTTGATGGACATAGGAGTGCCAGACCTAGAGCTACGTGATGGACATTTACTAGAGGGATGAGGTGAGGGAGTGGGAGGTGGATGACTACTTAGATCCTCTGGACTACAATCTTTCTCAATTTTTGGGGTTGGTGGTGGTTTGTCATCCATAAGGACTTTTTCCAGTTTGATCTGACCTCCATTTGGGAAGATTGAGCCACTTCCTGGGGTGGGAATTCTAACGGGGGGATCGTCATCCTCGAGACCATTCGAAGGACTGGGTGTGCGTGGGAGACAACTGTTATTGTTAATATTACTGCGCCTTCCCAGCTGGCCATTATTCCTTGGGACGATCGACAAGGACAGTGCTGTATCTCTCTCTGAAGAGGAAGATGAGGTAGGATGATTGAGCCATATGTCTGATGAACTGGACAAGTCTTTTCCGATGCCGGAGTCAGGGGAGGTAGTGCATTCAATTGATCCTGATGGGGTTTTGGGACGTTCCACAATCTCCACGGTCGTCCCACCACATGTGGAACCCACGGATTTAATTCGAGTGGACGAGGAGCACGTTGAGGACGATGATGACAGCGCTGGAGACGACGTTGATGCTTTAATCGAGATTTTTGGACTTGCAGTTGTGAGTAGGGTAGTAGGATTATTACAACTGTTGCTGCCCCCATTGTTATGTGAGGATGAAACACATGATCCATTTCGGGGCGACGAGCCATTAGAACCCGCCTCCGTACTCCGGCGTCTCTTATCCACTTCATTTGCAAAGCAAAATAGTCTTTCAAAATTTGATGAGATCTTGTTCTGCCATTGCTTTGTGGGTGAGTCCACTCGAGGAGCAGTCACCGAGTTAAGCGAACCTGGACAAAAACAGTACCAGGTCAATTGTTTTTCATTAAAAATATTTTTTTTCAAATCATAACTAATGTAAAAACTAATCAAAATAAAAACTTGTAACGCAAAATGGAAATACAAATCGCAAAAAATTGAAGACTTGAAATAAAATTTTCAAAATTATAAACATTCCTAGACAAAATTTACATTCCATCAGTACATTCAAACTCATCAACTTTCAAGGTATTAACAGCAAAATTTTACAATACACAGGTGTCCAATTAACATTCATTAGCATACTCAATGTCCAGGCATATAAGCCTTCAACATTTCCAACTTTAATTTCCCTTTCTCAAATACGAGCTTCAGCTCAGTCACAATTTTATTCTTTTGGAAAATGCTGGTAAGATCAACGTAAAACATGTGCATGGTACGATGAAAACAAAAAAATAAAGTGAGATAGTAAGAAGATTTGCGATCAGCAGGGATCAAAGAAGGAGTTTTGTAATTTATAACTTTATTATTTAGCTACAAACTGTTATTGTTAGGGTCAAGAAGAGTCGTTAAGAGAAGTACAGAGTACGTTCCAGCCAAGTTACTTTTTACATTATCAAAATTTAGTACACAGTACCTACATACAGCAATCAAAGCGCGAAAAACTTAAGAAAGCCATCACACCTGTATGTGATTATTTCATAACTGTAGGTACTAATACAAGTAAATAATATAGAAACTACCTAAAAGGAGAAGGAGTTTTATTATTTACAATAATTAAATGACTTGTGTTTTAGAATAATGGGATTAATAAAAAAGCAAAAACACCAACTCCACAAAGATGTAGACACTACCACTGAAGCAAATATTAAAAATTACACATTAAGCTGACAACAACAAATAAATCTGCAAAGATTCGTCACCAGCATTTGCTTCGATATAGCGTAAACGAAGAAAGGAGTAACACGTAATAATCATGTAATAACAAACGCAAGAGCACTCAAGAGCTACACCATACATAAAAAGCGAATAATCTCTTAAGTTCAGTTCCTTCGAAAGGAATTTCAATAGAATCCGTGTGGGTCAACAACAATACAAAACTAGATTAACATTACACCAAAAAGGCAAACAACTCCAAGCAAAATCAATACTAACACTACCCCTTTCATTCTACAAACTGCACTCTATAAATACTCCAAACTTTCAAGTAATTACAATACAAGTTACTAAGTTGCACTATTTACATAATATATTTGAATGCAAAGTCATGATTGAGCAATTAACTATGAGCCATTTCAATACCAAACCAAAATCCAACAAGCTATTACATTCGCACGGAACCTCAAAACAAGATCAGGAGGTGGAGTCAGGAAAAATGCATATCGATGAAAAGTCCGGAGATTGTCCAAAACGCGTAGCTATAAAAATTTGGGACCAACCAATATAAAATAAAAATGGTGTAATTGATCTAGGCCCTTACGATTACTTAAAGATACAGCACAGCACAAAGTAACTAATATTCATTGCATACGACACACAGAAAACGACACTAGCTAAATATGCAGACAACAATAAATTACAATAAAACCTAGTTATAAGGAATTTCTCGTTATAAGGAACGCATTCACGCACTCCCGCCATCAATTTATGCAATATTTGAAACGGCTTTTTTGAGGACAAAAAATTTTCAGTCCCTTGCAAAAACCTTATAAACGAGATTTTACTGTAATAAAAACCAGAGATCAAATAATACAATGACATCTACAACAACAAAAGCAACAGGAATAGTCAAGAATGTAAGACAACTTGTAAAAACGCATGCTTAATTCACATAATCATGATTAATTTCACCTGTAGCATCATTAAGCGTCGGAGTGATTGTAAGCGAGTTGGGGGTTGGAGGTTTACTGCCTGGACGATGATGAGTAGGCGTAGTGCTACTAGAAGTAGGTATGCCTTTGCCAAAACCATTGTTGCTGCCCGGGGTCATCACTGAGGTTAAGGTCACTTCGTTGTGAAGTGAATTGGCCGGTGAAGCACGGAATTCCTGAATATCTGAAAAACTGGCTGAACCGGGTCGTGAATGATGGCGATTATGATGGTTCGGACTGGGTGTCAAAGGTGGACCTACAGTTGGAGTTGGAGTCTTGGGAGGACCACCCATCAGTTCATAGGCAGAGGCAGAAGGTGGTCGTTCCATAGACAATGATTGTTTCTTGGGTGGGACAATTATACCCTGCAACGTATAGACAATAATGACTTCATACAATTGAATTTTGACTTTAAACAAATTTACGTTGTACTTATAAAAATGTATTATAATTATGATGCAGTTCAAATTAATTTCACTTATTGCTGTGTATTCATTAATGCCCAGAATTATTCCATCAAAAATCAAAACATTAAAGATACTCAAAATTTCGTTCCATAGTTATTTAAAATGACTTTAACCATCAAGTTTCAAAACTTACACTGGGATTTAGTTCGCTGACACGTTTTCTTGAAACTTGCAATACACTTGCAGAGGCAGAGGTGGACCCTCTACTTGAATCTACCTCATTAAGGATGTCCGTACTCCGTAACACAACTTCAACTGTCACATTGCCACCAGCGGTTCCTACTACTTTCTTTTCCTTCACCAGAAGGGATGAGGCGGAAGACGTATTGCTGGGAGGTCCAACTTCCACTGTATTGACCGTGACAAGAGTAGAATTTGGGTTTGAAGCACCAACGTATCCGTTCTTCGACTGTAAATTCTCGGCAGAAGACTTCGCCATGCTGACCAAGCTTGCTTTCAATCCTGCGGCTAATCCTTCCATCCCATCATCTAGGGTAGAGGAAGCTGCGGATGAGATGGCCAAAGAAGTTTTGACTAAAACACTGGCCCTGGCTGGATATAAATTACCACCCATACTTGAACTGTGGTGATGGATCAGACTCTCAGGAATATTCTCATTTGAATTAGGTCTCGAGATTGGAGAGTATACAGCACGGATAGGCGGTGAGATATTTATGGTCGACACATTTCCGTGCACGTGACCTTCTCCAGCGTGCTGCTGTTTCATACCTGCACTGGGTATACCTAAACTTCGTGCAATTTCCCCAGACACCAAATCATCTATTGTCCGGGAATATGAAGCACGATGAGTTTTATCCTTTGGCGAGATACTTATATTACTAGTCATTTGAGCCGGACTTCCAGATTTTGGTTCCAGATTCAAATGTTGTCTTAAGGCTTTCTTGACCGAGGAGACACGTGAATCAACAATGATATTGTTGCTGGCGGTATTACTACTACCACTACTGACATGAACTTGAGACCCCCTCTCAAAGCCCATACAAATATCCGGCGACAATTGAATTTTCTTTTGCTTCTTCTGCAAACTCAGGTCTTGAGCAGGCGTACGGGGTGGGGTTGAAGAGCGCGCGTAAGAAGATAGTTGAGGTGGATGCTGCTGTTGTGGGATCTGAGGTGTATGCTGCTGTTGTTGAGCGGAACTAGAATGATGAAGAAGATGATGATGATGAGCATCTGGTGACATCATGGTCGAAGGATTCGGTTGTTGCTGGAAAGATGGATTATTTGATGCTGGGGATGGACTATCATTGAGACAAGTAGTAATCAGACTGTGAAGACGATCTTCATAGAAATTGACTTTAGGCGGTGGGACATTCGTATTTTCTGCACTAAAATTCCCCAGGCTAGGACTCGCAGTTAGCAAAGGCATTGGGAGGGTGGGTAAGGATGGAGATGACAAGGCGGCAACAACAGGAACCGAGGAGCCTGGTGAGACGCAACTATTTCTACCCCGTCGTCCTTCTGTTTTAATTTTCATCGGATTACCTTGCGGCATTTTACCAGCCTCAATTTTCCTTCCTGTTTCCAATATCTTTTTGGCTAGCACTTCGGGATTATTTTCATTAATTTTACCCATATCAGGTATATCCGGCCATTCTTGCGAACGTGATCGGGATAAATTCTTTTTCCCAATTGTAACTCCAGCTGTCAGTTTGATTTGTGGAGATACCAATGCAGGTTGCTCCCGAGGTTGCTGCTGCTGGTAATGCTGCTGCTGATGTTGAATTTGTTGTTGATGTTCTGCAAATGCCGCAGCAGACTGCTGATTAATAAGAACAGTTCGCTGAATGCTGGCTATTTCAGGCTCCAATGCACTCAATAAGTTCTCCAACTGTTTACGCTTGTTCAGTGTCGAGGAAATTTGTGTGATTAGGAATTGCTTTGCAAATACTTCTTTCTCTTCTTCGGAGTAAACTAGATCTTTAATTAGGCCGTTTTCTTTGCAATGGTTTAAAATTTCTTCTCGACGCTTATCAGTCAGTTCGTCCTTCGTAGTTTCCAAAGCTGCTACTTCATCCTGAAGAGTACGAGCTTTCGCTTGAATTTCTTTGTGCTGAATCACAATGTTTCTTGCCTAAATTTTCAACAAAAACCAAAATTAGTAAACCTTAATATTGCATAATGAATGTTCCTAACAATTATTATTCCCAAATTACGCACAAGTACATAAACATGAAAATGTTAAGCTTCTTCCAAACATTCGTGTTCCATCAAAAATATTTGAATACTTAAACTAGCGAAATCACCTCCGATAATAACGTGTCCGCTGTTGCTCCTTCGCCGGGTATTCCTAGTTCCTCTAATTTGCTCCTTAATTTACTTGTAGAGTCCTCAATCAGCGTAGTAATTTGCTTCTCAAGCTGCTCTTTCCTTTGGAGTAATTCTTCCTTGTGTCTTCTTTGAAGGGCTATTTCATTCTCAAGATTTTCTTTAAAATTCGAGGATTTCATCGTCTCAATCACATCTAAGTATTGGTTTTTAATAATTTCCAGGAGCTTTTGAAGTGCATACGGTGTATCTCGATTCGGAATGGGAATTTCTTCATGTTTGATAATTCCATTTGAACTAGCTGTGAGGTTAGTTAATTTCTGATCCACACAACCTGGCGCTGGAGGCAGCTTCTTTCCTACTAGTAAACAAAATATAATTAATTAGATCATTATCAACACTACACAATAAATAATGAACACGGTATCGTAGACAAAACACAAATGCTAAACTTATTATTGTAAATTGTTTTTTTTTGAGCACTAATACGCATTAAAAAAATACGACGTATTCGTCTATAAATTTTGGAAATTTTACCTTGCGGTGTCGTACTAAGCAGAGTCTGCGTATGTAAGAGATCAAGGCCGGTAATATTAATAGGAGCTTTCTTCTTCTTCATCTTCTTCATTCTCCTGAGGCGACCTTTGGGTCTCCGGCCTGCAACACCGCCGCCTCGTGCTGTAGCTTGTATCGGTGGTGGGGGTAAATGAATTTCAGTATTAACTTTATTTTCATTACAAGTAGAATTCGTCACCGTTGTTGGGCTACAGTCCATTGATTCATCCTCTTCCATTTCGTTACACTCTTCAGGCTGTATGTACACACAAATAAACAAAAAAATCAGCAATTACTGTAATAATTCTAATGTATTGTCATTACTGAACACGAGATTCATGCTGCATTTTAGCGTCAAACAACATGTAAATTTTGTAACCATCTTTACTAACACAACGTGGATAAGGGACCCACGGAATGTGAGTAAAATTGACACGTTCTCATACATATTTTATAACTGACTAATACTGTAAAGCACAGTAAGACCTGTTCACAATCAGTCCATACACCTTAAAATGACTTCTGTTTTAAAAAATTAATAACTATTTGCTTTCTAATGCACTGCCTTCATCGTGGTTAGTATCCGAACCACATTATTGTCTCGCCAATACCAGATCACCCTTTCCAATTAAAATAAATCCTGTCGGGATTCGTTAAGTCAACTTGAATAACTGTTCTAAGTTAACTAGGGTAAAATGTGTCAATCAAAACATTCATTACATTACTCAATGTATTAGATTATGTACAGCTGAAGTAATAAGAAATTCATACGCTTCAATAAAATACTCATTCACATGATCATAACTGTAAAGAAATTGTATCCACTACCCATTCATAAGCTTCGATTCCTTTTACAATATACAATAGAACAGACAGACTGTTAGTCACAAAAATCAGCAGTATTTCATTAATACTGCTTACTAACAATATATAGAATGCATTCAGCTTAATCAATTCCTCTTGAAAGTTTGAAGAAGCTATCAGAATAAAATTTAAATGCCGGTCTCTTTATTATCTCAAATTTGGACCTCCACTCGTTTCAGGTACTACTATAAACCTTTACAAAAACGAATACACCATAGAGACTCTATTGGTGTGAACATCCATAATTTATGGCTCCTAGTCCTTTTACTAACAAAAATGGAGTCGCTTTAAACATTTTTAAATTAACACATTTTCTTTTATGCTTTAAAAATTCCTATGCAAAATTGAACAACAAACTAAGGAAACGTAATAGCAATTCTATGAGCATCTATGCGCTCAACGCACTAAATCTATAAAATCTGACGGTCCGATATACGGACGACGGGACGACTGTCTCCTTAATCCCACTACGAATCCAACAAAGATCCAGAAACCAACACATTTTAACTTTTAATAACGTAGTTTATTAATCAATACTGCAGAAAATTGTAAACCAAGTTCAACCACCTTTGTCAGTACCCCATCTCCCAACTTAATATTACCATTGACCCTGAAACTGCAGACAAAGATAAATCATATCATAAAAGTAAATACAAGGGTAGTAAGAATCTTATTCATTACAGATACCAGAAGCGATAGAAATGTACGTTACTATTTATTGCAATAAACTAGCAATAATAAAATAAAGAAACTGCCTCTTTGCAAGGAACATGAGTGTAGTAAATTCTGATTCACTCTTACTGATCCCATCATATTGGTTTAGTGACAGATAGATTTGCAGGTTAGCCTTTTAACAATAAAATCTCACGTAATATATAATTAGTTGTTTGAATGCTCCTCAGCTAACTTTGACTGCGTCATCAAAAATTAACCGCTTAAACAGCTTAACCGAACAAAACTCGTGGATTGAAGTTGGCATCGCTGGGATATACTTACATTATTGTGCGCATTTCTATAAAGTAAATACATAATTTGGCTGATGTAAGATATTTTAGACAACAAACCCGCAGTGAAGCCTGCTTTAATTTCTGTTGCCTACAAGTAAAAATTATAAAATGTATTTCACAATCATTGTAGTAATAATACAGACGGATAGACCAAGCTGAATGGCACTGCCATTGGCTACGAAGCAACATGAAAATTATGTGTAAACGTTCATAAAGGCAGAAACAAATAACTCAAATAAAAATATAGCGAAAACAGTTCACATACAACGCATAGTGCTTAATACTACTGATTTGAAGTTTATCTCTAAAAATCTTGATGATATTCACATTTGTTTTGACAAAGGCTTCGTTGCAAACTGTAACTGTGTTCATATACAGATCAGAGAAAATACGACGAATTATTATTTGAAGGGAAAGCAGATATTTAAAAATAAAATTTCTTTAATAAGTGAAAATCCTTGCTTTATTATCTTCCCAGAGTTTGTCATAAAGGTTCATGCAGATACGTATGTATATATTTTTATTTCTTTACTGTAAGCTCTGTTACGTTACAACTAATGCATGCAAAAGTATCTACTTGACTTTTATATTGGTTTCAGATATGTGTAAATGCATTAATGAAATTACTATTGTAACGTGTGGGAACTACTGAGCTTGTATTTGCCAGTTATTTTGATACCATTTTTCACACGGAAGCGATAAGAATAATTTAATTATTACATTTCTTAGATTGTCACTAGAATAATACACGGAAAAAATGTACATGGGGATCCTTAAGAAATTATTCCTTTTATCAAAAAAAAAAGTTTACCTTGCTCCTTGTACTCTTCTTCCGTAAGACTTTTTTCTTTCCTCGAGTGATCGTTGCTTTGCTGCTACGATTTCTTTGGTTTCTCGTGCTACTGTGATTAGCAGTGGTAGTGGTATCGTCTTCACTGTTCTCTTTGGAACTTTTACCCCGACTTGAACACCAGTCTGACCATGCACGCCTGGTTGTTGGACCAACCACAATTCCACCATTGTCATCACTTTCATTTTCATCCAAGTCATTATCCACATCATTCTCATTCTGGTCTTTTGTATTCGAATTCCTGGAGTCATTCGAGCTGGAATCAATTGCTTTGACTCCGTTACTCTTTCCATTCGCTGCGAAACGATATTATAAACAGAACTATTAAAATCACAGAATATCATATTATAATATTTCTGCATTTCAATCAAGGGTTTACCAGTAAGTGAGAAGGCTATATAAAAGTGACAAAAACAACTCGTGAATTTAATAAATCGTCACACATTAAATAGAATTCACTCGATTGATAAAATATTGATTTTAATGACTGAGATAATGATTGGATCTCACTCAAAAATTTTCCTCGTCCTCGTGCTCCTTCCTCATCTCCTCCCCGATGTTTTGACCCGTCCTTTAATTTCGAGAAATACCGTTCCAATTTCGTACGATCAATAATATGCAGATAGTACGACACCGGCTTATTCGTCCACGATACGGATCCCAGTGTAGGCTTTAATTCACTGACATGTATTATGGTCCCAATATCAGTGAGATTCCTCTCAGTAATTCTAAAATTCAGAGGACAGAAGGATTTCGACGAAACTATTCTGGCACCGTCTTTCAAATCAGCGAATCTCTCCTTCAGCTGATGGTCTACATTCGGGCCAAATGCGAAATTATTCACAAATACTATAGTTGCTTGGGTAATTTTATCTCGCATCATTTCATTCAAGAAATCTCCTTTGATCAGGGTATACTCTCCATACTTCTTCCCATACCATCTCATCCACATTCGAAAATGACGATCCATTTCCTAAATCAAAATAGAGAAAAAAACCATCAGTTAATTTAATTACACTATCACAATCATAGTAATCATCCAATGTTCACAACAGCTACTTAATTACATTATTGACAAAAATCATAACTACTAATGTCCTCACTAGTATAATTGTATGTATTCCTTAAAGTTCCAACACACAACTATGAAATAACTCCAAAAGTAAACTTTTACAACAATTTACCTTGCTCCAAGTTTACATATTCATTTATTCTTAATTCACAACTTAACTTCCCTGTTCAAAAATTTATTCCATAATCAAGCTAATGAAAATTCTACGTACCTTTGCATAAGTAGACGGCACATCGGCTTTTTCAATGCCAAAACAGATTTGACACTTGGTGCTGGCAGCCATTTGAAGTACAACTTGACCCACACCGGAGCCCAAGTCAATGAACACATCATCCTCCGTGATTGCAATCTGGTCTATCATTTGACACACCAAGTCGTACGAGGTCTCACCATACACTTCAGGTGAGAACGGTTCATACTGATTTAGTCTTTCTGGGTCAATCACGGCTAAATTGTACACTTGCTGAATTATGTGACGTAGCATGCCTCTGGACGGCCGATTATTCAATCTTTGTGCAGGTTTCGATGTTCCTTTTTCCTATTAAAATTCATCACGTTCATGAGTCATTGATTAAAATGCACGCATACAAAATCTACATACTTGCTTCTTTAATTTATAAATATGTTTCCTGCATTGAAATAGAAAGGGAAACTTAATTTTGCATATCTACTTCATTTCCCTCAAAAATTAAACATACAAAAAATGCCAACTGGTGTACAAAATCCCAACAGTGTGTAGAGCTATCTCTAGAAAACTGCCGGCTTTCGACAGATGAACAAATCAAATATAAGCACACATTGAGTTTTCATCTGAATGAAGTAATCTATTGGAAAGAAAATAGGAAACAAGTAAATGCGCTCTTGAAAATTCCCATGGATTCCAGAGACCTGCCATACAATATGAATCCTTCCTGACACACTTGTCCCAACTTCTGTTTCCCAACCTCGACTCACTATACTGCCACATGAGCCCATAATCGTAAAACTATAAAAAGACCCTCCACAACTGTCTACCTTCTCTAGCAGGAAAAAAAGACACACATTGTCGGAATATTACTTAAATAACTGTCAGGAAATTGTCCTTCTCTCGAATACAAATGTAAATCACTATTTTCACAGTACATACAGAGTAGGAAAGTTTTGACTTAGCATATCCTTGCCCCAACGTCCTCCTGAAATCAAAATGAGCATAGCCTACCAATGGACATAATAATACATACACATTTACGTACGTAACAACACTTCCGTTCGTTCTTCCAGACGACAAAATCAAAAAGAATTGATTTAACCATCGTCAAGTCCCAACGAAATTTCAACAGAAAAAGGGAAATAAAAATCCTGTATACATTCGGTCGGTACGATCCTCAATAAAAGCATTTGGTAATAAATCTTACAATTTGTAAATATACTAGCTGTCACTCAACACGTCAGGGTCAGACCCTTGTCGTTGCCTGTCACTCATGAGATGAGACCGAACAAATATCCCAATGTGACAGCAACTTGTAATCCAAGAATCTAGTTTTTGAGACTGTTGAAGCGTTTCTACACCCTTATCCTTATCGAATACAATGCCCTACTAACTAATTTTGTATAAAAGCCCGATTCAAAATTCCTAGTAGAGATATAGTTTCATTGCACATAATTATGAAACAACAATGAGAGTGACACCACTTACTCCGACACACCTACACAATATGAACAAGTATATGTTTATAAGTTCATATTCATCTAATAGGAACACTAGTCTAGTAGTAGCCAGCAAGATGTATGTACTACATACATACACTTAAATATAGTTCACTGAAAACAACCCAAATTGCACCTAATTTATTATTTCCCAGATTCTGTCAAAAATTACATATCCCTCGTTCTCGTTCCAAATTACCAGTGCAATATAAATTGATCCTTGGATTTCTAAGAACTCCAGCTCTTGACTTACATATGTACGTAATATTGACAATGTCAAACTACAACAATGTCAGAGGGTCAGTCAGTCGACAATAAAATTTAAATATATTATACTGTACTTGTCTGTACAATTATTGTCACAATTGCATTTGTACTCATAGCCCCCTTTAGTACACTACGTAGAGGAGTAAGTACTAAATCATAAATCTCTCAAATCTACTAAAATATATATATACAAAAAGAGGTCCTTCTTACTAATTGCAAAATGGAGTCGATGGCACGGTTATAACGATCACAAAGTCCTCTCATGCTCTCGTAGCTCATCCCATCGTAATCATTCAGCACATTGTTCTCCATGGCTTGCTTCAACTCAGGGAAATCTTCACAAACCCACCTGCACAAATCACAATTTCAATCAATTTTATTGATCATCAACAAACGACGCGGAAAACAACTATCACATAACTTGTCATTACTGGCAGGACATCAGAGCACAAATATAATACCACAACGAGCCGGCTCCTCTGTCTTAAACCACAACCATGCATTATTTTGCCACATGAAATCTTTACATAATTAGGTACTAACCTATTTTCATTATATATGTACATACACACACCGTCGCACATGTACTAGTACTTACTACTTACCTCTCACTCACGTCCACT
This sequence comes from Allacma fusca, assembly GCA_947179485.1. Lineage (NCBI taxonomy): Eukaryota > Metazoa > Arthropoda > Collembola > Symphypleona > Sminthuridae > Allacma > Allacma fusca. Next base: position 39,031,177 of record OX359247.1, read on the forward strand.
GATACCTTACTTAAGTATTTCCGAACCAAAATCCCTATGTAGGCACAGGCACGTATTTTTCCGTACATATAGTATGTGCATGCTTGCATACATACAGATACTTCTGTAAGTATATTTACACACACACACGACAGGATCAATTCATCTTAAATTATTTTCAGCATGACTAAGTTCAAGTTGACACTACATCTTGTCATTTCGGACAGATGCATCGAATTTACCTCCCCCAACCAAAAAAAAACCTTTCCACAAATTAAATTTTTTTGCTACGTATACATATAATTATATATATACTACATACAGTAGAACTCTGGGTACGGCAATGCCTATAAACCCTGAATTTACAAAAGACTGTAAATTCCTTTAGAATTCCCATTGTCATCCACCACATCTCCACTCTCAGCCATATCTTCAGAAGCATAGTGCTAATTCTCTGTCAAATGTGAATGGGCTATTTGTCCCGAGGCATTTCTAATAATAATACACTACTTGCACTCATGTATGTAGATGCCTAAATACACTTGTACTTACACATTGACATTACACACTCGACTGCGTTACAATACAGTAATAAGTATCACAGTCCCTCGCAATCTTCCTCTCCTCTTGCATAATAATCTTCCTACATACATATGTATGCAAGTATCTAGGAATATGTAAGGGCGTGCTACGTACACAAAATCAACTTCACCGAATCTATTTTTAGTAGATATTTCAATTGTGAATGACGAGACTGTGAGATTGAGATGAGTAGTGCAAACTATGACGTATTTTTTTTCTGAATTGTAAATCTCTTCAAGAAGCCATACATTCCTCTCACGTTTCAATTTCTTATTATTCCAATTCTTAAGATCCCTTTGAAGAGATTTTCCAAGAATTTAACGTGTGCATGTAGTTTTTCATTTAACACGTCTAACTAAGCATTGCAAACATCCAGAGATGCACACCTCAACACATTTCTTTCCCAAAGAGATGAGTCATTTGAGTGTCATGTGTATGTAGTCATTGTTCCCATAGACTCATACAAATGTACTTACGTGTAATAATGAAAGAAAAACTGCATTTACATAGCTATTGGTCATTTATATTAAAACACTCCGCTTTCTAATATTTATTACCATGCAATACAATAACTATGGGAAAGTATTTCAAAATCTGTTTCTTGTTCACAATGCATCCCAAAAGAAACCTACAAAATCTGGGTTTAAAGTGCTTCCATGACTAAGGTCAAGGTTACTACTATGTGCCTATACTTACTTTCTGGAAAATGCAATCCTCTACCACACATCTTACCCCTATTTCCACAATGTATTTATAAAATGTCCGTTCTGCCAAGGCGCAGCAAGCATTTAAATTTCTAACAACTGCAATAATTCTGCACATTTTTAAAAGTAAATAGAGCAACCCCTCCTCATACGCACAACACTTTGGAATATCTGCCTATATGCAGTTTCCGTTTGTCGTTGCACTTTTCAAATGGGAAAAAATAAAATAATTAGGATGTGTTTTATGAGACACAAAAGCTTCCTGGAAATAGCCCTCCCCCATCATATGTATTAAAAGTGAGTGCACAAATATGAAAAGTACAACCAAGTAAATAACCTCAGTAAAGGCAGCAGCGCAAAAAAAAAATCCCCATGTCAAGGAAGAATGCATTTCACTTATATGTGTGTGTGTGTGTGTGTGTGTGTGTGTGTGTGTAAAAGGAGTCATAAACGTGTCATTTGCATCTAAGCCGAGCGTACTGTAATTGGCTAAGTATTTGTTCCCCTTCCCATTCAAGAAAAATTGCAATTACCACAGAACAAGGAGGAGGCTCGTCATAAAATATTTTTATAGCGCAAGCATTTCCGTTCGTCCCTAAAATCAACGACCCCAAAATGGAGAATCGAAAACCTAGCCCAATAAGTTATTGCCCACATATACCTAACCTACAAACATGTACAAGTGAAACGTTCCGATCCAAGTAAAAATAAGTAAGTATATATCTCTCTAATATATTCTACAATCCAAGGGAAATAAGAATCTCTAATCCACATGAAAGACGAGAACTTTTCGAAAAAATAAACATTTATCCGTCTCACTTGCAAAAACTTCCAAGAAACTCCCAAGAAAGCAATGAAATTCGGCAAAGAAAAAAAATTTATGATGTTTCCCATCAAATCAATCATTCACCGTTAGCACTCAGCTTTTTTAAACTCATCCCTCAACCAACTTCTATTCAAATATCCTCATGTCCTCATACATGCATGAGAGTGGAACATTGCCATTATTATGTACATTGCGAAGGGGCAAGGAAAGGAAAGGAAAGGAAGTACAGAATACTTCTCCACACTACTATTACATCTCTTTATCAATCCTACCTACACGCACATATTGACTTTCCTATGCATGCGTTCTCAATGAGCCACGCAATTCCAGCCCTCATGTACTTATGTACGTACGTACATGCAAATACATAAATAATTAAAACAAACATGCACAAGAGTGAGAAGATAAATGACTACACACACAGGCACACACACACACACACACACAAACACAAGTTCTCATATGTATCATCATGCATCAGCAGAAATTCCACTTGAAATCTAATAGTACTACATTATAGAGGGCACACATTGCGAGGGAAGGAAACACACCTGTAAAATAATCAAATGCACCACACACCATAAAAAGAACTAAATAAATACATAAACATAGCTAAAAAAGGATAACATGAAAAATATCCCAGTCCCATTCCCCATTGCCATTTAAGGGACTCTCTTTCCTACATTCTTCATATAGGCAGATCAATTATGTATGTATCCACAAGAGCATACATACATACATACATACATACACTGTATGTAAATAAAGGCGAAACAGCTATCCTTTACAATATTTGATTACATATTTACTGCTGACAAGCAAAAGTAATTACTACATTCATTCCATAGATTATTGAACGTATACCGGTCTCATATACATTCATGCATAATATAAATAATTATATTTATGTATATAATAAATGCAAGCAAAAAAAGGATCCTCTCCAAAATAATATTCAAGTATTCACTATAACTACACATCGAAATGTCCAATTATTCACATGTATGTATGTTCGTAAGGTCCGTGTGTGTGTAGTGTAGCCAAATCAGTACAAATAATTACACCTTGCCCAACACACATACATACATACATAAATACAAACGCACATGCATACTCTGTAACTATAGAGGCCTGCGTGCACACAACAGGGAAAGGGAAGGGAAGTAGAAAGAGAGGGAGGGGGATAGACTCCATGTTTTGCGATTTACAGGTCTTTCACCTCATTCAATATGTTTTTACACCTTTGTAGCTATAAGTATATAAGTATATGTTAACTTAAAACTTATAGGCTACAAGTGAAGCAAGTAGTAAGTTTGTATTCTAACAGAGCTTGGTCTCTCATTCTATATACTCCCAAAGAGATCGCTGAACCATTTACTGTCTACTTTTTGACTGTAAAAATAAAAAGTAAACGCACTTGGCCATGCAATCAAAGGGTAATCCTGTCGTGTATCTCCACTCACACAATTATTACTTACTTCACTTCCCTTGGATTCCATGTGCATTTTTGACAACATTCGGCGGAATGACATTACCCCCATGTTCAACACAGTATCTACAGACATGCATGCATCCCCCATACCTCATATAATTACATACATAGATATATGTGTACGTGTTAAAATGTGACCAAAATATTTTTTGGTGCCGTTCCAATTTCCAAAGCTGCAGAGAATAATAACAGATTTCAAATGCAGTTTTTATATCCCTTCAGAAGAGGATATATGTATATGTAATTACTTCTCTCCAGTCATGTTCCACATTCATGTAAAAATATAAAAATATCCTACCAACCAAAACAAGTAATTTTCCAAAACTTGCAATATATCTTTTCTTGGAGAACCTTCAACTTAACCCAAACCAAGGTGTGCCGCGGGTAATATGGTCGCTCAATTTATGTAGATATATACCCGAGCGAGATATTTACTTCAAAACTTGAAGCAAAGTGTATAGTATTCGTATAGTATAGTACATAATAAAATAATAGAATCCAATAATAATACATAATACTACAACACTCATTCCCGTCCCTTTTTACTCAAGGAAGGAAAACCAACAAAGGAAAGTGCGTAACTCACAGAAAGGAAAACTAAGGACAAATGGAACATCTGTTCCCGTTCTGTATTACACAATAGAAAATCCCAAATAGTCTACTACCCATCCCCATCCTCCTTTTGAAGGTAACACTACTTGTAAAAAAACTAGTATGTACATACGTTAGCTCAAGACGAAGAAAAAAAACCACTTATATATGGAATAGTCGTAAGTAAGCAAAATCTTTCCCACACAAGTAATAGTCATAATAAGGAAGGTCAATACAAAACTTGCTTCAGTTTATCCACCTACCATCTCCGTCCCCAGTTTTCCTCAAACAAGTAAACTGACCATCATTGTGTGTGTAGTGTGTGGATTGTTGATATACATATGTGAAATGAGGAGGACTCAAGTTATAACTACAAGTCCGTAACATATAACGACACACTACAGATACATACAGTACAGGCCAACAACTTTCAAATCAATTCCTCTGTTGAATTTTTCAAAGTCATTTCTCTCAACTACGCACTTTATACATCTACACATCGGCATGATAATGGAAGTATTAAAAAAAAAAGTAAATGTCGACACACTACTAACACTACCCCTGGTGTAAAATAGGATCCCCCGACCTGCGACAATCTATTTTCTCTTGAGGTCAACCCTAGTGCACGGAACTATTGTAAAATGTAGAGAGAATAAAATGGCAACTCCAAACTCGATATATTCCCAGCTTCCGGCAAAAGAGTAACATGATGGAATTTCTCGAACAAATAATACTAATTCAATACGTATACCATTACCTATATAATCCGCTCCAGTCAGTGCAAACAATCTCCCTCTGTCTAGAATGTAGTATCAATGAAAAAACAAAGGGCGAGAAACGAGAGGCATAAGTCCCATAATAAATCCAAACTATATACATTTGTACTACAGTACAATAAAATATTGTCCTTCTAGTAACGGGACTCACAATCAGTCCCTACATACATATATGTACACCTATATACATACATATGTAGTAGTTACATATTATACAACTACCATAACAACAATCCATATGAATTACTTATATTTATGAGGATTTAGGTAAACGGGAGTCAGAATAAGTAAAATCCTCAACTTTCCCGTCCTTTCCTTTCCTTCCCTTCCCTACCCTCCCATCTCATCTCATCTCCATCCCCATAATTATAATTATTTTTATTATTCCTACTACAACTGCCACCACTGCCACTATTTACAAGTCGCTGGTATTACACTGCCCTCATCATCATCATTACGTCCCACGTCTAACTCACACACACACTCACTCTCACTCACTCACAATCAGTCACTCTGCCTCTGTGTATAAGTAAGTATCTATGTCAGGCAGTCCATACTACTAAAAGGAGAAAATGGGCCTTCCAAGAAATGCATTTTATCTCAAGGCTGCTTAACTGCCCTTAAGAAAGCGTTACACTTCAACTTACACATTTATTTCGGCAATAATATTTCCCTTCCCGTCTTTCTGACTTTAACGACCCTCCAAATGCACACGTCGGAGTAGTAGAGACATATATATATATAAGCATATATAAGTATAAGTACATCTATATATAAACAAAACATTGCAAGTCAATTGAATTTTACGAGCTTATAAATGTATTTATATTATATGAGAGGCAAGAGAGGCTCAACTCTATAAGTAACTATATAGACATGTACTCCAGTTATATTCTGTAATACTAAAAAAAACATACTTATACATATGCATATATGTATATTATACATACATATAGAAGCACCTTCAACAGTTTTCGCCGTTGCAGCATATCATATTTGTACACTGACTAATAGCATACATAAATATCTATACCTATAGATAAAATGTATTGTGTGTGTACTTAACGGAAAAGCTGTGCTGAAAAGTTTCAAGCAGACAGGAGACAACTCTTATTTCATTTGAAGACATTTCAACAAGTTTCCCTATAACTATACTTATAATTCTTATATGCTTAAATTATGTACGTATGTTTATGCAGACATCCCTCTCGGCATTACAAGAAGCCTCGAGGAAAATCCAAAAATAGTGTATACATACATACACATGGCAGAGATACTAATTCACTCAAAAATTCAAGGAACTAGTATAAATTCAAGGACTTTTCTCATACATATATATATAAGTATATATATATTCATAAAGTTGCGTTCCACATGCATATCTATAAATAAGTCCACATATAACACACTCATCATGTAATGGATCTATACAGTGATGTCTGAAATGAAGCCTGAACAGTTTCACCTTCAAAAGACGATACTGTAGGACCTTACACATACACATACACATATGTATGTAATAAATTTACTTCTTTTCAACGACAAATCCCTACTTACTTGATACGCACACGCATATCTTTACTTCACCACATTGGTTTTCATTCTGTGAGAAAATTTTTAATCTTTCCCAACTTATCTCTCCATAAGGTAAATATAATATTGAAAAGTAAGTTTAAGTGAATGTATACTTAAACACATAAGAATTATGTAGGTATAGATCTATAATGTGTAAGCACAAGTGAAATAAGTATACGTTGACACCCGGAACCGAAACGAGAAAACGAGCAATGCACAGACTTATTATCAAGTAGTATGTATGTACTTAACATATGTGTGTCTAATAATTGTAAAATTTTTTAGGGTGCAATGCAAGTTTAAGCAAGCAAGGCTGCTTCTCGTGTACGTGCTTTGCCTCACGGCATGGCTTCCCCATCCCAGCAACTCGTCTCCATCTCTTCACCATTATTATCCCCTACCTACACACATACACACTTACTAGTTTTGCCTGTAAGTAAACGAAAGCCCAAAACGACCGAGTCAGAAGTAATTTAATATATCTTAGATAACAATACTATATTTACAGTAACAGTATCAACCATCTTTTAAAATATTATTTATAGGGCATTATCCAGAGCAAGAGCAAGAGCAGGAAGGCAGGAATGCAGACGCTGTGCAAGTCCTTACATATAAATAATTACACATCTACTATATGTACATATTACACATACTTGGAACAATATTATTTGAAGATTTAGAATCAGCTTATAATTATAGTAGGAAGAGGATCTTCAATTTTCTTTCCACATAGAAAGAACCTCATTCCAAATTTTTCTACATGTGAATGCATCTATGTATATGTACGTATGAATGCATGTCTTCGTCTACACATATGACCTTACTATTAAAATTTCATAAAAGGCAATCATTTAAAAAGCAGCTCTTGAGAGCATCAGATACCTTTTTTAGAACCCTATATATAAGCCTCACCATAAGTAAGTAAGTAGTCAATTATATTCATTTAAAATGTAGTCGATCATTCACCAGTCTCCCTCCTTCAACTACTCAATTTTTTAAAATATAAATATAAGGACAACACAGAAACTTTCCAAAATCCCCTATCGTCAAATTATCCTTATATCAGGAATCGTGGAAATCACGAAATAATCTATACAAATATCTACACTGCTCCGAATATCCCTAATAATTACTAAATCCATGCACGCATTCTTACAAAAACCGACTCCTTTCTTATACTTATAATTATACTCAACTGAAATAATTATAATAATTATGCGTAGAGGACTACTCCTGACTATTAGTACACATATAAAATATGTAACAGGAGTGCAAGTATATAAAAAAAAACAATTACGGAAAAGCACAGAGCACCCTTTCCATATTACAAGCCATCAAAATAAAAAAATTTATATGTAGCAGCAGAGGACCACATTTATAATTGTTATTGCAAATTTCCCGAGGCCGGGATTAACATCCGCACCGAAAGCCCAAAAAGAATTAATTGCTCCACGAAAAATAAACTCCCTTCAAAGTTATATGCCGGATGGGAAAAACTAAAGAATTCTAATTTCAAAGCTGGTATAGGTATAAGTAGATATATGTAATTAGATAGGAATAAGTCACAAAACTAATATCCATTGGATATATAGATCACATCAGGAAATGTCATGCTTTCACATAGTATATGGCTCAAGTGCCCTCGTCCCCTCATTTGCTCCATTCAAAACCAGTCTAATTCGAAACGTGTCTAATAAAAATCACATAATTAAATATAAGCCCACTTCAATCCATATCAGAGCTCAAACTCCATCAAAACAATAAAGGACGAGTCCTAAATTGGTAGTAGTCCGTTTGACTATCATCTAATATGCATTGGAAACAACTTAATTTGTACGGTAGCAAATTGAACGGTTTGAAATGCAAACCTAAAGCTGTCATTTATAATTTAAAAGTATGTACGGCCGTACTTACTTGTGTACATACATAATTATATGCATACATGCAGAGGTACGGATAAGCCACTACAAAACTTTGTAAGTTACAACTCCTGCCACAGATCCATATAATTGAGAGGACAAACTAAACCATGGTAATTGGTAACATTGGAAGTTTCATTGTTTCTACTCGCACTTGATACATCAATGATAGGATGGTAAATATAATTATTACACCGATACTGTAGAAGACGACATTGTAGGTACTCTCTGTACTTTGTAATGGTACTTGTAGATATACACAAATGATATTATACTAATAGGTTTTCCCTGTCCCTCCCTGTACCTATGTATGTATAATTACCTATAGATGTATATGCATCAAAAATGACTTCTCTCTCAAATAGTAGTACAGTAGCCTTAACCGGGACACCCCTTCTATATGTTCTAGTTCCAGGCTACCAGGAGGAAACCCTACACGAAAACCATACACCCTGACAGAAGGACAAAGTACATATATGTATGTATCTATATAAATCCATACAAAATTTTAAACCGTTCATTTGAACTGTTCATATCACCCTCTGAAATCATCAAACAATAGAAGATCCCTCACGAAGTAGAAACGAGGATAATTCACGAAAGCTATACTTGAAGCAGGGTCAGAAATAATAAAACCAGAGTAAACACAAGATAGGATACGAAAATTGTTCCTGTAATTTTAATTACGCTTGAAGGTACGTCTGCATCTATGTATGTACTTATAAAATATTAAATCCAACCCTCATCACAAGGTATTCGAACAATCCAGAAGAAAACTTACTACAGGCTTGTAAAATTTGTAAACCAGTTTCATTACTAACATATATACATAATTATTTTTCTATACGAAATTATTACATTCATACATATATGAGTTTGATACATACACAATTAGATACATGTGTGTGTGTGTGTGTGTGTGTGTGTGCTTGTCAAACAAATAAAAATTATAAGGTTTCCTCCCGTGTCGTCACAAAATCTACTGCAAAACTTCTGTCTGGTGGGTTTTAAAGCCCGCTATTAATTCAACTCCCTCAGAAGTTCAGAACTTGAACTGACAATAATGATGACACTCTTAAAACAAAACCCCCTCGAAATACATACATATATATTTTAATTCCCACTGCTACTTTACTCATACATATGTATAGGTACTTAAGTAATTAAGTATAACTATGCCCAAGTAAACGTGCAGCCCATGCTCCGAAAAAATCTATGCCTTACGATCAGCTATCAACACATATGATGACGATTAATGTAAACAAAGTCAGGCTGCTGAAGGAGCCAAGAAATACTCTTTATCTTTGTAAAACAAACTTTACTTCAAATTGAATCCAGTATCTGTACCAAGTCAAAAGTCAACCCTAGTAACTATCTAGTACTTCCCTTTTTAAGTAGCTTGTAGTCTGTAGCATATGTTCAAGTGTAAAATAAATATATACATACATACCTAAGCAATTACTTATGTATGCACATGCATGTGTACACACTTGACATGACATACCTATCTATCTACATCTACCTAACACACAATACTTGTAAATTCTGCATTACTTATTTATAGCAAAAAATTTAGTTTCCACACAAAAAAATACTTCCCTATAGCCAAATCATGATGACTACCAGAAAATCTCCTATCGTATTTTTGTTTTTATAGAACGTACAGAGAAAGACATACATAGATACATACATTTGAAACTGAACTACATTTTTATCCCACCGAAAAATGTATTCCCTACCCCCAGCTCCCTACCAAAATCACTTCCATGGACTAAAGATAAGAAGACAAATATTTTTGCAAATATCTAACCCATATTATTCGCAACCGGAATAAATACCAGTCTAAACACAAACTATTACTTTGACAGATAGAGAGCTACAAAAACACATGTAAAATGTAAAACAAGAATAATTCTTTACTACAGCAGTAGGAATAATTATTACAAAATTCCCGTAGGTTTAACTTGACTGAAAATTAAATATTTATGGTATAGTTATTTGTAAATTAAAAATAAAATTTCCAATTAGAAATATACATACATAATTAATAGACACGCAAAAAATAAAAATAAAATCCCGTATTACTGATTGTGAGAGACAATTATTATTATTCGAATAAATGCAAAGGCAAAAATAACCCATGCCGTGTCTGTCATTCAAGTAGCTACAACTAGTACTTCAAAAAAACTGATTCCGCCACACACCCCAGACATACATACAAGACATTGAAATCCACACCAACCCAGGCCCTCAACTACATAAAAACATCCATAAATATTAACATTTATTACTCTATTATATCCCTTCCATCAATTATTATTTCCACACCCTCAGCAAAAACAATCACATTACAAGAACACTACTAGAAGAAATTCCAAAGGAAACTATGGAATTATATCTGTCAACTATGTAGTACATATTTGTCACTTAAACATCAAACCCTGCTTTGTTTAAAAAAAAAAACTCACAGACAACGGATAAAACTCAACATAGGCTCATTATTATATTGAATCCAATCAAACTATTATATAAACCTGAAGATGAAAGACTAAACACCATTGTCATACAACACTAAGCAATTTGGAAACACAATATACCTTCCGACAATCAGACCATAAAACTTATACAGTAATTAATTACCCAGTCATCCTATCATTTTGACGGATATTAGGAATTGATACTAGATACTCAACTCCTTCTCACTGTCTCACTTGTTTACAATCAGTCAGTCCATTTTTTTCGTACGTGTATTTTGCCCATAATGAATTGACAGTCAGGTAAAAAGATACTTCTATCATTACTGCTCTCTGCATAATATCTACACATACATACAATTGTATTACGTGAGAAGAGAAGAGTCGATAGAGGAAAAAATCCAACAAGGATTTCAAATTTCAATTTAGACTCTTGTGGGAACACTTTACTCTTTTCACAGTGATAATAATAATAATATTATTTCACTTTTAATGAGAGGATGGATATATGTACATAAGTATTGTAATGTGCAAAGGAATAATAAATCAAGATAACATTATTACATACAAGTTATATATAATTACATAGATACAACCAAGGATGAAATCGATAATCCTCACGAACATAATCCTAATCCAGTCACACGGATATTTCTTCCATTTTTTATCAACTCTTCTATTTCTAATTAAGCACTTAGTACTTCACTCACACAAGTTTTACCTAATTAGCCTTGGAAGGAACGTCCAACGTTATATTTAGCAAAGCAAATAAGTGGCAGGACCGGGCTGCGAGAAATAATTAATTTAAGAAAACGAAATAATAAAATTATTATTACTATCCCAATACAAAACTCTCGACCCAAGTATTTTCCTTTGATGCATTATACATTATATAAGTATGTAAACATTATGACGGAAGTTGTGCATTAGAGAAATATAATTTTGCATCTACATTTACTTATTATTAATATTTCAGAAAGGTGACTTTTAATAGCCCCGGAGTGGAAGTTTCCCTACTCGCTCTTGCTCTGTTTTCTTTAACTGGTAAGTATCTATAGATATAGAAGGTACATATGTATGTATGTGAGCGGACGTCATTCTTTATAAACATGACCCCATGTCCCATGATTTCATATCCATATGTACATAAATGCAAAACAATGGAGCCAAGGAACATCACACGTTCGTTCGGTTCGTTAATTAAATATTTGCAAGTCTCCTTTATTGCAAGTCTCCTGTTTCAACTTTTCATGCTTTAAATCCATTGCTAATGGAAGCCCAGGGAAGCACATAGAAACATACATACTTTTGTATTTGCTCCTATGTAAAATTATATTTGTAACTGCAACGACACATATGTACATCTGTATATCATATGTATACATAATTACTTGTAAGCTCCCAATTACTTAATAGTAGTTTGCAAGACTCTTTAAATAGAGCCTTGCCGCCTTCAGAAGTGGATCCTGTTGTCTCTCTATATACACTCAATTATCTAGATCATACCTAGAATAAATACATAGATATGTGCAAATGTCCATGTATGCACACTATATGCAGATGGGGTACAAGAGGAGCCCTGATACATACTAATTATAATTATTATTATAGACTATCCACTATATAAAGTACTACGTACTACGTACGTACATATATCCGTGTCTATCTGTATGCATGCAATCTATTTGCACTGTGTCGGGTAAAAGGGAGCTACAATTTGACATAATACAGTCCAGAAATTTACATACAAACGGGCAAACACATACTCAAAATTAGCACATCCTAAATGAACAAACCCGTACATACGTTTGGCACAAATTTTCGCTACAAGAGAGTACTGTATATGTTCTGGGGAAAATTTAAGCTCAGTTCAGTTCAGTTCCCTCCCTCTCGCACTAATAAACAATCTCACGTTTTCAGTGAGCATACGGAGAGTTTCAAATATAATTATACCTACATATATACATACATAATTATGCATTTATGTATATACTTACAAGATGCAAGAAACGTATGGTACGGTGCATTATACTTAATAGTCACGGAGCCCTACTGCTACGACTATAAAATCTCACAATGTTACAATGTCCTTTGGTTTTGCTGCTCCCATTAGCACCAGCTCTCTTCCATTCCATTGATATTCCTGGCTATGGGAAATATGGCTACAGACCTAATTGTATAGCTATCTATTAGGTAGATCCTCGAATTCCATAATATATGCACAAGAAATAACACAACTAATTTACAATCTTTAATAAAAGTAAATATATGCCTGCATATGTAATTATAAGTATATGTATAATTATATGTGTCTATCTCCACGTGCACTGTGCCAATACAATTAAAATCCATGCAAACTTTGCTATATTTCCTTGCTGCTGCAGTAGCAACATTATATGTAATTATATCTATATCTACAGAGACAACAGCCGGAGTAGGAGCTCCCATAGTTCCATAAACTTCAAAAGTACATATATATTTTCAACAGTTTCAGTTTCAGTCATACACATATATTATTATATAGTACAATAGTAGTACAAAGAAGGAGCTCCATAGTTTCTTCCACTTTACATATAATTATATGAAATAATGATCCTAATAGGAAATGACAATCATATTATTAATAACTCAGGAATATTAAGGAAAAGCCAACTGTGATGAGGAGAAGAATACGGATCGATATATAACTTGCATTTCTCAAACTTGAGGAAATGAATACAATATTAATAAATCTTCATAGTCTTTCATTTCAGGACGGATCTATATATATAGGGATAAATACACCTATACAATATACAATATAAACACATGCTGCACTATTATATTTATATGATACTAGAAAAACACCTACAAAGACATTAATAATGATCCCAGTGAGCTTCGAGTTTGGAACTGGAACAGAACAAAACATTTATAAAGTTTCTGCCGGCATGCATGCATATGTACATATATGTATTTACATATAATAACACATGTCAGCACTTATAATAAATACACGCTTACACATGTATGAGCAATAACAAGAAACACGAGTGAGTCTAGATCATTAGATTATAAATATACTAGTTAAAAGTCAGTGAAACACTGGAACACTATCCTTATACATAGACTCCAGGAGAGGGGAGACCGACATTATTTTCGCATCATTTTCAATTATTATTTTCATTAAGAAAAGGACCCTTTCAGTAGTTCCCAAAATTCTCGGTCCGCTTAATAAAGAATTATTTCCTTTTCCAAGGCACGAACCGGATGAACCCAAATTGTCATCTAAAACTGCATTTCTCAATAGCTATACATACTATACCCCTATACCTATATAGGAGTAGTAGCTGTAATTTTCAAGTAATTGGCAAAATATGGCAGAAAAGCTCCACACCATACTCAACTCATTTCACATAATGTAGATACACATAGACTCCATCCATATAAATATCTATGCCTAATTACATGTATACCGACCTCAGGACTTGATACAGAAAATAAATTTCCCTTCATTCCCTACTTGAATATTAAACTACAGAATAGTGGAAAGGCTGAAAAGCAAATGTGAACTTTACACATGTACGACAATAATAGTATGAGCACGCTGAACATTTACACATTTATGGGAATATAATAGGCTCTGAATCTTGAAATACTACACAGTGACCGAGATATAAAATAAGTGTATAAGTATCTATAATTAGATACATACACGGAGAAATAACTGTCAGTTCACTAACGTTCTGCTTGAATTGAGTAAATTCTAATATTTTATCAATGGGAGCCAGAACTTCACACTTACCTATATTACAGATGTATGTACACTCTGCTCTCATAAATACATACGTACACACATAACTTACACACACACACACACATACACATACACGTATGCTATAAAAGCAATTCAACTGGAAATAATATTCGCACAATATGCAAAAGATATAAAACAAATTTAGTATTGAATAATCTTTTATTACTCTCGAGTGCCGTCTCAACCTGGAGATAAAAAAAATACTATCCAAGACATAAAAACTACAAATGCATTCTTACAGTGAAAGAACCGTTGCATTGAATGTCTACTACTGATATCATTACGATTTGTCAAGATTAGCTTTTAAACCACATATTAAGGTACTTCCGTCATATCACGATATACGACTGTCAAAATAATATTGTACCACCACCAATCTACTATATGTAGTAGCAAGTTATGAGTAGAATCAGCAGTATGAGAAATCGATTGGAATCATTCCTATTTACAAATCAATTCTCCATTGCGGAAATGTCTGTAATAAATACTAGATTCTCAAAAAAAAAAAAAAAGACAAGAAAAAAAAGGTGATCACATTCAGGTGATTCCAATCTAAATATATACCTATACACGTCTGGAAGCCAGAGATAAGCTGCTGTTGAAATCTCCAGAGTGCACATAGCACATGTGACATGTCATATCTGAGGGTAAGCTAATTGTAAAAGGCTTTGCCAAATGCCATGTCCCTTGAAGAACCCCACTCAAGAACCATACAGACATACATAACATAGGTGATCATATTATACATACAACAGAGTAATCTCTACATAGACAGATCCTCATTGGCAATATTATTGCCATATTGGCGGCATGTATAGATGTGACTTTACATTATTCAGTTAAGCAAGTTCACACACACAAAAAAATATAGTAAAAAGAGAGAGAAACTTTTGTAAAATCTAGAGAAACCAGAAATCCGTTTGATAGTTCGATATCCCGCAACGATCCATCAGTGAAGTGATTCCCAACCCTCAAAGTAGCGCTATCATTCCGTTATTTCCCTAAATCTATACATAATTACATACTGTATATAAGTACTCATACCAACATCAAACCAAAACCATTCAATAATCAGGAACGGTTCATCCTTCAAAATTCTCATCAGATGATGGGATGAGATGGAGAGAAATATACGATTTTAGATTGTTCCTTCACATTACAGTAGTAGTACCTATTACCTATACAGTAACGACTAATGACCTTCTTTAAAAAAAAAAATTTAATACCAATTTATATTATTTTCTATCATTCTATCCTTACGTCTGTCTCTGTACTGTACATCCATCTATTCCTACAGTACATGAAATTTTTTATTTTCTCAATTTCCTTCCCTTTACACGGACATTATTACTCAAAAATCTGTGAAATAATCCCGCCCACACCAACACACCAACGCGGACCATACGACTACTACATTTGTCTGTCTGCTCTACACATTATCGGTTTGATGTACTTAGATATGCACATCCATGGGGTAAAGATATAGGTACTCCTGAATCCTGATGTGACTGATATTTATGACTTTTAAAAATCCCCCAGGAAGGTGGAAATTTCTTTACCAATACCAATACCCTATCACCTCCTTTAGCTTCTTCAAAGCCAACATTGACGTAGCTACCTACAAGGACTGAGCAAATAGAGAAAAACGGTACTTTTGCCCTGCCTAACCTATCAATTTGAATTCCTTAAATAAAGAACATCTACCTATTTGTGTAATTACAATTACTCGGAAAAAGCAATTAACCGCACGAATACTTTCGGAGAAGGCCAGAAGAAAAACCGACACTTAGCAAACAAAGCACCCGTGTGGTTCTCCCCGACGTGAGTGTTCATTCAAAGCTAATTTCAAACCTCAATCCAACCAATCAAAATATAATTAAGAACATATATTTATTTACACACAAGTTTACGGCAGTTAGAACTAGAAATAAAGGCAGCCCTACAATCCCTCCCTTGTTCACGAACCAAGTAAGTACCCGACTTGAACTCGTCCTTTCATAATTTCCATAGAATAAGCAAAACAAAACGGAACATTGCTTCACGTAAAATACATCTAGGTATAATACGAGAAACTTCAAAACCTTTATAAATAATTAATTATTATTAACCCAGCCTCCATAAACAACAATTAAATAAATTAGTTCCCTCTCCCTGGCAGAGAATGACAATAGACATATCTATACCTATATGTATATACGGAATTATGCACAGTACATGCATACAAGTGTACTGTATACGTACACACATACGCACATTATTATACCCATACAAGGTTTGACTGCCCCAAGTCTCCTGCACGTACTTACCTGACATTTACATATCTATCTCCAAATAATCTAAGTATAAGTACTAACAGTAGGATGTACGAATGCATGCATGACACAACATGATTACTTTGAAATGATCTGAAACTAAACACTTCAAGTCACATCAAATAAATAATATTCACATATAAGTAATTATATGCAAACGACTCCGGACAACGAGAAATATTCCATCTTTATGCATTTACTACGCTGGTGGCTCCAACCACTACATGTACTTATAGGTATACTTAGGTATACTTATATGTATGCACATTGAGTATGTATCCTTTACTTGTGAAATAATGAGCAGACAGAGAAACCAAATTTATTAGAAAATATAATGCATGCGTATATGTACTAGTCAGTTACTGATATATCCTATTACAGGATCCAGAATCCAGACTTCCAAGGTCATCTAGCATTTATTTCCAACTTCCAACGTTGAACTCGATCGGTAAAAAAAATTCGCTGATTTTTACTAAACATCTTATATATAGGTATACCTATACTTTCAACAAAGAAGGGTATGTGTGTACTAGTGAGTCTTCCTATATTCCACTCTAATAAATCTACAACCCATGACATGACAGCCATCATCATCATCATCATCATCACCACCACAACCACCCCACCAGTCTTTTTTTTGTCTCACAAAATGCAATTCAGAACCCTGCCCTCATAAACTACAGACAGGCAGAGTCTACTACAGTGGAGTATAAAAATCCATCCCCAAAATTGCCTTTAAAAAATAATACTTCTTCTTCTTCTTCTTCTTCTTATAATCTAATCTTCCACCTTGCAAAAATTTCCCTCTTTCGTAGTACCTCTCAAGAAACCAGTTCAAGATTAATTAATATCATAGTTACTCAGGCAGGACTGAGCTACAGCATGTACGTAATTAATTGCACTGCTGCTACTACTACTACATCATCTTCCTCATTACCATCCCAAACATAGTACTTCTGCCCCTTGAAATTATACCACGTTCGAAGCGTCAATTAAATTATCAAAATCGAAGAACTTGTAGCTGTTAAAACTAATAAAAACTTGGTCTTGCCTTGTCCAACTACAACTATGGAAGTACACAACCAGCTACATATATACATAATAATTATATGTACCAGCTCAACAGTCACCTCCATCCAGTCTGACTACTCCATTCTTCAAACTTGAGACAAATTATTATGTAGACCCTATGCAATCTTACTAGACAAACACAACACACACACAAACACACACACTTACACCTTTATTAATTTAGCCACCTCGAAGACCTCCATTAGTATGGCTGAGAAACCCCGAGCAACAAAAGCAATATAATATCCCAACTCACCCTAATGGGACAGAACGACAGACAAACAAAAAAAAAGTTCCCCCAATGGAGACTAACTTTTTTGAGTCTTAATTAAATATCTTTTGCAAATCAAATTCCAACATCCAAATCACTCCTCCCGTCCTCACATTAAAAACAATTTTCATAACAATAATACTAATTAAATTATTATTATTATTCCTTATTCCTACTTCCCACAAACTACCCAATTTTGAAAAACCCTACAAAATAACTCCTAACATACTTTTTTCTACCCATCATGTAGTTTTAGGTATTCAGCACTTTTGCCTTGCAAATTGCATTGCCAAAGGCAGGCTACTGTACATTTGTTCCTAAAGACAAAAAATAAACAATTCACGCTAATAGATTCCGTTGTGCAAGATTTCTACTGAGAAGGAAGGCGAAGCCGGTATTTTCATGTATTTATTTACGGACAAACAAACACACACAAACACACACATAGATACATGCATACATCCAAATCCAAATTGTTTTGCAAGGATCGTCCTCACTGGATCTGTATAAAAACATGTCTGCATAGATCCATACATTATTATTTGAATGGAAAAGCTGCTAAAGCTGTAATAAGTTTAGCCCGCATTTTCCCTCTAAAATAACTTTCTACAAAAAAGATGCATAAAGTCATATAGTAAAACGGATAGTGGAGCCTTAGGAAGAGAAGAGATATCCAGAGACGTAGAGAGAAGAGAGAGAGAGAAGAGAGAGAGAGAGAGAGGTCTTTTACAATTCCATTGTAGGAGGAATGAGAAACATTCGCAATGGTGCTCGTTGAGAATCATGTGGATCGATGAGACGCCACGTGCCGCAAAATTTCTTCGTTCCCTTCAAACGCTCAAACACATACTATACACAAGAAAGTGAGAGAGAGATTTTGAGAGAACCTCTATCCATCCCCATATATACTATTCCATATAATATGCACTCCATATTTACTACAGTTTCCCCATTTCTTCAGCATAGGAAAGTGTCAGTACATTTAAACAGGAGAGAGAGAGAGAGAGAGAGGGACAGAGAGAGAGAGAGAGAGAGAGAGAACGAACGAGAGGAACATTTAACGCAGCAAGAGCATTATTATAGTAGAGTAACATTGGCAGTGGCAGCAGCAGCAGCGCAGAATGCAAGTCGCCCATTGGTTCCTTAGCCTTCCATCATTTTCTCTTTTCTCTTCCTTTACTTTTCAAAGTATATGGGATATGTATAAGTATAGGTTTAAAATGCACACTTTACTCCTATATATATATATAAGTGTACAGACTTGAGACACACATAACCTACAGACACTACTCATGCAGTGCACTGGATTTTCGAGCAGACCCTCCACATAGACATACAAACACACACACACACACACACACACACAAACTATATTACACTGCACATGGAAGAGTCAGAGTAGAGTTCGAGTGAGAAAGAGAGTCAACATAACGCACAATCCTTTCACATGCGTATACCTTCTGTAGATTCCCTTCCTTCATCCCTCTCTCTCTCTCTCTCTTTTCTGCGCTTTTACATTCATCCCAGTAAATAAGTTGTGTGTGCACTTTAGGTATACTTATCTATACCACAGAACTTTACTACTACCATGATTGTGCCTAGAGCTTAAACTACTACTACTGCCTTGCTCTTCTTTCCCTCTTGAATACAATGTTCCGTCTTCCGTCTACAACGAACCGAACCACCGGCCAAAATATAAGCCATTCACAACATATCTAGAGCGCAGGAGGAAGGAGGCACTACTTAGTAAAACTTAACTTGGTTGATGCACATTATTCCCTTTCCCTATATTATTTTTGTTATATGTACAGTACTCCTCATTATCTACCTACACTTATAATCTATACACTTATTATTATATCTATATATAAGTATATAAGGCTTGGAGTCTTGGAGACACCTAAAACTAGTTACAGTTACTTGTCGTCTTCCTCCCTACCTATTTCCCAAACACTCCAGATTGAATGTGTAGTTTCACATATAGAGTTACACACAAACACACACACACACACACACACACACACACACATACACATACATACATCCAATACCTATGAAAAGTATAATCCTCCCCTCCGACATCAAACATACTAACTTACACAAGTACAAGGTTTCCTTCCACTACTGCAAAATCTTAAATATTTTCAGAGGTTCCACAAAAGGAAAATATAGTTCCACAAGAGAGTATTATATAGCTCACAAAAGTAAGTATAAGATATACTTCTCTCAAAATACTTATAAAGTTTCCCACAATAGTGAGGTAGTAGGTATAACTTATTACAGTATCTACGTATATGGGTTGAATACAGAGAGGGAGAAAATGAGCGAGTAGGAATGAGAGAGAGAGAGGGAAGAGAGAGAGAGAGAGAGAGAGAGAGAGAGAGAGAGAGAGACGAAAATCGAATTTTCATCCTGTTCTCTCTAGACTCACTTCATACAATTTCCCTCAAACTCTTGAGTCTTGAGAGAATATATAAAGACTCCCATAAAATACGTAGACTTATAGGGTTTACATAGGTATACATTTCCTACGATACAATGTCACGGGATATGTACTGCACATGCAAGTCTCCTTTACCTAGAGAGATATATCTGGCCAGACGTGCCCGGCTCACTCAGTGAAAAACTCAGCACACACACACACACATCCAGAGACAAGGTATTGATTTTACCTTCAAACAAAAAACTTCGTACTCAACAAAATTCAACTGCTCCTGCTGCTGCTGCTGCTACTGCTGCTGCAGCTTTCGTAACTGCAGAGCTCCTTCCAACAAACTCTTGATATGATTTTGATATGTCTACATTTTTTTTTATCTGTCACTACAATGCACGTCTTGTGTGTTCATCCCCCTCTCCCCATAATTCATAATTAGTTCTACTTTTCTGGAGCATAATATAAAAATGACAGGGTAAATAATAAAGCATTGCATGTTAATTTTGCGTAAGGTTATTCCGCAAATAAACCTATGTTTTAAAATCAATTATATTGGCATCGATTCCATTGCAGTAATAACATTTTTCAATCAGCTGTCTCACAATTCCTATTGACAGTGGTAATTCAATTCAATTTCAACAGTAATGTATGTAATCATGAATATATGTATGTATCTTCCTGCATCATGCACTATCTACACATAATTGACAAGGAACGAGATATTATACCTATACACAATATATAGATACATACATATATCTGTGTACACTGCTACTGAAATTCCTCTCAATTTTACTGGACGACAATGTGAGACCTATACCTACCATGAATCAATTATGTATACTAATAGAGTGTATACATACAGAAAATAAGGATTAATCACAAGTATTTTTCATAGCACAACAACAGATTATACAAGTACACGTATCTACAGAAAATAAAAATACTATAGAATTATTGCATGATAGCTGTGCGGGCGGGGTCATGGTTAACCCTACTGCTCCCAACCTATGTCCAGCCTGTCCAAAATGGAAAAATTTGAGGAATACTATTATTTTTTTAAACTCCAGTTAAACCTACAGATTTGAAAAAAAATATATTCGTTTCCGGAAGTGTTTTCTGCTGTTTTAAAAATTTTCAACATTCCAGGTTCATAAACAAAGCCGCAATAAAATTATAAAAAATTAAAATCCTTATATTTCCGCCATTTTCAATGCTAGATAAGCGGTCCATGCAATTGCATAGGGGCCATCAAAATATTTCTACGAAATGAAAAGGCAATTTCTATTATTTTGAAGCCACTGGGAAGGCTCAAAGTGGTACACATGTGTAGCAGGGATACCAAAGATTGTCCCTATCACCTTTGCAGGTCACATAGGTCAACTTGAGGTCACGATAAAAACGAGTGGAATTCTCCCAAATAAAAGCCATCTGAGAGTTTCAGTTTTATTTATAGGAGGCACTGGTGGTAATTGTGTCGTATTGACAATTATTGAGAGGCACCACGCTATAAAATGACGATTTTGACGTTGACCTCATCATACTCGTTTTTTTCTCTACAGGTCACAATACACTTCTTGTACCTTGTTTAGGTTTCCACTACAATTAGTTTTGGCAAAACTCGGTATTTGTTTCCGATTTATTTTCCATGTAGTGTTTGACCTCCTGATAACCTAGTTGACATCCAGGATCACGGTCTTGAATGAGGATATGTTTGGAGGGGAAAGCAGACATTATTCGTCAGTTACACTGTCTAACCTTATTTGACCCAAGTTGACCTGTAAAGGTCGCGTCAGTCATTAGCAAAAAAGTGGCCCAATCTAACCATTTTTAGGTTGAATACAGCGGGGTTATCAAAACGTTTCGTCCAGACCAGTGCTCGGCATGGGTACGAAAAATCGGTACCTGTACCCGTATCCGTACCCGAAGTGCGGGTATTGTAATATCTGGTATCTATACCCGTACCCATACCCAAGTATCCGGGTACAAATTTTTCATACCCGTACCCGCAATGTAATCTCAAAATATGTACCTGTACCCGCATTGTACCCGTACCCGAAAAATACTCGAAAATTGTACCCATACGCGGGTATCTCAGTGTCGTACCCGTAATCGTACTCGGGTACTTTATATCCAGATTTCTCTAAATGTAGTATATAGTATGTTATGTATAATAATGTATGACAGCTTATTGTTAGTGTGTAATTTTGACTAGCTAGAGCGGTATTTGATTTTGTATATTTTCATTGAAGATTAGAAACACTAGAAGCGTTTTTGATTAGAAATAAAATTAACTTGCATACTTGCAGATTTAACAAAATATTACCAACCGTACAAATTTTTGCTGAATCCTATTCTCCTCTTCTATTTTGTTATTATTCCTCGTTTGTGTTTATTCATTTATACATCCTAAAACCTGTTTCCCTAAACACATATATTTTAGCTACAGTCTAAAATACATTTACTGTATGTTTTAGGGTTAAAATAGTATTAACACTAAGCTATAAGTATTCAGAAAGACCAAAAATAAGCCCAGAAGTTTCCAACGTACGGGCATTATAGTATAAAATTCATTAAAATGTCTCAGTTCTCAGTGTATCCAAATACTCAATAGGGTACAATAGTCGTGGGTACGATAGTAAATGACCCCATTATACCCGTACCCGGTGGGTATATGCCCATTTTGAAATCCGTGTACCCGTACCCATACCCGTATCCATACCCGAAATTTTTATTTACCAAAGTGTACCCGGGTAGTACCCAAAATTGATCGGGTACACAAAATTGGTATCCGGGTAGTACCCATACCCGTACCCGTTTACCCGAGTATTACCCATACCCGTGCTGAGCACTGGTCCAGACGATCTACTAACTGACCTCAGGTCAACCTAGTTGACCTGATGGTTGACCTATTGGGTTACACGGGGAATTTGTGGAAGGGTGTTTCAGTTTTCAAAGCAGCCTGGAGGAAATTGGGTTACTGCATGTGACAACTCCTTTGTAACTTTGTTGATGGACCCTTGCATGGAAAATTCCATTGGACAGGCTGTCCATACCTTGGGAATATATGTAACTAATTTAGGTTGGGAGGCAACGGGTTAAAACCTGGTACACACGTCTCTTACAATCAGAGTTGTCATCAAAAGTGTTCCATGAAATTATTTGACCAAAATAAATTCCTCAAATTTAAAACCATACTGACAATTCCTACTTTGTCTGTGATTTTAGACTTCATATTTAATTCAGATGGTAACATCGTGGGCAACCAGCATGGCCAAATATATTGCGACAAAATTTGCCAGGACTCAAATACAGTACAGCTACATAATAACATAATAAGTACTTATACATCAGTAGTTTCAGTAGATATGTATGTACAGGCACTATTACATATGTATGTACACACGTACCATAACATAACCATGTACCATTACATGGAGAGACTTCTCTTTACATTATTAACGCATTTTGCGAATATTCGACTACAACCATCCCATGTTTCAAATTGCTCTGCAAATCCAAATGATAGGATTGTAAATATAGTAACATATTCATGGGATATGTCAAGAGCAAGAGCCAAATCAAATACTTTTAATTGTATTTATAGGTATATTATGTATCGAATCGTTACATAACGTGTCGTAAGTCGTAACTATAATTACCTATACATACTTATATCTACATAAATACAGTCACCAGAACCACACGTTTGCATTTGAACTCCATATCCACGTTGCTCTTGCATTCCCATCACCAGTCCAGGGAACTATCCAGCTACACAATAGGTATCATCAGATATATAATTATTACGTACCCTTACATAATTACATGTAAATAGATATGGACACGTATATATTTTGGAAATTGTAAACTTCAAAATAAATGACAAGTACGGATGTAACCCATTCCCTACTAAATGTTAATTAAAATCCATTTCTGTCACAGACATCAGTACATACATACATAGACTCGACTTACTCCAATGAATGGATAGGACCATAGGACAGTAGTTAGTTAGCAACTACCAGCGTAGGAACCCACTGCCACTGCAAACCACATCCTCAGAATATAATGTAGCTCATAGCAACAACAACAACAACAGCAACCAACAAACACAAGATAATTGCATGCCTACTTTACACAGCAAAAGGATACACAAGACATATAACCTAAGAGAGACTAGGAGGACACAGTCCTGAACTACTCTGTTGACTCTTTGACGTTTAAAAGCATGAGCACATGGAGTCATAGAGTATTATTTACTCCTACAAATAAATATACTTACACCCATGCATACTCCATACATATCTATGTATATATGAATATTCGAAAATTCAATTATTCACGCCCTACAAAAATAGTCTCAGCCTGGCCTTAGCCTTCAACACTTTATATGTAAATACCCTCGTTCAATATAGTAATTATCCCTAAAGAGAATGAAGTTTATATACCCCATTGCTTACTTTTATGATTACTTCCTCTAACCTAAAATAGAGGTTTCACAAAAGTAAGTATCTGATTCGGATGAAATAACCTCCAATCAGGAGCTATATATATATATATATATATATATATATAAGTGTACTAATCGTACAGTACCATACCGGGCAACAACCCGTCTGACAATGAGTGATAATGACTCCAGTGGAAAATAAAAGGATCCCAAAGGAAATTACCGAAACTAAATCTAGCACAGACATACAGGTACGTACATACGTACATGTGTGCAAATATAATGACAACACTTACGTGAATAAATATTCTCCCCACAATGAAAATGACATCTGAATAAGTTATGATTTTCAGGGAGAATTTCTCCGATGGTAGACAATCCCATTGTATGTAATTATATACATAGAAATTATATATAGGTATATAGATATAGGTAATTATATATGTAGAGCAGACAGAAGACTCATGGACTCTCATACATGCATCATGATGTGTGTCTACTTAATGTCATTGAAATCATTTGTAATGCATACATATTTCACCAATGCTACTTACTTCTGTCTATAAATCCATACAGAGTAGAGGCTACGTAACGTCTTCATAATTAAACAGAAATTGCACAGTACACACATGTAAAAAAGTACTTTATATAAGTATACATACCAATCATGTCATGCACCAGTAATTCAAATTCACTCAAGCCAATTATAATAAGCTCAACCCATGTGCCAGGAATTAAACCTGAAGTACTACATATGTAAGTCAAATACACATTATGTACTCACAATCAATGTTTCGTACAAAAGGACACACAAATGATATCAGGGAGCAAGCAGTGTTAAGATTTTAGGTACGAATTTCCTATTAAGCTGTCATATAATTATTTATGTATGTATGTACAATATATGTATACAAATACAGAGTAATATTGTACATACAAGCAGTAATTGCATCTCAAAGTTTCAACCCTAGAGTTATAGACACACTGTCGAAATTACTTGTACTTTCTGACAATTGCATTCCAGGAGCAGTAGTACAAGTAATTGCTAAACCTGTGAACGGCAGGTTTAATTAAATATTATATAAATTCTATGAAGCATACTCCAACTAGAGAAGCTTTACAAGTATAACAGGTACACATTATAGGAAGCATTGTAACTCCGCAATCAGTCACATTCACGTTGTCAATATTTTCCAAGAAATTGGGAGATTTCTTTAATAATTGAAAAATCCCATATACAAATTCCATCACAATATTGACATTCGAATTTCCCTTTGAACTATCCGACTCAATATTGCGAGTATCCAAATACAGGATATAACCAACCACATTATTTGTTATGCATGATGTATGTATCTAGTTACACACGTGTAGTATGTATACACACACATGCATATGTAATCTCCTACAGGTAGTTTAACAAATTACATTTTACTGTCAACAGTTTAACAATGGGAAAAACTGTGCCGAATTCAATCCTGCATAATATAAGCTTATTTATAAGTAAAAACTACACAATACTAAGTATGTTCCATCCGTCCATAGGTATGCTATGCCTCTTTAATACTATCCTATACCCATAAGTATCAGTATAATTTATTCCCTGCCTGCAGTATTCACACTCACGTAAATGGCTTCCCTGTATATTTGCCTGAAATTATTTCAAAAAAAGACGTTGATTCTATTCTGCCCTAGAACCCAGGTTTCAACTTTCCCAATATTTCCCATATTTAGAAATTTGGACTCTGAGCCACGGATTGGAATTATGTATGTATAAGTATAAGGAAATGCAGTTTTCTTTATTTTACGTTTTTTTTGCACCCCAATAATAACCGTAGTGATAGCATGGTCGGAATGGTACGGGGCTCTGCTAACCCAACTATTTTCCGTAATTTATTTTGCTCATGTAAAAACGATACTTGTTTCTCCAAGTTTGAGACTAATCGCGTGGCGATACGGTTCCAATTTTCTTCACAAAAATATACAAACACACGCACATTATTCCCGTCACTTTGCACATATGAAAGCTACAAGCAGTACAAGCTTGAATTAAATATGAGCAGATGAGAGTATTATTATTAGCATACGCCTATACGCACCTAATATACCTACCTACCTAAAATATTAAGGCAGAGTTCTCCCAAATGCGTACATATAGCGACTGTATATTTTTGTACAAGTAGATATAAGGATCTCCATAACACAGAAATACAGGGGCCCAATCACCCTACCCTATACTAGGACGAAGAAGCCTGACAGTTTGACTTGATGGAAATAATAAAACTAAAATCAATTATGGCATCAGGTACATTCGTGTCCATGCACCCTTACACACAAACGCATGTCCTCGTCACAATGGCAATGGCAAGTCTCGTCCTACTATGTGTATATATTTTATATCACTGCGGTCTTCGGTCTCCTCCCGCAAAGTCAAACCGAACCAAAAAAAAAAAACTGTCACGTTAACCAAACTGGGTTCGCTACCAAGGAACAGGTTACAGACCTACCACGACGTATGTACATACACATATACATAAGGAGGTAGCCCTTAGCCCTCATAACCCTACATCTCTATAACTATATATTGTAATTAGGCATGAGCGTATCGTTCAATTTTAAAATAGCGTTAATATCGGTATCGTTAACAAGAAAAATCACGATACCGATATCCATGAGCGATATATCGGTATTTGATTAAATTTAAAGCAATATACTAATTTTGATGAGACTATCAACGTATCTTTGCAGAATATTCAATATTTAAAATTTATTCTCCTTAAAACCAGTCAGGAACACTAGGCTATTTTTGGTATCATTTTGGACCACAATCCGTACATACTAATAATGGTCTTTTTAGAACCAATTCCAGTTCACTCAAACCATTTTTGGCTTACTGTAGACCAAAAACAGTAATGGAGACTTTAAGCATACTTTATACAGTGTGGCTCACATTACTTGGTTTCAGTCAATATAATTAGTTTCAATTCGCTCAAACCAAGTATAAAATATATATTACTAACGTTCTGATAGCTGAGATTTAAGATGAGGTGGAAAACATTAATTATGATCTGGATATCTTGGAAAGCTGAACACTTATAGAGCTGCAGACTAAAATTAAAAAATTCTTTAGACCAGTAAAAAACTAAAACTATGTTGTATGTACCAGTTGTGAGTTTTACAAATTATCAGACATTTTAATAATTAATTTATTTACAATTATCTCGGAATCATGTTTCACTTTGTTCAAGTTTGAAGTTGTTTCTAAAATTTGCTTACTTTTGGATATGCATTACAACCAGATCAAAATTGGAAACAATTTGTTTGTGCAAAAACTCTGAATGCGCTCATTTAATATTGTACTAGATTTTTTGCATTGTAGCAGTTTACTTGTTCAAAAACAAGCTACTAGAGCCACCCTGTAGAAATACTTCTCATCGCATTATATATTAAAATCCACAGCACCAAATTGCGACGGTGAAAAATCGTGAAAATTGCCTTTGGTGTACAGAAAATAATGGACTTTTCAATGAAACCCATTACAAAAGCCTTCCACGTAGTATTATTGCCGTAAAAAATGGTCGAATTTACACAACTGAAATCGGTCCACATAAAACTACTTTATGTCTGAGCATGGACTGGAACAAGTCCATTTTAGACTTAATATGGTCCACAACAACCTAATACTGTTTATAACTGACCACTATAGGTCCATACCGTTTATGGTTCAAAGTGGTACCAAAAATAGCCTAGTGTTCCCGACTGAAAACAGCCTGTAAAATCAAATTCCTTGAAATATTGAACTTTAAGACCTGTAATACTTCACTTATGACATGCCCTGGATTTTTTCATATTAGGAACTGGAGAGCTGGTAAACGGTGGATCGTTTGAACTTCAATAATTTAAGTAAAATGATTCCGTTCAATTCAAACTGAACCAATCGGTTCAGTTTCGTCTTGAATTGAATCGAAATTTTCCGACTCAGAATTGAATTGGTCCGAGCACTATCGGCATCGGCAAGCTCAAACAAACTAAGTTTCAAAATGCTTGCTTACTGCAAATAAGCATTTTGTTTTGTTTTTTTTTGTATTACTACAGTTCTAACTTCGAATTCGGACAAGTATTTTTAAAATGCTCGAGTTTTATCCGTTTTGCACAGACGTTTTCAATGACATTTGTAACGTTTCATATTCCTTGATAGCTTTACTTAAAAAACAAGTAGTAAGAGGGACACAGGGTGGCATTTTTGAAAATTAAACTGCCTATGTACGATATTAAAATTAACCGAAATATCGCTTTAAAATTGCGAGAAATATCGTGACATATCGTTGCTTAAAAATGTACGATATGGACCGATATATCGTATCGTTATATCGTTCCGCTCATGCCTAATTGTAATAGTATCCAAATTTAAGTAATTATCAATATATGAATGAATGAAAGAAACAAAACTATTCAAAATCCAATCCAAGTTCAATGATACATTTTTAAATGTTGTACACTCAACACGAAATAATATCATCGTCCCATTTCCCTGAACCCCTAAACAAATATAATATGTAACACAGCCTAAGAGTAAAAAAAAACAAAAATTTTGCCACAAGAAACTCAACCTCATCAAATTATACGTGTATCTCTCTTGACCATAGAAAATTACGGGGGGAAAATTGGATGGAAACCAGAAAGGGAAAGGGAAAGGGATCGTGCAAAAAATATTCATCAACCTGATGTACACAAAAAAGAATGATAATATAATCCAATCCAACAGGATCAAGTGCAGCGGAGAAAGAGAATACTGACAGAGTCAGGCACGAATGCAGAAAATGGACAGCTGCGCTCCCGTTCCAAACCTGTTTAGGTTTAGCCCTTAACCGTATGTTCTAGATGCTCAGTCAGATAGAATGTGTAGTAGGGACCCTTCATATGAAAAATATTAGGGCTTTATATACTTCACAAGCAGGACACTCTACTACTACCCTCTACTACTGCAACTGCTATACTCATAGGTACTACTATTACTGCTCTTCTAACCACTAGTTTCCGAACACTGCTCACTCGTACGTGCATACACATAAACATAAAAGATCACATAACCATATAAAAACCTTAGAAGACCCCGAACATTGACATGTTTATGTTCCTCCAAACCCAGCAATATTTTAGTCCATTGCATCTTCAAATATTCACGTTCCTTCTGTTGTATTATATAATAAATATTATATTATATGCAAGAAAAAAAAAACAAGTTCAAATATATGGGGGCTAGACCTATACCTATAGTAATAATTA
This sequence comes from Allacma fusca, assembly GCA_947179485.1. Classification (NCBI taxonomy): domain Eukaryota; kingdom Metazoa; phylum Arthropoda; class Collembola; order Symphypleona; family Sminthuridae; genus Allacma; species Allacma fusca. The sequence goes on from OX359247.1 coordinate 39,061,718, forward strand.
ATTACATGTAATGTAAGTATATCTATCTATATGCATCCGAATCATTTTAAATAGACACAATATATAGCAATATTAAACTTGACATTAAAGTCAACCCCACTCGTCTCACCCATCCCTCTCTTCTTCTGCCCTTCTCTCCGCATCTTTCACAGGGGTTACACATATTACACACTACACATCCATCCATGGATACATTTACCTATAGATTTTTCCGTTGAGTTTTATTATTGTCAAGCATTTGCCACTACTTTTCATTCCCTCAATTCGATTCAGTGTGGATAATCCTGTCCCTTACTACACACTCCGACAGTCAGGCGTATAATGCCCAGCAGAAGTAGAAATAGTAGTGTCGTGTCACCCTAAATATTTTATGTCAAGTTCATCTCTCTAGTCCTATACTTAAGAGTCACACACGCACGATATACACACATACAAACATAGATACATATAGGTACGGATGTATACTATTTAGCAATATAAATCCCCCCAAAAAAATACATACATATATCTACATACCCAGGGACATAGAGGACTACGACATAATTCCCATCTTCTGTTCCCTTCAAAATCCCTACAAAAGCTCCTCTATGTGTATATATTGATCCCATCTACGATTCCACCCCATGACCATGTGTATACATAATATATGTAATTGAGCACACATAAATAGAAATATGCACATCAGAGGAATATACAGGTATAACATCTACTTTGATACAAGTACTAAATCTAAAATTTCTCCTCTCCCCTCCTTCAATTTTTCTACCGGAAGATAAATCGTTTTTCTCTCTCTCTCTCTCTCTCTCTCTCTCTCTCTCTCTCTCTCTCCAGCACAGACGCTCTTCCATATATAAATATGTATACATACATAAGTATCTCCATATAATATCTAAACTACGCACCGGGAAACACTGTGAGGCTGAATTTTTACAATGATCTTTACAATTTACAATTATATAGTTACTGCCCTCTTTCCTGATCCACAGAGATTTGGTGACACTATTACTACAACTACTACTGCTACAACAAATGATCAAAATTGTGAGTACACAAAGTATGAGTACACAGAAGAAAACAGAAGAGGCGGATTTAATATTAAAATCTTCTTTGTTTTTTTAAAAAACTTATTAGAAATTTAATGCGCCCGACAATTCCTGTTTTTCATGTTTAATCTTCCTGTAACAAACAACCCGATAAGGAATCTGCAATAATTCTCAAAACTTATACTTTGATGTACTCTTGTAATTTCAAAGTAAGATCAAATATATCGATAGCAATCGAATCTGGAATGCAAGTAGTCAAATTCATATCTGTATACAAATCTACATATTACAGTACTTACATACAAACGGTCATACGTACATACATATATCCACACTTAAATATTTTATGAGTATGGTCACCTTGCCTGTTATACTTATATATATAAAATCTATGTAGATATAATTATGTAAGTATCCTTTATATATAGATAGGTACATTTGCAGATTTTTTTTTTTTTTTGCAAAATGCAAAACATTGACGTTTGACGTGATATAATAAAAAACATGTTTGCACATTTGCAATGCATAAAATAGTCGGACTATATAATAGAAGCTTTAAATTATTCTTCAATGGAGACCTGTTTGTGAAGAGTATAAAAGGTCAGTAATTCCACTGTAACTTCAACAATCCTATGTTGTTACATGAGGAGGTGAGGTAGCGTGACATTGCATGAAATTGAAAGCTGTATGTATCTATAGGTACATATATTTCCTAATTATATTTAAATTCCTCTAAATCCTTGTTCGAAAACTTCAAAGATGAAAGTTGCAATTTTTTTTCTTATAGATATATGTATGTATATATAAATGTCATCCTTTCATCTCCACTACACTTAAATCTCTTATATATTGCTCTCTTCCTCAACAACTTCCTCCTCTAAAATCCTTCCAAAGCCTTTAGATCCCCAATTCAATCCTAGTTTTAAGTTTCCCATCCATCCATTGATATCCAAGCCCGTTTCAAAGAACTTGCCCTTTGAATTACTCTTAACAGCATTTTTTCCCTTTTGGCTACTCAAATCCGTAATTTTCTTCATAAGTACTTACATATGTGCATACAACTTTTGGGAAAATCCCTTTGTGAGAATCCCATCATTCCACATATGTACGTATGTAGATATATATAATTACACGTAGCTTAGTTCGGGTAATAATTAATTAGGAATGATTACGGTCTCGAGTCTCCTACAGTGCATAAATACAAGAGTAAAAAATACAAAAAAACCTTCACCCTTTGGAGATTATTACAGAGTAGAGAAAATCCTATGTGTGTAGAATTAAGGCTGAAGTAGTAATCCCCTTTCCTCTTGAAGCTGTCTGTCTGGCACATGCAAATTACTTTTCCAACACTTATCCAGATGATACACACATACATACATATGTATATGTAGTAGTAATAAAAATCCGTAGATATTAAAATGTATCCGTAGATATTATAGTTTACGCATTCATAGTCCTAAATAAACTGTCAGGAAAATATCCCCATAGATTCCGCGAACATTTTAATAATAATCTTCATTATCCAAACTGCATCTGACAGTACTACAGTATTAAAATGTAACCTTAAATACGCAAAAAACAAATCATTTTTGGCACAATATTTCCCATTCCCCCTTGCTTAGAAAGAAATCCTCTATTCAGAGGGAAATCCAAACGAGATTTTTCCAGGAACAAAAAAGCCCCATATACATATACAGTTGAATTATTATTATTATGCATCTATCCCTAATAGTGTGTGTAATATATTCAAAGACACAGGAGCTCTTTCTCTCTTGTGACTTTCAATACAATTTAATGTTTCTTCCCGGCTTAAAAAAAATGGACGGGGGAGCAATTTCGCCAGGGGAGAAAAAATACACACACACAGGAATCATGCTTCCATTCCAGATCCCAGGATCAATTTCTGATGAAACTTACTTGAATTTCCATATTGATCCCCACTTGGTCGATTTTATGTTAGTCTGGCACGGTTGCAAGCAAGTATCAAGTTTAAGTAAGTAACCCATAGAGGAGTTCTGTTTACAAATGCTCTATATAGGTATAAGTACTTACACATACACATTGACTACACTGAGAGTAGTATAATATTCAAATATATATCTCTACCCCTTCTACTTCTACCCTGTGCAATACTTATAAGTGAGGACACCCCCAGGAAATGTGGACAAGAAATAGCTATATAAACTTCATTGTAAAAAAAAAGCCCTTTAACAGTTCCGGCAAAGGGAATTCCATGTAGTCTCAAAACTACTACTACTACTACTACTATTACAACACTACACACGCATAGTTAAATACATACTTTTGTAATACATACGAAATAGAAAAAGAAAATGTAGGGAAAATCCCAGAGACCCTTTCTGCCCATGCCTCTGCCCTTCTCTCTCAAGTTATAAGTATACTAGTATACACATATTGGGACATTGTCCATGAATACACAAGATGGAATCGTCCTACCCACCACACCAACATTCTTTGGATAAAGCCAATCTGAAGATACTTTTATATCTATAAAAATATCTATCCAACTGTATATATAACAGAATAACAGTTGCTTCCACTTTCCTCCGAGGATCCAAGAGACAGAAGTTTACGCAATGCCTAATAAATGGGAGTATATATAAGTATAAGCATACTTATATATATCTACGTATATAATAAGTACAGATCCATAGAGTGAGAGACGGAGAGAGAGAGAGAGAGGGAGAGAGTTTCACCCACCAAAAGAGTTATACGGCAAGATAGAATGAGTAAAGCAGTGTTGCTTTTACATTTTATTGATTTCTCCTTTCGTACAGGGTAAAAGCATGGCCGAGAACCCAGACCAAGACCAACCAGAATAAGAGTACTTTACCAAAGCATCCACTAACATACACACAGACTACAATCACATAGGAGAATGCTAGAATGCAGCTTACTGAGCTTCAGCTTACATACCCAGGGACAACAAAATAAGTACTGTTCCTTTTTTCACTTCTCTCAATTTCTCTCTCTCTCTCTCTCTCTCTCGCTCTCTCGCTCTCTCGCTCTGCTGTAAACCGTAGTCGTTGTAATACAAAACATCTTGTATGTATATCTATATAAGGGAAGTTATAATCCACCTTCTTACAGCAGCTCCTAGAGTTAGAGAGAGAGAGAGAGAGAGAGAGAGAGAGAGAGAGACTTATACAAATATAAACAAAAATGTGGGGAAAAAATCACATATTACATGTCAGGATTTCCGAAATATATCCTTTTTTATTATTTTGTGCAGAGATACATGTGTACACAGACTGCTTCAAGTGTGTCCTGCATATTACTTATATGTAATATATTATGAAAGGAGCGGAGGGATAAAATAATGTCACTTCCAACCTTATATAAGCATAAATGCCAATATCTCTACATGTGCGCCTGTACTCAATTACAGCAATAACCAATTGCATCAATGATGAAATTCTTCAAGCTGACATTATGGCACATGATTTGTATCTACTACAGACATTATGCATATATGTATGTATGTAGTACATATAACAACCAATCACGCATATCATATCCCTACATACATCTGTTGCGTTTCAGAGATTATTTCTGTCCCTGCACCGGCATAGTCAGAGTCAGAGAATTGCATATATTTACGAACTTACTACTTTGGAGTCAGCCAATAAATGTCCTCACACAACACCTAATACTTTTCAACAAATTGACTAACAGAATCAACTCCGCCTTACCAATATGTGCAATGTCAACAACATTTCCTTAACTTTCTATATACTAAGGGAATTCCTTCTTTACATGGATTTTTATTTTATTTTATTGTGTGTGTACGTAATTACATGTAAGTATATCTATCTAACTACATATGCTGTGCGAAATCAGACAATTTTGTTTGCCATCAAATTCTTTAGAATTTCAAAACTTCCTGGAAAAGGTCAATACTGCCAACAATAGGGTCAAATTCCATCCTTTCTTGGTCAATATTAAAAGAAAATCCAAATTCCAATTTTCGAGGATGAGGTTAGGGCTTCCAGAAATAAATCTTAAATTACAAGGGGAAAATGTGGACCGGAAACGGAACCTCGCTACGGTGACAATGACAACCACACAGAACTCAATATCATCTCTTTCCTTGAGCATGGTTCCATTTTAAATCCAGCTGCAGCCTTCATCACACTGACATTATATGCAACTCGCGACTCTCGGTGCATACATTTGTACACAAAAGTAAAGACACACACACACACACACAAAAATCATTCCAGTAGAAAAACTAAACCAGTTTCAAATTTCTTAATTCCAGGGAGTACCTATGTAGTAACATCTAACTAGCATCTAAAAACTAATCCAGTTTACTCCACTCCACACATTTGTTCCACGTAACATCTTACTACTACTACTACAGACAGACAGAGCCTATAGAAGAAGATGCAGTACTAGGATCAGTGCTCAATGCATCTCATGAATGCACGTACGCAGTCACTTTTTCAAGTTGAACGAACCACTCGACAAAAAATTTACGTCCAGGCTTCGTCCAAGGACCAATGGCACATGTGTATATACTTATATGTAGATACATAATACATGTGCCTGCCGTGTAAGTTGTACATTGTACATACATGCATACAAAATTGTCATTTGATTCCGGACCTCAACACGAATTCCAGACCATTTTTTAAAGCACACATTATATATGTATCTCAACACAATTAGATACATATCTTTCTAACCATGAGATCATTTATTCATTAAACAATCAGGCCCTTGTAACTAATACAACTTTAAATTAACAGTTGTGACCTGAGTTGAGTCCCAAGGAAACATTTCAAAATCGTTAAATGTTCAAATTATTACGTCCCTCAGGAGCGCATAAACAAACACAATACACATACACACACCCCGGCGCATGGCGTAATATATATTAATTCTTACAAATATAATAATTAATTTTAATAAAACATTCTAACTTTTCGCGGAACATTTTCTCATAGAAAAAAGAAATGTTTTAACAATGACAGTAGTAGCATAAATAATATCACAAGGGGAAGAAGAGAGAAAAAACTCTTCTTGTCTCGTCTCAAGTCTCAACTAATTCGAGAAATTCCCAAACTGAAAAAATCTTGTTCCCAGACAATGCTTTTTTCATATATCAATATGAGAACAGGAAACCGGGCCGAAGCGTGTGTGTGTGTGTGTGAATGTGTATGTGTGCAGTTTCAGTTTTTCCGATGCAATAATCTTTTTTCCTTCTTTTCCCTCCAAAGACTTTCCTTCACAGGAGTTTCATCTCCGCTCTCTGATATATTTTTGGCCTATTTCCAAAGTCAAACGGATATTTCGAAAGAGAGCTCCTTCAACTATACACGCAAAGGATTCTTCCTTCATAAAAAAATGATATATACATATATGCAAGAATTACAAGGTGAAGTCAGTTAGCTATCATGTGGAAGATATGCCATGCCTAATGTCTACATACAAGAAGATCATGTATCTATATCTAATTATATACATACACAGAAACTGGGAAGAGGAGAGACAGACAGGATGCCAGCCAGATGGAAAAAAAGCTCAGTTGACGTGTACATAATAGAAATAACAAAACGTTATGTGAAGTATATATAACTATATATATGTATGTACATATACAAAAGGCATGTACAGGTACACATACACACACACACACACAAGCAGTGTATTATTGAGTATATATGTATATCCTATTCTGTCCGTAATGTTTTAATACTAGCATTTGTCTGAAAAGTCAGGCAGTCAAGTCAAAAAAAAAATGGAAAGAAAATGTTCAAAAGACAGAAGATAGTATAAAAGTACATACTTACAGGAAAGAGAAAGATACTAAAAAAATACATTTTTTTTTTGCAAACTTGTAACAACCAAACCTCAAACCCTAAAATACATATTTCTAACAACAAAAAAAGCTGTAGATACATACTACTGGCAACCCACAGAAAAACCTTATACAATGTTTGTATTATATGTACATTGAAACGTGTATTTACACATATTATGAATCAAATAAATTTATTAACAACACAGTCCACTTCAACATTTTCCCCGACTTGCCAAATATCTAAAGCTTTTAACGTACTGCCAGTGCACGTCTCATACTGTAATAGTCTATATGTATGTACCTCTTCAAAAATAACAAATTCCTGATCTCCTCGAAATTTTTAAAACTTGAAATAAAAATAAACTGACATTGCTTCCTTTTCTCTTGTACAAACAATTATTATTACGTGAAGGAACTAACTTCGGCATACATATTTGTTTTTAAAACTGTAATAGTAGGAGCTTACATAACACCAAAAAGGTATTTTCAACCAATTCCGTCATCAAATACCAATCTCCTTCCACCAATCATCAAATATTTGCATCTGGAAGATGTCAACATGACAGAAGTACATACCGCATCTCTCAACCTTTTCATTAATTATTATTACAGTCCGACTTGGATGTCCTACCTCGTGATGGTACTTCTGTTCTAGAGGTGAGCTTCTGGTCTAGTGAATAGTGGATGTGGATAGGTATATGTAATTAAATGAATAAAGAGCTCCTTCAGAGGAAACTTCAACAATTACTCACTCTCTCTCTCTCTCTCTCTCTCTCTCTCTCTCTCTCAGGACTACTACTACAGTACTTACTATGTACTACTGAGTTCGCAAATTCTAACCTTACAAACAAACGAAGACCCTACAATTTATTTACATTTTTTAGCATTTTCCCCCTTCTTCTAAACTTCTAAAAATTTCAAACTATGAGGCAACAACGTATGTATATGTAGATATACCCATGTATAAAAGAAGGAACGGTTATTCCCGCTGCTCGTAGTTGAATAACACTTAATTTATTTGTGAACTTCTTGTATAACGTTAAAAATTCTCATGTAAGTATACACAAATATACTTATATGTATAAGTATCTATACGTTCTCCTGTCTTACAAAACAACTTTAGGAACTTAGGAACACAAGAATAAAAATAAAAAGTTTGAGGGCTACGATGTTCCCTTTGGGCGGTTCAAGTTAAATAAGAATAAGAAAACTTGTATATGTACATATATATTTGGGATGCTCAACAAACAGGGAAAATAAAATGATGAGCCCGCATGTATGTAGCAATCCTTTCATTTCTTCTTCTGGAGATTTCGTCCGTTGAGTTTTCTTTTGTTGCAAAATTTACAATTTATACAGATACTTGTTTCACAAGTACCTAAATCTACTCTTGCAAATTTATACATACAATACATTCATATACAAAAAAAATTTAGATACGTGTGTGTGTGTGTGTGTATAATATAAAACATGGTTGGTGCACTTCGTTGAAATTCGTTTCACGCTATTCCCAGACACGGCCTCAGTCTCCTGAGCTTCCAAGACAGAAAGGAAAAATAGAAACGGCCAAAATCCGCAAGGACTTTCCCCCCATCATGTTGTAGTAGTAATCATAATTTTAACTAAATTACACCCCAACATCCCTGCACTCACAGTCCCATACATACATAAATTCAGGTTAATATAATGCAAACTACGCTTTACATGGAAGTAATAAATGCACTTATTGCTCAATATGTATGCACAAGAGCAGAGTGTACACTGTAGACTGTAGTGGCAAGAAGGAAAGGATGTTATCAAACTACTACTACCACTTGTAGTAGTAGTAGTAAGTAAGTAGTAAGTAAGTAGTAGAAGTAGTACCTACAACTGCATGTATCAACCACTACGGAATCCTTCCCCTTGATATGCACACCTACTCCACTCATCTCATTCTACAAGAACTCTTGGCAACTTGCCCAAGCCTGAGAGTAGAAATAATATTGCAAGTAAGTAAGTAAGTAAGTAAGTAAGTAAGTAAGGTACAACTGGAAATTTGGGAATTATTATAGGTACATAGTATGAAACGCTCCTTGCGTTCCAAAGTACAGTACACAGTGTATTTATTTCTCTACGTGTATGTGTCTGCATGGAATTTGGACTACTACACTTTTACTTTTAGTACGAAACTTCAATTACGGCTGGATAACATACTTTCACACAAATGTGCATCGTTCACGTCTAATCCTAAACACTACCACGGCCCGGCATCAAATTTATCGTACAAATGGGAAACTCGCAGAGACAGGAAAATTGCACGTAAAATACACAAAACAAATACAAAAAGTTACAGCCCGCGCGCCCGCTCCCATTCCGGATTTGAAACATGGCAGCCTCGAATGACGTATCTTCTATACACATATATCTGTAAAGTACTACCATGAGCCGGGCCGAGAGTGAGATCAAGCTTGAGAAACGATATGTAAGCAGAGCTTACTGTACAATCCTACATCCCACACCAGGAGAGCCAATATAGAGGATTTCAAAAATTAATCTTCAAGTAAGTAACGTAACGACCAACTGATTATAATATCTACGGAGGAGCTCAAGCCAGCTAACAGCCCAGAGTTAAGGTCTCTGACGTCTGTGTCTGTCTCTGTGTGTGTGTTGAATTTTAAAATCAGAAATTTGTGAATGAAATTATTTTTTATCGTACTTTTCCTTTTAAGTTCCATGTTAACTGATAAATGGTAAGGGAACAACTTTTTCTACACAACACATATATATTTATCTACCTTCCACTACTTAACACGAGCATACTGATTGAGAGGTTATAACAGATTAACAGACTCGAGTCGGCTTCATCATACATTATATTTTATATTATATGTATGTGTATATATTCTTCTCTCTAATTTGAGACTCCTACAAAAAAAAACTATCCAAAAGTCAGTGGTAACTTCGCAATTTGTAGTGCAAACTGACTGACTTGATCAAAACAATTAGCGTGTACTAGTAATTACCTCTTACCATATGCAATGTATTTTATACAAGCAGCTGGCTTGCAGGTTGCAGAAGCAACGGGGAAAATAATAATATATCCCACAAAAGAAAAGAAAATGTTTCAAAGCGTTTACATATGTATATACATAGGTATACATAATACACACGTCGATGTGGATGAGGATGAGATACCCCTTATATGATTTCAAACAGAACAATTTCACACCTTCATAATAATTCCGCTGAAATTTCCAACCCCCCTCTCTTCTAGAAATTCTTAATTTACCTCACGAAAAATATAAATTACCTTGTTAAAAATTAAGAAAACATCCAAATCCAAAGGAGTTAGTTATCTCTCTATTCCTCTTCAATTTAAAATTCCAACGAGTTGCACAAATTTTAAAAACTTTCAATTTACAAGGCATACAGAGGGTAGAGAGAGAGAGAGAGAGAGAGAGAGAGAGAGAGAGAGAGAGAGAGAGAGAGAGAGAGAGAGAGAGAGAGAGAGAGAGAGAGAGAGAGAGAGAGGGGGGGGGGGAGGGCGGGAACATCAACGTGAAACAACAGCTTGTTTGACGTGAACGAGAGTTTTAGCCAGTTCTTGGAAGACGAAATAGGAATACACAATACAGATCCGTCAGTTCAGTACCAGTAACATCACTATGGAATGTAAATGCTTGGAATATAAATACAATATCTATAGATACATGTGATAGGGAAAAAAAAATCAGACATTGATTACATGTTCTTTTCATATTTCTTCCTTATCTTCGAGATGGCTTACACGATCGAGAGTCCCCATCACAAGGCAGTCATACTCTCCTGCTAATATACATATGTATGTTTCATATGTACATATACTTATCTGTGTAATGAAAAGAACAAGAAGAAGATGATGATGAAGAAGAAGAAAAAGAAGAAGAAGAAGAAGAAGAAGAGAGGGATATGCATTGGCGCATGGATGCAATTCAAAAAAAGATGTTCATCAAAACAACACATACAGAAAGACTCATCTCCTCCTAAACTTCTTGAAGACGGGAATGAAGACAACCTCTTTTAAGATCTTCCAGTATGCCAAGCCAGGTTCTAATATAGAACTCCTTACCTCTTTCGCTCTTCCCTCACCACAGTCAGTCAATGCAATGACGACTGCATTTCATACCAAAAAAAATCATTACAAGAGCATGTGTGTGTGTGTGTGTGTGTCTTGTGCATGCATTCTTATTGTTAGTACTACAACTTGCTCCTAACATATAAGTAATATATAATACGAGTGGCTGGTTCAATGTACAGAGTACAGAGGGAGAACCAGAAAACTTTGACATGTAACAATATGTATCATTAGGTAAGTCCCTTATAACAACCACCACTGCTAACTACTGCAGTACAATTTCCACTACTAACATCTACATTATTCTGTTCAGTGTAAAAGGATGAGAACGAGAGAGAGAGAGAGAGAGAAAAGCCACAGAAAAATGAACATTCTCAATTTGGATACAAGTTACGTGTGTATGTACATCCCTGCTCTGCTGTACACTGTGAGGGCATACTCCATTATAAAAGTATATAGTAAAGGACTTGAAGAGCGAAAACCTATATGAGGTTATCAACCTCATTTTTTCCAACCACAGCTCCTGGCCTTGGAGAAGGAAACCCAATTTACATGCACTATAATAACACATCCTTCCACCAGCACCACTGCAACACCAACCAAACCAAACCATAACCATACTAGCAAACCAAACCCTCCAATTTCAAATCTTCCACCCACCCGCTCCTCAAACTAAACTATTAAGCTCTCACACCATACACACACATTACACATACACACAGACGTTCAGAAAATCCAACTGTTAGTGTATTGTAAAGTAGAGATAGATACCAAAAAAAATGATAGTAGTAATCACGAGTGAAATAATTTCCTACCCTTATTATAGAAACAATACCATACTCTACACACCTCATCATCACCATCATCATCATCATCATCATCATCATCTTCCTATGCACTCATCCCATCATCCATTAAAAGACTCAAAAGTGGCAAAATATTAGGCTAAAAAATCTGCACCTTTCCCTTTCATTCTTAAAACTATTCCTATTTCCCCCCCCCCTCCTCCTCATAACTACACTACAGGCATTACAGGCTGACACCCCTACATAGAGGCTAGACGCACACACACACACACATATAAGTAATTAGCCCGTACATAGGAAAAATGTTCCAGACCTTAGAATGATAAACATCTGTGATAGGTACACCGGATACTTGTATTTAAACAAATTTTTCCTCCTTCTACAGTATACGACAGACAGTGTCTAGTACTTCTACGCTGCACCTCACCACATGCAGAGCAGACCTCTCTCTATATAACTTCCCCGTGTACATGTAGTAATTACTAGAATGCAATAACCGAGAAACAGAGTTGAATACCTGTGCTGCAACTCAGTCAGCTTGCATGTCTCTCTCTCTCTCTCTCTGTACCTATCGCACATCAATCGGATATCTCATATCTCTACACTTTGTGGACGAGGACGAGGGAAAATATCCCTCTATACTATATTACATCAAAAAAGGACTAAAACAGCTTGAAGATGCGTAAACTCGTCCAACAACTTTTCATCCCTATTATTATTCCTACTATAATTTTCCCTTTTATTACAACTTGTAACAAGCATACCCATACAGCTTGACATATCCCTCTTTTGAACTTTGCTTCCTCACTGTGTATAAAATATCCCCTCGGATTCACACATACGGTGTGTACACAATGTCCAGGTAAGACGGGGCTACCACGAGTTTTACAGTAAAATCAGATTATATTTTCGGACTGCATGTTCTACATAATATGCAAATGTATTGATTTTTTTAAATCTCAAAACTCTACGTGTGTATACATATATATGCTTACGTTCTTGTACATACTGGAACCAAAGAAAATATACCCATTTTTATATACATAGTTTTATACATCCATCAAAAATATTTATTACACACGCTCTTACCCTCACCGCCGCCGGTCTCTAACTGACGAACATCTGAACCTCAATCGTACGTACTAGATGCTCTTTTTCTTACACTCAATATTTTTCTCAATTACTATTATCATCCATTGTCTTTGGATTATCTACACGTATCTCCCTCATCACCTTTCTGTAAATTTCATTCCAGCCGAAACAAGATGGCCAATATTCTACTCTCACAATCAGTTCCCAGCCGATTTTTTCCAATTTCCCAAGCATCCTGGGACTCATGTCATACACATCCTACCTGGAGCCCATGGTAGTGGTAAATTCAAGAGAATTAGGATGATGAAAACTAAGTAACAAAGAGACAGCTTGGAACAGGACTCCGAAAATCCCTTTGATGGACAGCCCACTGAAAAGGAAGCATAGCATGTTCGGTAAAAGGGTAAAACGAGATCAAGGCCTGGAAGTACACATATTCGTTGGGGAATGAAGATATTAAAATAAAATTTATTATCCGTATTTTACTTCACAGGTAGGTACAAGATTAGTCATGCTGTAGCTAACCGTACCAGTGCGTACATATGCATACTTCATCTTAAATGAATGGGAATTCCGAAGATAAATTTATAAAAACGACTCCCTAAAACCGCGCCAAATCTACATACAGTATATATGCGAATAAATGCAAGAAAAGTACAGGCACAGGCACTGGGCAGTTTTTCCATCTGCATTACCACACACTCCAGCCGTCAGGGTCAGGGAACGAGAAAAGGAAAACCAACATGGATGAAAATATTTCTGCACGCCACATTCCGTCTCACATCGCTCCATTCTCTACTCGTTTAACGTGCTCAACCAAATTATGCACAAAATCAACACGGACATTACACGGCAGAGTGCCTTTCAAGGAGCTTTTCTGCAACGAGTTATATATATATAATGCTAAAGTAAATAAACTTTATTAAATTTACAGGGGAGCTAGGATACCATTAAATATTACTACTAAGCAATATAGTAGTAGTGGTTGTAGTACCATAACGCATCTGCGAGCAAATGAGGAAAGACTTGGGCCAAGGTGAAGGTAAAAGAGCCAAAAGTGAACATGATGCGAGTCAAGTTGGAATGGAAATTTGTTGTGACTGTGACTTTGCCAATGACTATATACTAGAGAATTCTATACTCCTTTTCTACTCCTCTATAGTACAATATAATTACTTGTTTTTCCGAGCCTTGGCCTTAAGTAACGAGACAATTTCCCAAGATAAGTTTATATTGAAAATATATAATTTCAACTGTACACACACACACACACTATCCTTTCGCTGATTCTATCGTCTATGCCCACAATCTAACTATCTTTTCCAGTAAACTTATGGTGTTCTGCCAATTATACAGTGTAGTAGCTTCATTTCACATTTAGTTAAGTACCAAGTTGGTTCAATTAGTATCCAAAGTTAACATCAGCATCTTCAGCAAATAAATTAATGCCTTGGATTTTTATATGGGAAGGTAATAAACTCTTCAGAAAGAGAATACTTGAAGAGTCGGGAAATAGACATTTGAGAACGTAGCGGTAGTAGTCATTCCATGATACTTTTAATGTGCTTCATTTCAGACAAAAATAAAAATTTGTTTTCATCAGCCTTATACCGATCAACCGAGCCCAAGGTTTGAGTATCCATTCTCGAGAAATTATGTATATATATATAGATACAATCATGATAATAAGTACTTAAGAATTTAATGAGCTTTTCCCTCTATGAACTAATTATAGACTGAGAACATGCTGATGTGGAACAACTTGACATAACTGACACCACATCGTCAGTAAATACACTGCACATGTCTGGCCACTCGTCTGTCTCTTTCCGAACAATTTTAGCTATCGGACACGACTGCACACGAGCATCCATTCATAATTGCCGTAGTTTAAATTGGAGCAAATATAAAGTACATAGATAATAAATACATACAAAAGCTAATACTAATAAGGGACTCTCATAAAAAAAAAAGATCCATACGGATATAATCTTGCTAGATAAGATAACCCCAGATTAAGACTCATCTCTTCCTACGCGTAATTGCATAACTGGGTGTATTGATTCCAAGTTTTTCTTTTCAATAAAAAGGATACAAAATATGAATGCAGTACAGGATCAACAGAAAAGAAGTACACACAAAAAATGTAACCGACAAATATTAGATACTGAAAATGAGAGCAAGTGGGTCACCTGTTTTTACGAAAGATAAGCTCAGTTTGTTTAAACTCACGATCAGTTCTCCCTACTTTCAAAGCGTATTTGCATACTCCTTCAAGTGCTGGCGTGGCCGCCAATATGTATATTTATTTATTAACCTTTTTTTTTATCAAGAACGGGCAACGGAGTAGAGACATCAAGGATGTAGAAAAGTGTTTTCGGCAAAAGAGATTAATATGACTGACCACTTACATAATTAGAAAATAGAAAGCCAGGTGAATATTAGTAATCCACATGAAAGAATGTGAATCATTTTTGAACAGTATAAAGTGAATCATCAGGGATGACAATCTAGAGAAAACTTCAGTCCGCGAGGACAATGACATGGAGATGTATGTATTATGCATTTTTACAAGTAAGTTCTACTTAATTATTTCCCCTTTTAACGAACTACCCCTGGCAGATTGAACGGCTCCAACATTACAAGAACGGGTTCATTAAAATTTCTTAAGACTCCTGGGTGAAAAAAGGGCATAAACAATAAAGACTGGAGCTTGGCTGTCATGGTGGATCGGAGTTCCTTTGAAGTGATGGGTGATGGAATCCCATTAAATTGCACAAGGAGACCCAATATATTAAAGTATACATACGACCAAGATTAGTTTCGGTGTTCATCGCTCACTGCTTAAATTGCATGGACGTGAGAAGGGACCAAGTTTAATCGATACTTTCTCAAGAGCAGCTTCTCCCGGATCCAAACAGTAAAACCTACAACTGTGGGTCAGACTTGTTTGGGTGTGAAATGTGGCTCTACTCATCACGGAGCACGTACTCCCGACACTTACTTTCATGTGGCAAAATAAGCTGGAGATTCTAAGTTGAACACAAAATTATCCCAAGAAAGCTTGACTACATCCAAAAGTATACAATCTTACCTTATAGTTTCAGCGATCTCGTATGCTCCATCGTGTCGATCCTGCAACCGAAGAATTTAATACTTCAATAATGCTCTTTCAAGCTCACAAGGAACTGTGACTTGCGTACAGTTTAAAAGTTTTATAATTGACAAAAGTCTCCGATGCAACCCTAAAAGTACTACACGATTACTTTTAAATGCATCACGACAGAATCACCCACAAAATACATAATTTCAAATTTCAAACAATTGAAAACTATTCACAGAAATGGAGAATACAGACAAATAAATACAAAAATCCACCCTCTACCAACTCATCCCTCCACAAAATAAATTAACCCTTCAACATAAAAAAATGTACGAAGTACGAACACTGGATATAAAATTCAAAATTACCTTTCCATGATTTAAAGGCCATTTGTACACAACAGCATCCGCCCCAGCCGGGCTGTGAAGTCTTAACTCATTAGCCATTACAAGGTTGGTCTCACAATAAAATATCGATTGAAAACAAAATTTATTTAAAAAAAAAACAACTTTTTTTTTCCTCTGCGTGTACAGGTAGATTTACTAAATAGTAAAAGTGTAGGAACGCACTGGACTCAAATGCAAATCAATATTTACATACACCTACGTCATCACGGTGCGGATTTACTGATTCTGGAAATACTAGATATATATTATATATATTCTATTATTTAAAAACAACATGAGCTCCCCGACGCACACACTTTTTCTCTAATCTTTACTTCCTTCACACACATTCCGCAGGATTTTTTCTCTATTTCCGGAAAGGGATGAAACACAATTTGAGACTCACTTCGAGAGACGCTCCGAGTAAGTATACAACAAACACGCCGAGAATACGGAGATACTCAACTGGAGATTATAACTCACGTCCTCCTGTGTCACACCATTGTTACGAATTGATGTTTTATTTTAAAAATTATTACGGAGAGGAAGAGAACTGGATTCACTCACGATTTAACACACATTTATACATATGCAATTATATGCGTATATATACGGACTTATTCCTCGGGTGGGGGGGATTGTTATGTCTTCCCGGTGGATATAGGTAGTGTAAGTAATTTTTACTGGAACGTGATCTTGGGACGATGGGCAGTCACAACTGGAGTGGTTCTATTTTGAATGTTACTACAGTTATTACAATTATTAATACAATAATAATTACTACTACTACTATTATGATTATTATTATTATTATTATGATTATTAATATTACTCAGAACTCGTCTTGACCAAGAAGAACACAATGATAAATGACATGGATTTCTCCAATGTACAATAAGTTCACTCACAAGGGCCATGATTTGAATAAATATACAAAATGATAAATACTGTGTCTCAAATTTTGACTCACTATTGTTGGTGGTGGTGGGTGTCTTTCGTTGAAAATCCTATTTTTAAAAATCATGGTTAGTTGGAGTGAACTGCCGACTGCACGCCATTAGGCCATAACCTGCACTGGCTATTTAGTCGAGTTCATCGTTTCCCATTTTTTCTTCCAAGACACACAACCTCACCCCGCCGCCGCCACACGTTCAATGCACTCTTCCCATCTAACAGTCGCAGCCCGCCCTTGTCCAGCCCCAAACCATACAATAGGACCAATCCCGGTCCTTACCTCCTCCAAAGCCTACCCCCTACCATTATACGAGCAATGGCTGAATTGTAATTGAAAAGGAGCGGGAAATTTGATGGGAAATCCTTGGATTTGAATCTCTACCCATATCCGCTCTTTCTTCCAATGTACAAAAGACTCCCAGCTCTTATCATGCATGTACATACACATAGAGAGGGATACCATTTTTGATAGGGATTTTAACCAGGAGTAAATTATACACTAGGGAGTTATACACACACAGTGTAGAAGAGTGTACATATCACATACACAAACACACGTAGAGCAGTCTCCAGTCTCCGCGCTATGTGTCGACTGTCTATGTCTATCCTCATGCGTATTTAATTACATGGAGTGTACATACGGTGCGTGTTTCCCAATGGAATGTTTACATACATGTCAGCTCACACTTCACACATTGGATTCCAGGAATTGCTCACAGTTGGGGATTGTGACGACAGAGGCGCGTGGAGTATAGTCAATGAATTTCGACTTTGGAAGTTTGGAGTAGATGGCAAGGACAAGGCTTGGACTTCCTTCCGGGGCAATGTGATACTTTTTACTCACTTGTCACTTGTGGACTTCTGGACCTCTGGGAGGCTCGACTGACTATCTGTTCTTTTAATTTAAACTTACATTCAGGAATTTGTATGGGTTTTAAATCAATATGAAAAAGCATGTACTTAAAATAAAGGGGTAGTAAAATTTGTTGTGGGGATGCAGGTATGATAATTAAGGTCGTCCTGGATAAGGACATTTTTAAAGCCCGGCTCTGTCATGACATGAGTAATAGCTGTAATTTACTCCAAGTGTAAGGAGTGTATTGTGGAAGGTCTTTGGCATGATGGTGAGTAGAAGACAGTGGTTGGAAATGTAGCTGTTGTTGTTAGGATTTTGAAAAAAAATACGTTTTTTCTGGGATACATTACTCCAGCCAGCTCAAGCCAAGTTTGTGATAGTATCAATGAATTTGGTGATTAAAAAGGAGCGATCCCCTAGCTTTGGTGTGGTTGTGACCTTGGGCCAATTGCTCTGTTTTCGGACGAACTTGGATTCAATTAATTCATGTGGGACTATTGTGTGTTAGTTCTGACGAAAATAATTTTTCTTTTTCTCTCTACTAACCGTAGGACTGCTAATTTTATTCCTCATTATTGCCATATCTTGATTTGGAATAAACTTGAACTTCCTTCCTTGTTCTCCGAACAACCTAACATCCTTTGAGCTAATGGGGAGGAAACTGATTGGGAGAGCTTTCATTCACATAACCTTTCGTATTTTCTTTACGGAACGAAACCTGGCTATGAGTTTAATCCCATAAAATTATTCACATATGATTTCCTGTTAATACTCTCAAGCAGTTAATTTAATTAGTTTCGCACCTCTACTACTGGTTTTGTCCGGCTGTTCAAGTACTTACAGCCTGTGTGTCAGTAATCTGTGTGTAGAATTGTAAAAATATCGTACTTACGTAAAGAAGCTTTACCTTCAAGAGCTCAGAAAAGATTGTACCCTTGAATCTGTAAACCGGCAATTCTTTAAAAATCCCTGCATTCTTAATCTATAATTTATTCTGAGATTTTTCATGGTAATCCGCAATTTATACTTTTTGTTTCCCGGCAAGTACTCGATGTTAATTATGATGGATCAGATTGGGTGGGAGAAATGGTTTCCTTGCCTTGTTGTCTTGATAGACGCTACGATTGTGAAATTACTAGCTGAAATTTAAATATTGTTATTGTTAGTGGCGCAGGAAAAATCTGTGACAATTTCTCACATAATTTCTGTAAGAAAGAACTTGACACTCGGCTCATTTGCATCTTGTGTGAACGGACAGCATACAGGATGCTTTTTTAAAGGCTTAGGAATGACTATGCTGATATTCCGTTTCACTTTCCCGTGGCCGGTTCTCAAAATTTGTAAAAAAAAACTAATTGAATCAGCAAAATGAAAAAGTCAAATTACTTTGAGTGCTGGATCATTTTTTGTTTGAATTTAGAGCAGTGATTTTAAACAGCAGGCATTAAGTATCTGCAATAATTTCACTTATTGTTAGTAGGATTTTTAACTCGGTAAATATTTCCCCCCCCCCCTTAGGTATTTTATGAAATGATATATATGCAAAATATTTTCGTACTCGCTATACCCCATTGTGCACAGTTCCGCTGGACACAACTTGGTTAAGGTAGCCACGATATCTCGGATTTGATGAATATTGTCAAAGTAAAAATTGTATTGAGTACTAAAAAGTATGGGCTTTTCCGTAGAGGTGCCACCCGTGGAATCACATTGCCGGAATCTGGGTGAACAAATTCCTGACATTGTAAAACAATTGAAAGACATGATTATAGTTTTGGCACGAGTTAAAGAGTACTGAGAAACGGAAAACTAATTTTTGAAGGTCTGGGTACACGAAACTTGTAAATATCCATGATAAATGCCATTTAAAATTTTTAGGTTATGAATTCCAGGCCAATTTACTTGGTGTCAATTTCTTTTAAGGAATTACAAAGGATTGTTTAGGCGGTAGGTGTGATTTAGAGAAGTACTCCGGGTATGATCAAACTGGTTATGATGGAAGTTTGAAAATCTGGAGGGAGCACCAATAAAATAAAGCTTTACTTGTGAGTTTTTTTTTCGAACAATGAGCGTTTTGAGGAAATGAAACAAGGAAGCATAGTAGTATCTACAACCTGTAGGTATGCAATTCTATTTTGTGCAAATGCAAAAAAAGTTTTTAAGTCAGCAAACAGTCTAATTTTAGTTCTTTTAGACCCTGTGTAAGCATTGTGTCCTGGAGCACTGCTTACTGATTACTGGTACATTACTAAACATTGTAATACACTATTCAAGTCATAATAAATAGTATAAAGCAGACGATAAACCCGGTATTTTTTAAAGGGCTATTTAAAGGTCGTTACATTATGCAAGCCGGAAAACGCACCCAAAAATTTATATTTTATAAGAACAACTTAAAAACTACTCAACGCAATTTAATTTCAACTTTATTAGCGTGCTATTTTTGGATCAATATACAAAAACTGGTCTCCCCCATTAACATTTAAACTTTACGGTTAGAATATCTCTACAAAGAAAGACTGACACCCAATTAATTTAAAAATATCCCTGTGGACTCTTGAATTAGAATTATTTAGTAATACACACGTTTAGTGTTAGGATATCTATACAAAGAATTTAGATTAATGCACTAATGATTTTAAAGAAAAGTCGTATGTATGATGTAACTTATTTAGAAATAAAGTCGTTAATACGATAATGATTATATAAATCGTACATTAAATTATCCTCTTCATTTTTTATATAAAAGATATTTAGTGATTATGTTTCTAAATTTACCAAAAATCATTCGCAGTTTGACCTTTAAAAGGTATTTCATTCCACACCCTCACTGATTAAAAAAGAAAATATATTTCCGAAAGAGCGTTTTTCAGCCTTACTTTGGTCATGATCGAATGCAAATAGACTTTATTTAGTCATATGTTTTTTTTTAAAACGCGTTTGGGTCAGTGTATTGAAAATTCAGGAAGGTTTGATTTTTTTAATTTACGAAATTTTCAACCACATCAGGTATTATGCACATACCGTAAAAGCTCCAAAGATGGCCCCCGGCCAACTTCCAAACATGAACCTAAACCCAGGCTACCTTTAGGAGCCGGCCATCTCTACTAAACATAAAAGTGCAAATTACAAAATAGGTATAAACGTTTTTTAATATTTTATTTGATTCGAGAGTAACAAATCTAGCATAATTCTGATTCAGATAAATCGCCCAAGTTGTCAGTAGAGTAAATAACAGCTTCCGTAATTCTCGATTTAAAACTTACCTATGTGGAATTATTTAGACTATGTATGGGAAACAATCATTGTATATAAAATCAGGCCATCTTTGGGAGCCCGGCTATCTTTAGAGGCCGGACATCAATTGTATTGGGTAAAACCAGGTCATCTTTAGGAGCCCGGCCACCTTTGGAGGCCCGGCCATGTTTAGGGTTTTTACGGTATTCACCATTTTCTATTTGCAGGGTCAGCCGCCTGGAAGTTTTGCATACTCACGAAAGAGTGAGCTAGGAGTTCAAGTAACCCATTACAACAAGTGAATATGGCAAAAATGTAACTCTATAACCAACTCAAAATGTGCACAAGATATGAAGTACATATTTTCAAAGAAAAGCCCCTCATGGGTACAGGTAGTACCCGGGTTTATAGGTACAGGTCCAGGTCCAGGTACAAAGTATGTACATAAATTGTGTACCCAAACATTTTGGTTACTCTCTGGGTACACACAATTTGTACCATCAAAGTTGGGTACAGGAACGGGTATGGGAACAGGTACGGAAGAATACCTATGAGTCGATTCTATCAGGTACAGGTATGAGTACTTGAAATACCTGAACTTGATACCCAGGTACCTTAAATATTTGGATACTTTTATGAAAACGTAAAATCAAGAAAGCAGCCTTCTCTACAGCATGCGGTACCGTGTTGAGTACAACACAAATTTATTATTTCATGAACCCCATTTGATTTTTTTTTCATACGCGCAGCCTTCTTTTATTTCGTATTGCCCATGAGTCGTAGGCTTTTAATTTTAGTCGGTGTTTATGCTTGTGGTTTACAGGAATATGCACAAATACAGTATACTTGACAAGCTATTCCACAATATTAATGAAATTTGGTGTAAAGCGAATATTGAATAGATCACGAAAGCAAAGTAACTTTGTTGAGGAGGAAGTACAGTAGTATCGGAAATACAAAATGTCAAAAATCACCAAATCATGCATTGCTAATATTATATTAAAAAAACTTGAAAAGAATTTGCTACAAAATTATGGAATCAAATATTTCATTCAGTAACTCCTTCGTATGGGCTAATGAAACAGCAAACCCTACACATTAATGACCACCCAGTATACGAAAACAAAAAGGGCCCCAAATGCAAATTAATTTAGGTTTTCGCCCCCTTACAAATCCAACCTAAACGAAATGGAATAATCTTGCACGTGTGCGGTATAAAATATGTAAAATATTTCATTAACAATAATGTTTGTAATGGCAATTCGTTTGACAATTTTAGTATAATAATTCTTTAGGAATACTTAATTAGTACTACAATACTTGAACTTTGAACAAAAAAGAGAGCGTAAAGATACAGCTGAGTAAAAAAGGTGGCAGTATCTGTTCAATGTATTAAATGATGACTTTTACCATCCCGTATTATAAAAACTACGTTTGTTTCTTAAAAATTTTCAGACTCATGATCCACCTCAAATTATTTTTGAACAATAATTGTTCATTAAAATTAAAAACAGTGGGCTTTAAATACCCAGTAATTAAAAATGTTCACAACTATTTTTGCAACATAATTTAATAAGTTTTCGAGTTTACTGGTTCTGTGATTATCAGGTAAGTTGTGAAGTTTGATTGAGTGATTAGTTTTCTTACAGTGTGGAATATTAGTTACAACAAATTCTGAGAAACTTAATACTGAGGGTGTTTACCATAAAATTGAAAGTGTTTGAACTTATATTTCGAAGAGGTAACACTGGGAAAACAATTATTTTCATATTTTTGTCATGTTAACCATAGTTTTTTTATATGAAAACGGAGTTTCCCTTTTTGGAAAAACGATCCGCGGGTATTTTTCTGGGAATTTCTTTTACACTCCTCGTTCAAATTTTCCCGAAGCCTTTGCATCTGAACCCCTCTGACATAAACATTTTGTGCTGCAGTAATCTAAACGCATAAAATTTAAGGAATCCAGCATTAGGTGACGTAGGAAGATTAAGTGGTTTGAGAATTTAAATTCTCCCGATGACCTCTTAAAATTCCCGGGGATAATCCACTGCAAACCGGGTAGTATAGGAAATGTCAGATCGTCATGGCCAATAATCTTCAACGTCTCCTCAAAACGCATGTCAGGGACGTTAGCCTCAACTTATGGTTTTAAAACGTCACTAACAGGATAATGTTCAGTAATTTCTACCTTTAGAGGGACTATTGTTGTGGAAACAAACACCAGGGCTAACATTAGCGCCGACCACACTTATGTTACCAGAAACGTTTCTCTGGGCTTGACCAAAGGACTTTGGTATAATTATTTTCATATAAATCAAAGATCCTGCACTTTCAATTAAAATCTTCGACCCAGACGAATGTTTCCTAAAAGTTTACCATAAATTGGGGCTACATACCCTTACAGAGTGGCTGGTAGCGCTTCCGGGGATTTGTATTCCGGTTCCTCTTAGGGTGACCCCTTAATTTGAGAATATAACAAATCTAATGCAAATATTTATGCAGGATTTGATCTTCTTATCCTCATCAATATACGCACTATCTTCCCCATTGGTAATTTGTTTATATACTTGTCAACGGTAGCCTAATTTTGATTTTTTCCGAAAGTTACCCGGATTTTTTAAGAAAAAGTGTATTTTGTATTTCGGTTGTGATCTTTCCTGACCTTCGGTTTCCAGGTGTTTCTGTTTTAAGATAAATACTAAAATATATTCCGTGCCTAGAAATGCAAACATACTATCCAAAAATATTTGTTTGAATTTTTTACACTGGTTTGTAACTTTGGAAACCCCTTAGAATTCGGTAACAACTTTGGTCATTTTTTCCGGGGTAACTTGAACGAGAAAAATCATCTGTGATCAGCACTACGTGCTAAGTCACCAGGGGGCGAAGCCCAGGCGGAGTTGCAACAAGGGTTATTAACAGTAATGGGGTGTATACAAGGAAACGTGTATTTAATTTCCCCCGTACAGGTCACTTTTATATGTACTGGGCAAAGATGTTAACTGAGGCAAAAGAAAAAAATGGTTTATACATGTGCTTCCTTCATTGTAGTATTATATTCAGTAAGCATATAGTAAATTGTGCAAAACGTTTCATATTCAATTTTAAAACACCATGTACAAGTATTCCCTACCTCTCCGGGGGTTAGAACTCGCTTCGCTTCGCCCCTAAAAAATTTGAAACTGAGCACATCTATTAAGGATACTCCAAACTAACGATGGCCAAAAAATTAGTCTTGACCGTTTCGAGCCTTGTTCAATATGCGCGGGCCAAGGACGTTCAATTTTACGAGCACTGCACAGCCAGCAATTGCTGGCTCAGCAAGGCAAATGTTATTTGGGATGGCAGTAAATAGTTACATGCAATAACCAGCCGCACAGCGGTATGGTCGTTGATGCGTCTAGTGCCCGCGAATATTTGATTCTTACCATCACTCACTATCACTATCATAGATGTAGGTTTTTTTCCCACTCGTACTCACACTCGCACTCCCTTAGAGAAAAATTCCACCACTCCTACTCTTGCCCACTCGTAGTCTTACTGAGAATGTAAAACTCCTACTCGTACTCTCAGCGCTAACTTCAAATCTCACCACTCCTACTCACCACTCGTAAGTTACTCAACTAGTAAAAGCCCTGTGCTTCACAGGCGCAAAATTTTGGAGAGGTGGTGGTGTGAATGTAGAAATTAAAAGCTAAACGGCTTACGAATCAAGTCCTGTCGTAGAGACTTGTTGTATGGCTAAATCGTGCGCGCTTATAGTAAGAGTAGCGCTTTAAATGAACGGACAGGTAGTGCTAGTTGATAACAAGGAGTGCTTGGCATGCCACCTTTTGGGCGGTGTGTCTAGCCATTGAACTATGAAAGTGCGAAACTTTAAATAAAGGGACAGAAAGTGCTCTTTAATATTAAAGGATGTTTTCACCAAAATATTTGAAAATATTAAGACAAAACGTTTTCCTTATGATTAGAAACGCGAATACTAAGCACAAAATAGTGCAATTTAATTTTATAGTCAAAATCAATGACAAATGCAAAGACCGACGAAGTTTACAGTAATTGCAATAACGCCTGGAGGCATGCTCAAGATTTATTTCTAACTAGTAAAAGCCCCGTGCTTCACACAGGAGCAATTACTTGTGTAAATAAATAGGGTAAATAATAAAATAGCAATAGATCTCGTATCAAGGCCTGTCGAGAAGGCTTAATGTTAATATCCCGCTTCGCCAGGCAAAGTAATCTCATATAAGACGTGAACTAGTAACTGTAAGACTAACAATTCGTTTTTATATAGGTAGTTGGCAATTCATATTATTTATAATATTAATAATATATACAATCAGAGCTATGCAAAATACTTGGTCTGAGGTGACAAAATACAAAATAAAATACCTGAAGTAAAATATACAAAATACAAAATACAAAGTAAAATACCTCAGGTTACATTACTAAAATACAAATAAAAATACAATACATGGTCGGTAATTTAAAATATTCAAATACAAAATACTGTATTTTAAATACAATACTTTTCTTAAAATAACCAAAAAATGCTCACTATTTTCAGTTCAGGACTCAAACAGCTTTAAAAGGCAACAACTAATCACGTAATCACTTCAAGGACTGCATATAAAACTTGTGTAGCACCAAATGATTCAACTTTTATTGAATAAGATATAATTACCTTGACTAAAGATAATCACTTATTTTGATTGTTTATTAAGTAATGTAGATTATTATGATATTTTTAGTATCCGAGTTAGTATCTGAAAATTAAATTGAGTGTCTTCGGTGGATCTTAAATATTGTTGCTAAAGGGGCAAAGTAGACTAAATGTAAGTGATGTACAAAAGCATACAAGCGTAATCTATTTTGCCTATTCAGTGACGATATGTAATGCTGAATATCGAGAACCTGAACATGTTTGATGTGTCTAGTAAAAATGATTCATTCTAACGTATGTTATTGCATGGCTAAAATGCTGTTCTTACAGATATTGAGCCCCATTCAAACTCCAAACAATGTAAAAGTTGTAATGATGCTGGTGAAAAGTATTTTGACGAAATACTTTATTTGAAATACATTTTCCAGGCTCTTGAAAGTAAGCAAATACAAAATACTGTTGTACTTACAGGCCCTTCAAATACTGAGTACAAAATACTTGCCCGCTGCTTGCTAACTTTAAAATACAAAATACAAAATATGTACTTTGTGGTCTGAAAACACGTATTTTAAAATACTGTATTTCAAAATACTGTATTTCAAAATACTGCACAGCTCTGTATATAATATATATATAATATATAATTATTTTATTTATTCAGTCAAAATATTATGGGGCAAAAGCTTCCGGCCCAATAAAGTTTTCTCTCAAACTCAATATTTGGCTATACACGTGGAATTTAACTAATCGCTTGATCAATTTAATACCAATGTCGTTATTAAACCTTGCTGTTGCATCACTGTATGGTGCTTCACCCCTTAGTGGATCAGCACAACGTGCTGATCAAATATGATCTTTTATATTATTATAATTTGTATATAGATCCCAGAGCTGTCCAAAATACATGCTTCCCTAATACAAATTACTAAATACAGTAAAACCTGTATATAATGGCCGTTCATATAGTGGTTTCCTGTCAATAGTGGTCAAATTTGGCTTCCCGGTCCCACCTCCTATCCTTTATCATAGGGAATTCCCTCCATATAATGGTTTTCTATATAGTGGTAACCTGTTCATAGTGGTCTAATGAGCATGCCCCTTCAGTTCAAAATACAGCTTAAAGTACCTGTATATAGTGGTCAACCAGTCAGAACGAAAGGATACAACTCGCGCAAACCCGAACCAATGACACAGCTGCTTGAGTTTAGTGCAATTAAAGGCATTTTGGGGCGTTTTTATCTCCAGCCGTTTCATACTGCATGTATTTGTACCAAATCAAACGATGGTTCATTGACTCTATTATTAGTCCTTTGAAGTATTTAAATTAATTAATGGTTACTTTTAATCATCTTAAAAAATTATTGGTAGCTTTAAAAGATCTCAGACGATTAAATCCTCCTGAGGTAATTCGACACGAAACTTCGTCGAATAAATATTTTGACCCAATTTCTCTATGGAGAATGTCTCAAAAGATAAGATGCTCTGAAGATCACTACAGTATTCTTCAAGATTCCCTTGCAAAGTTGAAAATTCGAAGTCTCAAACAGAAGTAAATTAGTGAATATTTTTAAAAAGTGTAAAATTGCTGGTTGTCAATAACGTATATGCAATTCAAGCTGTCGGATTCCTGCTCGTATGCCTAGATTTGTATGTGTTTATACAGTGACTTTTGACCACTATATACTTATACAGTGGTCCCTGTCTATAGTGGTCAAATTTCGGCGTCCCTCGGAAAACCATTATATACAGGTTTTACTGTACATTCTGCCGGCGTCGAAAATACAAACTACAAAATACATTCTTCAGGCGTCGAAAATACAAACTACAAAATACATACTCAAAACGTAGAAAATGCAAACTACAAAATACTAAATACATTCTTCAGGCGACGAAAATACAAACTATAAAATACAAAATACATACTTGAAACGTAGAACATACAAAATCTGGAATTTAGTTTTATGGGATGTTAAAACGATTGCATTTCGTTTTACTTCATTGATGTGATTGGTTTTTGGCATAAACGGAATTTTCAAACCCAAAGAAAGTGCGCCAACAAAAAACACAAGTAGTTAATAGTAGCAGCTTATATAAATTTTACCTTTCTAACGCTCTTTGATCGGACATTTTTCATCCCTTCAGGAATTAAAAACCTCAAGAGGTAATCCTTTTGGCATCCAACAAAATACGAAATAAAGAAAATTTTTGCAAGGTTATTAGGCAATGATTGAGATCAATTCGTCCATGTGGGATCAAAGTGGGTTAGTTCCATGAGTTTGAGAGGACTTCAACCCCAAATTTTACTAATTTTGTGAAACGCAATTTGCAGGGACTTCTGGTCACTTTTCGTACTAATTGATTCACGTTGGAATTAAAAAATCTGAATCTTGTTACCGCGGGGCGGTCACATGGAGAGCGAAGCGAGTATAAACAAGAGTGCAAATAGAGTTTTTCCATTATTTTCAAAATTTTGATTTTTTTTTCAAAATTTCGAAATTTGAAAAACTGGTATTTGGCTGCACATATATGTGCCATGGGCTCTCCAAACATGTATTTACCATGTCATTGCGTTGTGCCTGGGCGAGGCATTCGCGTTGGAATCACGCGACTCCAAAGGATCGACCCAGTCCAGTGAAATTTTGGTGGAAATTTTTACCAAATTTGGAAATTTCGAAAACAATGCGGCAGGAGACGTTATTCTTAAACGTTGTGATCCTAATAGTGCGTATAGAGTTTTTTCATTATTTTCAAAATTTTGTTTTTTTTCAAAATTTCGAAATTTGAAAAACTGGTATTTGCCTGCGCTTATTTACGCCATGGGCTTTCCAAACCTGTATTTATCATGTCTCTGCGTTGTCCCTGGGCGATGGGATCGAGTGGAAAACACGCGACACCAACGGATCGAACCAGCCCAGTATATCGCTTCGCTCATGAAAATCCAGCTTAGAATTACTTGCAAAGAAAGTTCACTCACTACAATTTTCCGGCTGTCGGAATGATTGATGCTTTTATTCCAGAGAATTGGCTCAGACTAAATTATTTCTATTAAATTCAATAAGTAAGATTAATTTCAGAATGGACTTTTACTAATAACAAAGCAGGCATTTAAAGCTAATTTTGAGTATTATTCATCACAGTACAATTTTGTGCGTAATACATTTATGTATTTTTTTCACATTTAAATTGGTTTTAAAAAGGTATTTCCCCTAAGTAAGTTGTTCAATGGAAACGTATCAATAGTTTGGAGTTCTTACGAAGCGTGGATTTATGGTCCCTGTTAAAGGGAATTTTAATTTTATCGATATAAATTATTAGTAATAATTATTAAACACCCTTTAAAAACAGGAATAGTTCAATGTACAAATAACTCAGTTTCATTTACAGGTTTTCCTCTTCAAAATTTTGAAAAAAAGTTCTGAATAATTTCCATAGTTGGAGAATATCCCTTTGGAGTTAGTAACAACCAATCTACACAATTTTCGTCGGTCATATTGTTACGGATATATTATAAATAGGCTAGAATAAGCATAATATAAGTCAGCAAATAGTTTAGAAGGTCGTAAGCAGAGGCTACGTGACGCCAAACGCTGACCAAACATAATTATAAGAAAGGGAAAGGAAATGATTCAGATTATTTAATAAACAATAAAGATAGGAATAAGATTTGGATTAGATTAAGACACGTAGATTTAGTACAAGTTCTAATCTCGACTTCAAGCAAGCAACATCAAGAGGAGCCGCACCTAGAGTCCATTCCCTCCGGGATGGATCTCCACAGGTAGCAAGCGGGGCGACATGGAAGAAGAGATTCAGACTTCAAAATTCTATTTTGTGTTAAATGCTAATCGTTCAGTGTAAATTGTATCAGTTCTAGGAACAATAAATTGGCCAAAATAAATTATAAAGGAACCTACACTACAGAATCAATAGTTCCATTTATTCATGAGTTTCACCAACATCGAAACCATAATTCAGGGGAATGGAACGCCCGAACCTAGGCTACATTGACTGTTACCCACACAACATCCATACCCGGGTAATAGCAACGTAACATGATGTTTCTGCCAGGCCTTCGGGTTTTTTTGGTAAGGACCCGGAGGATCCGTAGGTCGGGGACCTGCGGATGACCCTGAAACAAAGACCGATTTTGTAGCAAATCATGGTCGAGGTTTAAGAATTCATGGGATGGAAGTATGGGGCTCGATAAGGAGAAGATGTCTCATTTCTCTCCAGGGCCACCCGAAACTTCTCGTGAAAGGCAGTTATAACATGCAACAAAATGTTACCTCAAGAAAGAAAATTTGGCCATTATCATCACGCGCGGATTCAAGTTCTAATTCAGAAATCCTAGTGCGGCACTAGAAAAAGAACTATTTTTGTGGCCACGAATACTATTTTAAGTGCTAGTGAAATTGGGACTCTTTCCATTCGGAAAATTAGGGGAAGAGGACGTCCAATAAGGTAATACCATTTTTTCTTTAAGGTTCATGAATTTCATGTTTAGGAGCTCATCATTTTTGTAACGTAGTTACGAGGCGCACTTAAACCTCAGGAGTAATTAACCAGAATTTAGGTGCAAATCATAGATTTAAATTAGAAAATTGAGCATATATGTATATGTATTTTGTGGTTTTCAGAGTACATAGTAGGTGTATGTGCATTAAAAATTTTCACCAAAATTAGCTTCTTCCAGTAAAATAAGTCTTCTTCTATCTTTTTAGACGCCTAAAATGCCGGGCTTGAGCGTAG
Source organism: Allacma fusca (assembly GCA_947179485.1). Taxonomy (NCBI): domain Eukaryota; kingdom Metazoa; phylum Arthropoda; class Collembola; order Symphypleona; family Sminthuridae; genus Allacma; species Allacma fusca. The sequence continues at coordinate 39,092,527 of OX359247.1, forward strand.
GCATAAACAGTGTTCGTATTGTAAAGGGTATTATTCCGGCTGAAGTGCCGGCCTGAGCGCAGTATAATAGTAGCCTTTCTCTTCGTAAGTTTTAAGTTCATAATTTCAAAAGGGCCGTTTCTGAGCGTTTAAATTCTTTTAGCTCTTCAAATTACTTTTCAAGTCTTGGGAAACCCCAGGCTAGGGGATAGGAACCCAAGACAATTAAAATCTTCCAATTAATCAGGACAATTTTTATTAATACAAGACTCAAAATTCACTTTCCAAGCTTAGTTTAAAGCAAAAATATGATCTATCTTTTAGTAAATAACTCAAAAATAATTTTCACTCTCTTCTTTCTCTACATCTTTTCTCCTTCTAGTATAAGCACATTTGAAGTGCCGGCTTGAGCGCAAATGTCTTTAAATTCTTTAACCTCCAAATTACGTAATTAAGAGCCCCATGGCTAGGGGGCAAAACCCAATTAAAACTCTTTCGCTGAAAATTACTTTCTTTACCTGATGTGTAGGTTTACACGGGTAACAATAGGATCTATCATAAACCTTTCACAAACATCTTTTCTTCTTCCATCTTTCTATCTCTACCAGAAGTGCCGGCTTGAGCGCTGGGTAATTAGGAAATAATTTGTCATGGGTTTTGGCAAATATTAGGACTATAAAGTTAATCCGGAAGGCCGAATGTGAGCACGGAGCATATCAGATTTCAGTTAGTCATTTTGCAAATCAAAACCTATATAGCTCAGTTAGAGAGCATAGGTAGATCAGACCATCTAAAGATTATAGTATGTAAGGTGAGCAAAATTTTTCGGAAGGGCCGAATTATGAGCGCCGAGGTGATTAGGAAAGTTTAATTAAGGTTTGAACAAAATTTAGTCCAAAGGGCCGAGGTACATTGAGCGTGGACACATTGGTTTAGTACATAAGCATACATATAAGAAAATTCTCATCTACGTAGTTTAGGGATTGAAGGGCCGGGATTGAGCGCAATCATTGTTGTATTTAAGTTTTAGTACACGTAGAATCCGAGAGGCTAGGAAGATTAGGAGGGACCTTATGGTTTAGTAGGGTTCGAGTCATTCCAAGCACGGAGGTGATCGGATGGAGTGCCGACAAAAGTACCGATAAGCCTGTGACCTACTAGAGGTAATCGGAGAGGCTATGATTGACGCACCGATATAGGTATATGTTTGTAATGTGCCCAAGCTAGCGGATAGGTAACAGCAATGACTATTACTAGTAAGGAGGTCCATGGGTTAGTGGATAGGATAACAGGGGACATTCCAAAGCACGGATGTTCACTTTAAAATCTATGTATGCGGTTTCCAGCTATGGCCATACATAGGGACTTTCATATTTATTACTTCTTCCATAGATGACTCATGGTTTTGAGTGCATCATAAGATTAGCCATTCTCGAAGGATTTTGCTAGAGTAGAGAGAATTGGCATAAGAAACCACAGGCTCATGGCTTTTGAGAGTTGGTTATAGGGATAGGAATTCAGTAAATTCTGGTGCTTTCAGTTTTTATTGTCTACGTTAGATACAAGCCTTGCTGATGGTAGGATCGGTTCAAGGAAGTTCTTAGGTACGAATTAGGACGCGAAACATATCCTTTGGGGCAGAAGGGTAATTAGTAGCGAGGAATACAGTCCTTATTAATTCTGGGAATCATTACAGGAGTATTTAGGGAAACTTAGGCAACACCGGCCCGAATGTGAGGAGTGTTGATTGACAATAAGACTGATAAATTAAGGAGTTAGACGCAACTAGCCATTGCAAATAAGTAAGTTTAAGAGGGTTAAGTTTTAAGGTGAGTAAGTTTAAGAGCAGTAAGTTTTAAGGAGGATAGGATTAAGGAGACTAAGTTTAGAGAAGGTTAAGTTTTAAAGGATACTAAGTTTTAAGGGGAATAGGTTTTAAGGAGTTTAAGTTTTAAGGGAATTAAGTTTAAAAAAACAGTTAGGTTGTAAGAAAGGAATAAGTTTAAAGAGGATAAGTTTTAAAGGAATTAAGATTAGAAAAGTTTAGGTTTTAAGGAAATTCAGGTGGTAACACCAGGAGGTACTCATTTGAAAGTTAGGATTACAGCAATTAAGTTTAAGACGGTTCACAACTAAAGTTAGGAACGTTCCGGGATTGAACAACTAGGTTTAAGCACAAAATATTTTTTCCCAAGTAATCTTCACCAATTGGCAGAATTAAGTCTAACAACTAGAGTTACATAAGCATAGGCATACAAAGCAAAATTTTAGGAAACGGTTTAAGTTGAAATTTGGCATAAGTTTTAAGAAGGTTTTCAGGATTGAAATTGACAAAAGAACGCTCACAACCGTCAAAAAAATTCATAAAACCAAACTCTACGAAACGCCTTAGCATTTTTCAGCCCATCCAGAAAACGTTAGGACGTTTACAGGTATGGAACCCGAAAAGAACCAACATCCATCAAGAAGGGAACCACCACCTGCACCTTCAATACCATCTCGAAGGACTACGCGATCTGCAGGACCAGTACCACAGAATGAAACAGGCTTGGAGGAGATCCTCGCCCGTAGGAAAGAGGAGAGGAAAGCAGCGAAAGCCAAAGCTAATACAGCAACGGCAGGTGTAGACCTCTCTTCAACGTCTTCAGCTTCGACATCTACAGTCATGGAAGAATCCGGCAGTACAACCCTGGCATTATCTGCACAAAGTCCATCGGGCTCGCAGGCCATGGGGCACGGAGATAATCCTGACAATAATGATGAAAGCATGGATGTGTTCTTGGACACGGTGTCAACACCCGTGACAGGTACGACAACCAGTCCTAGACGAACACCAACAGTACCGACAGCGCAAACACCAAAGTTTTCAAAAACAAAGGTGGCGCAGGGACAAAATCTCCATAGACTAGCTATGCAACGAGAATTACGCGACCTCGAGGTAACCAACCTGGAGGGCCAACAGGTTCAACAAGACCAGGAGGTTGAGGCCACAGGCGAATTCATGCTAAATGCTAGAGGAGACATGGTTTTTGTCAGTCACGATGCTGACCCCACGATCAAGGAAATCCTGTCGCAATTCAATCAACCTGAGGAAAGACCAACTAGTAGCGCTGCCATGTCATCATTTGAAATCCTCACGGATCCTGGAAGCAATCATACAAGCGTAGAGGAGGTCGAGCAAGGATTTGCAACTCCAGAAAGTGAGATGGAAGACGTGACTAATGAATCATCCAACAATGTGGTTGTCAGCAACTTGACAAACCCAGTTGACAACGGAGACATTCCTCAAGACACGAGTGTGCAATCCCAACAGGATGTACAAAGTCAAGGAATGTGCAGCAAAGTTACTGGACAATCAGAACAACAGGTTAATCAGCAAAGATCAACGGAATTGGATGACTTGGAGGATTCCAATAGACCAATAGCTATAGCAACAAGTACACCAGAGATTATCCAGCAAGGGAATCTCAGTACACACTCGTCATTTAGGGACAATTTAGCAATAACTCAATCGGACGAGTCAACCGAACAGAGCGAACAAGGTGACTCACCAACAGGAGTGCCACGTACTAACAACAGTATAGGGAGTGATCGTGACCAGGTCACTACTCAATTAAATCAGCAGTTATCAAATTTAAGCATCAGCGACCACCGTAAAGCGTCACAGTCGAATACAACAGGTTCCCAACAACCAGATATACAACAGCTTGTGCGAGATAGGTTTCTATCAAGACCATCTCCAGGATTTGCCAATAGAGGAGACGTAGGCTTTCAAAGGACACTCAGCCGGGTGTCTGAGTCTACGGAACAGGAAGGCCCAGTCGAGGATCAGTTACCACCGATCAGAGAAGGCCAAGATAGCATCCAAAGAGTGGAAGAAAATTTCATACAATTAGTGACAGGTACAGGTGTGATAGTACCAGCGGGATCGTTTCAACAACTAGTAAACACAGCAGGCTTCCAACGGAACTCAGTGGAAAATTTTCTGGTAGTTCGAGGATTGGAAGGACAGCTGATAGAAGTGTATCACAGGTTAGCTCAAAATCTTTATACAGGTACAGTCCAGTGGACACATTTTTTCCTTAGATTAGCTGAAGTCACCCACAGACGGGACAATAACAGAGATCCGAATAGGGAAGAAAGGGAAGTGTTACGCACACGTGCCTTTGAGTACGGCAGGAACGTCAGGGACAACATTCTCATCCCAACAGACGTCATCCGAAACCTTTTAGAGCACCGGGTATTGTCGTTGAGAAGTCACCAGGCACACCAGGATAGCCAGATTTTCTTCAACGATACACCCAGGTATACAACCGTGATACAATCCGGAAGACTTAGTGAAAATCTAGAATTTGGTCAACAACGACAAGAGAGACGAGTCAGCAACGAGAGTAGGCCAGGTCCAGAACAAGACCCAACTAACAACGGGACCACCCAGCAAAAAGTAATCGACTCAAGTGCTGACGACATCATAAGCAGGTACCTTAGGTACGACCAAAGAAACCCACCAGTAACACGGAATCCGGTTACGGGTTTATTAGAACCAGCATCTAGATCTACGCTAAGGACCATCTCAGGCGAATCCACAGTACAACCCGTTACGTCACGAAGGATTTCACCAGAAAGCTTGAACACCAGCTCAAGCTCAATCAACAAGGCTATAGCCCAAGCAATAGCCTCAGCGACACTTCAAGCAGGTTTAACAACCCCTCGAAATCGGAAGTCGAGTAACTCCGATCGTGACCATCTCAGACCAAGTAACCGGGTGACGGACAGTAACCAGGTAGATTACTCATCACCTAGGTCACAACTTTTCCAGAAATCGGTGAGAAGACATTACAGGGTAAATAGTGCTGAGGAACACAGCAACTCAAAACCCAGAACCAGTCCACAAGGGATTACGACACGTGAGAGACCGAGCAACAGCCGTTGCGAGACAACCACCCAGAAGGGTAGCCCAACAGCACCCACTACATCACCTACAGTCCAGACAGGTAATCAGACGCCAGCAGGGAGCTCTACGGCACAACCGAGAAAGACCCCGAGGTCCAGTAATTCCTGTCGCTCAACACCTGCAACAGGTGAAAGAGGGCAGTCAAGACGACACAGCAACTCTCACGAGACAACACAGCAAATCAGCCCAGTACACATCTCACCTACTAGTCAAAATAGACAGGTTTCAACGGAAAATACGCCGAGAAATCGACCAACACAACCCAATCTGCAATTTAGACCACAACCCACCCAAGACGATTTAGAGACCCCAACCGAGGAGGTCGAGACCACCCAAATTGGTAGTACATCACAGGCTAACGTTAAGAAAGATTTAAAAACAACAAAATTGTACGTCAACACAGATTCCGCCCAGGCAAATAATAACGAGCAACTGACACACCGAGTTTACCAGTCACCGGGAGGACGAATCTACGTACACCCACCCGTACATGCTCTGCGAGCACCGCCACTTGACGTTAGTGAGTCAGCACTAAGAACATTGGTGCAAGTAGGAAGACAACTACGGGAACAAAATCCCTCAATAACTATTGCAAATACAATCAGAAATTCTGACACAGGCACTTACTATCAGGCATTTAGACCCCAAGACAGATTTACCGTCTATCAATCACCTAGAGGCTCGTTATACAACAGCCTACCGATAGGACGCACAGGTATACACCGCCACATTTTACGAGGTCGAGACATCCTGCAACGAGCAACCAACAACGATAGATAGATAGATAGATTTATTAAGGGTCGATATGGCCTTAGCCCTTACAACCCGCTTTTCATCACAATTAGTACAATTAAGTTTTATCTGGCGACAACATTCATGGTAAATTGGAATATTGAGTAAATAAATAAATAAATAAATGGATAAGTAATTGTGGTGTAGGTAAAAAAGGTTCCCTGCTATAACAAGGGCCGTCAAAAACCCACACTTCTTTTCATGTTAATTATATGGTTTACATTTTGTAGCTTAAGACGTTGCGAGGGCGAGTTATCTCAATTTCCACAACTTAGTTTTTGTTGGGTAGACTAGCATACGCTTCCTTTTTACTTACGTTTCGCGTACCGGTCTTGTGGATGAGTACTATTGTGCGATGAACCTTATCTGTGTCCTAGCGTTTTGTTTTACGTTGCGTTTCTTAGTCTGATTACTTCCGTCCAGAATAGGTAAGCTGTTTTTATGTAACTGGGTTCGTCTTCTTTATCGAGGAAATATTGTATGAAGTTCTGTCGGTTTAGGTTAGTAGCTTCTGGGATGTGTTTCATTCTAATGTTATTGTAGGTTTCGCATTCACACATTATGTGGAAGCAATCTTCTGGTTCTTTGAGGCAGGAGCAGGCGACGTCATTTGGTCTGCATTTAGGCTTCCATCTGTACATTATTGCCTTTAGGTTTATGCTTCTGCCTTGTACATTTACTCTTGGTTTATTGAGTCTTAAGTTCTGGATGAATTTAATAAGTGCCCAGCTATACTCCTTTCTATAGAAGTTTTCCATCCATACATGTGATTTTAAGTTTATATAGTGTGGACTCTCTGTTCTGAGCATATCTTCCACATCCCTATTTGTAGCGTGAAGATCGATCATTTTCCATAGCTTGATGCTGTTTGATTGGAGATATTCTGTAGTCAGATTCTTAAATTCATCTTCTAAGTTTATTGATTTGAAGAGTTCTCTCCATTGTGGTGAATTATGTTCCTCATTTTCTGAATTCAGCTGTAGTTTGTAGCACTCCTTTGCTGTTGTCGTTGCATGCTCTGAGATGATTGAATTATACATTGTTGTAATCACAGCTTTGGCGATTAGTGCTCGTACTGCTGGGCTTCCAGTTTCCAGTCTTAGGACGTGCCCTGGTGTAAGGTTGCATGTTCCGGTGATTCTTCGAAGGAATTTTGTTTGGATCCTCTCAATTTCCTCTACGAAGTTCATGCCCCATATTGGAAAACCATATAATGGAATCGTAATTACTAGAGCATTGAAGAGTCTAATGATGATTTCTATCTTGTTTAGTCTTGTTGCCTTGATGGTTTTTAGCAGAGTCTCCACGGCGGCGTTAGTTTTCACAAGGGTTTTCCGATAGTGCTGAAAGAATTTTCCATTTCTATGGAACTCCACTCCCAGGTATTTGTATGAGTTAAGGATTTCTATTTTCTTTCCATCGTAGTAAAATTCCATCGGCATTACTTTGTTTCGTTTTGATGGTACTTTTCCTTTACCAAATATTACAACCTTTGTTTTGTCTAGGTTGATGGTTAGATGGTTTTTGTTGAAGTATTTGCTTAGTATACTGACTTGTGTTTGCAGATCTTCTGCGGTGTCCGCTGTTAGCACAATATCATCAGCATATAGCAGGATTGCCACTTCTGTAGTGAGTAGTTTTGCTCCTCTGGTGTTGGATTTGGCAAATATTTCTGTGATCTCGTCTATGAATAAGGTGAATAGCGTTGGGCTGAGCGTTTCTCCCTAACAACGATAGGACCATCATAGAAGGTGGAGAGCTCGTAACAGCACCACAACCACCACCATCGGAACAAACATCGGAGAAGCAACGAGTCATACGTCCAAGGTGACACCTTAAGGTCACGGACAGCGACACCTGCATCAACGACACGTGCAGCAACGACTTTTGCAGTACCAGCTAGACCAACCGGAAGGTTCATAACCAGGTCAGCAAACCGACCAACGACACCGACAGCTCCAGCTGTCCCCGTCAGACCAAACTCAGCAGTAGCAGGACCATCTCGAGTAACAACAACTCCAACCACAAGTCAAGGTAAGGTCAGTTGGCTTGACGACTTACAACACGGAGTTAACATTTGGACAGGACCCAGTGGCAGAGTATACACCAGCGAGAACGAAACAACCGAAGACGACTTCGTACCAAGCAGAATAACGGTAAGGCAATACGCCAAGATCGACAGAAGACAGGACAGATCTAGAATCCAGGAAGTAGAAAACGAGGCGACTTGGACAGGTCAAGTGAGACGTCTAATTTACTTCAATAGAAGGGACGGTATAATACAACGAAGGTTTAGACCAACTAGAAATTCTGATTTTGAGGCATTCGCAGCTACCAGAGCAGAACACGAAGAAATTGTTCTGAGTACCAATCCTATATTTACCTTTTGGAGGATACTAGCTCAAAGATCTGTAGACCCGAATCAAGTTACTAGCTACATTGCACCCGATTTTAGGCTCTATCATAGACACATCAGTCTACCCAACGGCATTCGCAGGCAGAGAGTACCACCAGGTTTCTTGGAAAACATCGAGAACGAATACGACCACCAAGAGGCATTGAGCAGATTAGTTCACGATCGTAGCGTCGAAATCCTGACTGATACGTCTAGTGAAGAGGAAGTAGAGCGGATTATCCAGAGAGACGCTCCGAGGCGCGAAAACGAACAACATAGCAGTGCACAGTCCAGCGTAGAGACAGAGCACATCTTTATTGGAATTGACGAAGAGGACTTCATTATCCCAGAAGTACCAGGTCAATTCACTATAAGAATTTCTATAGACGACGCTTACGACGCAGCGTTCAGAGCAATCAAAAGAGACGAAGAACTACAAGAAGAGGTCCGATTTGTGGATAATACCGGAGAAACTCACTTCTTCCCAAGAATCCGACTTCGAGACCTTAGTCCGGAAACTCAAGTTATACTCACTCAAGTCAGAAGGAGACGTAAACCCTTACGAGCACGCCGTCAAATCGGAAACAACCAACCCAGACCACCAGGCCCAGGACCAAGTGGGTCAGGAAGAGGTAATCACTCGGGAGGAGCTAACAGCAACAAATCCCACAATCAGCGACCATCTCAACAAAGGTCAAATCCAGGTCGAGGAGGCTCAAGAGGAGGTAGACACATCGGAGGCAGACGGAGAGCAAGGAGTGACCTCGGAAGTTCCGGAGGAAGCAGCTCATCATCCAGCTCCAGTAGTAGCAACCCAAGTAACCCTCACGACTTCGAAGCCTTCGACACCTGGAGGAATAGACAGATTGTAAACAGGAATAATATCTTCAACCAGGTCAACGTTAACATCATCAACCCATACGTACCAATCAATCCAAATCAGGGAATACGTATTGAAGACGTTGCAGACGAAGAGCAGGTACAAATAATTCCAAGGAGACATCTGGACGACGACATGACCGCCCTCATGTTTCCCAAAGTAGAATTCAAACCGGGTGTAGATGACCCAGAGACAGCCTTCGCAACAGCCGAACTCCAGACCAACAGGTTCGGAGGAGATACCATCATAACCAGGATGCAATACGTACAGATCATCTTTGACCCACCCGTCAGGGATTGGATCAGAAATTGGATTGCCGAACGAAGATTACATGAGGAACAACCATACGATACCATTGACTGGGATGAATTTCGGGAGGAATTTCTAATAAGGTATAGCATTACCGACCAAATGATACGTACGCTGATGGAAAAGCGAAAGATGCACACAGATGAAGATCCATGCGCATACATAGATGCGAAATTAGCACTAATCAATAGAGTCGACAGATTCATGCCCGAACTGGAGAAAATCAGACTCTTACGCGCAGGTCTAACATCCGAATACATAGTTTTCTGCCGAGGATGGACAGCAGGAACTGTAGCAGACTTCATAGAGGGAATAAAGCAGTATGATGAAGACCGAAAGACGGACGGCGCGGAATCTATTGAAACAAGATTTGCCAAGGTCCAAGAAATGCTAGAGAGATTGACATCAGGAATGAAACCAGTTCCAGTGGAAACAACTGTCGTGAAAATAGCTGCAGTAAGGGAACAACAGGACTATCGGAGACCTGAAAATAGACCCAATGACCAACGAGGACGAAGTCCAAGTCAAGGAAACTTCAACAACTCACGGAATTCCAGTCCAGGTTACAGCAATAATAACAACTACCCGGACAGGGGACGTAACAATCAAGGGTACGATGACCGAAGGAATTATGGAAACCGGGGTAGATCTCCAACATCTGAGAGATTCTACAATAATCAAGATAGGAGTAGGCCTCAATATAGAAATGATGGCAACAACTCCAACAACCAAGGTTACCCTCAGAGGAACCAAAATTTCAGATCTAGACAAAGTCCGAACCGACAATACTATAATAACAACCCTAACAAACAGGGAAATCTTCAGTGGAATGACCAACAGATGAACCAAGGATACAACCCATCCTACAATGGCTATAACAGCCAAGGATTTAATCAAACTCAAGGCTTCATGCCACCTCAAGGGTTTAATCCGAATCAAGGATACCCACCACAACAGGGGTATGCACCGTTTCAAGGTTATGCACCTACCCAAGGTATGGACCATCTCAAGGATACGCACCACAACAAGGATACGGTCCAGGACAAAATGCAGGGTACGCCAACCCTGGCATGCAACAAATCCAGGCAAACCCACAAGGTTACCAGAACCAGGGTTATCAGCCCAACAATAACCAAGGAGGTCAACGACCTCAACAGTACAACAACAATAACAACAGGAGTAGAACAAACTCCAGGGACCGGAACAGCCAAAGCAATGACAGAAACAACTCCTGGAGGAATCAATCAGACCGCCAGGAGCAGTCACAGCCGATACCGGGACAATTGGCGCTAGAATCCACCCAAACCGACATAAAATGTTTCGGATGTGGAGAGATGGGCCACCTGAGAAGAAACTGCCCACACAAAAGACAGTCTAGCCCATACCCGTCGGGAAACTCACAGAGGGGGACGCACCCCCAGTAATTGAAGATATCCAAGAAAGAATGAACGCAATTATAGCAACTAGAGTAGAAAGTCAGTCAAAAGACCACGAAGAATTAGAAATCATTGATCTCAACCCATGTCGTTTATCAAATGGCAACAAGTCAACTTTACAAGTGCAAATTTGCAGTATGATGATACCAGCTTTACTAGATTCAGGAGCAACAAGATCCTGTTTCCAAAGAAACTTAGTACCAAGATGTGCGGAAATAAAAGAAGTTCCAAGCGCTCTGCGAGTAGCAGTAGCTAATGCAGAATTGGTAAAACCAATTTGTCTCACCAAATTCACAATGATGATTGAAGGTGAAAAACTTTTATTCAAAGGTCTAGTGATGGAAACGCTAGAGCCACGAATGATTATAGGTGAAGATCTTTTATCACGTTACGGAATAACGTTGGATTACAAAAATAATGAAATACGGAGTGACCGATTGCAAACAGTTCCAATGACTACAGATACTCATCTCTACGTCGGAGAGAAAAAGGCCGACATAGAATTTGTCAGGTCAATTTTTTCATTCCATGAAGTCAAAGGACCAAAGAACATGATGTGCAGGACTCGAAAAGCAGTCACAATACCAGCCTATGGACACATGAAAGTGCCCATAGAGATTCCAAAACGCATCAAAAAGGATTTTTGTTTCCAACCATCAGAGAAACTTTACACCAGCAAGCGACTTTTAGTAGCCGCAGGTGTAGTACCAAATGAAGAACCTTTCGCATATGTATTTAATCCAGCTCCATGCCCACAGACAATATATGGACGTACAGCTATAGGTCACGCTGAGGAAAATTTTGATCTCATCAAAATCAAGCGAAATCAATTACGTGATGCTCATAGAAGGCTCACACAAGAACAGCTTGATTGTTTTGACGTCAATGAGGAGCTCGATGAAGAAGGAAGAGCTAAGTACCGAGCATTGTTGACAAGATATCCAGAATGTTTCGCATTTAACAAGGGAGATTTGAAGGAACCAGCGTGGATTGATCCCATTCGGATCCATACGGGAAATAATCCACCCGTTCAGGCAAAACCTTTCCCTTGCTCACCAATGGAGCGACAAAAAGTACGAGAGGAAGTACAAAAGATGTTAGATGCAGATATCATCAAGGAAGTGAACGGACCGTACAGCAGTCCACTATTTCTCATCAAAAAGAAAGACGGAACATTTAGATCAGTTGTGGATTATCGAGCATTAAATAAGACTATCACAGATCAAGTTTACCCTTTAGCAAGAATAGATGACATACTTATGCAATTTGGAAAATCTGCAATTTTCGACACTCTTGACATGGAGTCAGGCTTCTTTCAATTATTAATACATGAGGACGATCAAGTCATAACCTCTTTCAACACACAGGATGGATTATATGCATTCAAACGACTACCTATGGGAGTCAAGATTGCACCGTCAGCTTTTCAGCGGGCAGCAGATCAAATGCTGGGCTCACTCAAATTCAGAGGAGCCATGGTATATTTAGATGATGTAATCTCTTATGGAATTCATCTTTTGGATGAATTAGCATCACTCGAAGAATTGATGTTAAGAGCCAGTAACAAGAACTTTAAGTTCAAGCCAAAGAAATGCAAATTCGGATATTTTGAAGTAATTGTTTTAGGATTTAAAGTATCCAGGGAAGGCACCAGTCCAGATCCTGCAAAGGTGGACGCTATTAGATATGTGCCAATACCAAAATCTGAAACAGAAGCAAGAAGATTTTTCGGAATATGCAGTTTCTACAGAAAATACATCAAGGACTTCGCAAAAATTGCTAGTCCTATCTCACAATCATGGATTGGAAGTAAGGGGAAATCTGAAGGACAAAAACGCATAAGATGCTTCCAATGGAGTGCAGATGCAACAAATGCCTTCAACATTCTCAAAACCAAATTAATGACACAGCCAGTCCTAGCTCATTTCAACCCAGAGTTGGATTGCATACTGCATACAGATGCATCAATCTCAGGACTAGGATGCTGTGTACTACAAGATGATGGAGGAGAACATCCAATAGCTTATGCTTCAAGGACACTAATTCAATCAGAAAAGAATTACTCAGTAACAGAATTAGAACTAGCAGCAGTCGTATACGCAGTTCGCAAATTCAGACAATATCTTTATTTGAGAAAATTTTTAATCAGATCAGATCATTTAGCATTGTGCTACCTACGATTACAAAAGGATCCAAACCACCGAATAAGTAAGTTCGTAAATAAACTACAAGAATTTGACTCTCAAGTCACATACAAGAAAGGAGCATTACATTTGGATGCGGACTTTCTATCAAGAGCTCCATTACCCTATACAAAGGAAGATTTGGAGGATACAGAGGACCGAGTGATCGAATTTGAACCAGACCCGGTCAAAGAACACAAAATTGCTTTGGAAGAGCAAAAACAAATCCCTCAGGGGAACATAATAATGCCACCACCAGCGTGTGCAGCCAGCCTTACGACCAGGGAAAGCTATGAGGGAAAATATTGGACGGATGACGAAAGTCAATCCTCAGATGAAGAGGAATCCATAATCCCGCAGCGACAAAATCCATGGTCAGGGAGATTAAAAGGTCAACCCAGACGTAAAGTCAAATCACAGGTGGAAATTTTAGTACCTCAACCGAATTTAGAAGAAACGGATTGGGAGACCCATACAATGGGCGTAAAGAGCCGTGTAAATGAAGTAACACACAGCTACTCAGCGCTCAAAGAATGGAAATTATCCGTAGATGGCATCATCACAATCCCCAAATTTCGGGAGGATGATAATACCTGGAAGTATACCAATGAGTATATCTATGAGAAAACTCTCAAGCTAATACAAGATATAGAGCTTCACAATGCAACAATAAATGATTTAGATATGAAAGAATTTTTATCGCCAAAGAAAGCTCAAGTTCAAGACAAGAATGAAGATTTTGACAGAAATACTATCACTGACATTGGAATGGGGACTGATTTGTCGCCCACTCCAAAGTCAACGACAGCTACAACGTCACAAAGTCCAGCCAATGGGAAGGTTGACATTGATTCACCAAAATCCCTAGGGCAGATGACACGGAGTACAACGGAATTCACAACAATGGATGGGGCAGGTGATGCTGAAACAAAAGCTGTACATCTACCACCAGCCATAATTGTAGACTCCGATACGGAAGTCCATGATCAAACTTTGAAGAATCAGGAGACAGCGGATCTGGTGAGCCAGGCAGCTGAGACTACACAAAAGAAGTCCTCAACTTTCCCGCCCACCCATCCCGCCAGTCCTAAAGAGGCCAAGAAATTGGTACTCATGGATGAGGATAGGAACGTCCAAAAGGAATGCGACCGACCGACACTGAAACAGGAAAAGCTCAGTGTGGAAAATCACATTCCATCCGGACACAACCCCACAGATGAGGAGAAAAGATTTGCATTTGAAGAGACTTGGAGGAATCCAATGTCAGCAAAAGGAGATGAATGGAAACTCAAACAGGAAGTCATTTCGCAACTGAAGACATACACTGCACAATCTGCCAGGAAGACTGATCAAGTTCCTGATGCAGAAAGTCCAGGATATGCTAACAATCCGGATCTTGATACCCCACAGCGGATCAAGGCGATGAAGATTTCCAGAGACGTGGAAGAATGGATGAAAAATATCCAGCGAAGATCTGCAGTATGCGAGTCGGAGGAAAACAAAAACCCTACGCCGTCGCATACGTACATATCCACAGAGAATCCAGATAATGAAGACAATTTCTCTCTACTGGCGACCACAGTAGAAGAGCTGAGGAAAAATATCCAGGAAGGTGAAATCAAATTCACCGATGGAAGATCATGGAAGATTCAACCTCTGAAAGGGCAGGGTGTTGTGACAAGTAAAAAGACGTCACACTCACTATGTCTTTCACAGGATGAAGACCAAAGGAATAAAGACGCTCAGAAAACTGAGGACATGTCATTAAATAGAGCAATAAAATTTGTTCCAGGAGCTCACGCACTACAGGGGTGCGAAGGGAGCAAAGATACTTCTTCCACACACAAGCCTGTGTGTAGGATACTTGAAGATGAAGAGCAAGTTACTATGTTAGAAGAACATAACATGCAGGAGATGCAAAGGGACGATCCAGATTGTTTATTCATCATGGACAAAATAAAGATGCGGCATACGTTAAATTGGAAGAACAAAGAAAAGTATAGCCAATATGAAATTGACGAAGAAGGGATTCTTACTATAGTACATAAAGATGGACGTAAGTTATACGTACCCCGAGTACTTAGAAATTTCCTACTATCAAAAGCTCATGATGGGATCCTATGCGGAGGACATTTAGGATTCCAGAAAACTCTTCATAGACTCAACAAAAATTATTTTTGGAGAAAAATGAACGTCTCAGTAGCAAAATATGTCATGTCATGTGAAAGTTGCCAAGCAGCTAAATCCATGAGAAAGGCCAGCATGACTACTTCATCCAATCAGGATAGAAAATGTAGGAGATGCACTATGTATTGATCTCATTGGACCCATGCAAATTAGCATAAAGGGAATAAGTACATTATAATCGCACAGGATTATGTTTCAAAGTTCGTGATCGCAGAAGCAATTCCAGATAAAACTGCTGACAGGATAGCAGAATTTTTGCTTCACAAAGTAGTTTTAAAATACGGACTGTTTAAAAACTTGCTGAGTGACGGAGGATCCGAATTCAGAGCGGAAATCACCCAAGCGTTACTTCGCAGATTAGGCATGAACCATTCTACATCTACAGCATTAAGACATAATAGTGTTGGACAAATAGAAAGAATGGTCCAGACTATAAGCACTATGCTGAGTCATTATACTCAAAAAGAACAAGCACTATGGTGCAGTTGTTTACCGTTTCTGATAAATGCTTACAATTGCAGTCACCATGACGTGACCAAAGAAACTCCTTATTTTATGATGTTTAGGCGACAACCCATATATGATTTTAACTTACAACTGTGCTTAAGCAGCGTCGACACAAATTTTATGAGTGCTGAGGAAGCCACCTCTAGAATAGAAAAAGCTATTGCTAAGATAAGGGAACGTCAGGACTACAGTAAGGATTGGTATGATAGGAAAAGAAGGTTCGTTAAATTCAACATCGGAGACACAGTGCGAGTCTTTACACCGACCAGGATAGTTGGAAAGAGCGAACGCTTTCTTCACCCTTACAAAGGACCCTTTTTAGTCATAGAAGTTTTAGCCAAAGACAATTATATCATTCAAGACCTTAGGAATTCTAAAAAGAGACAGAAAGTCCATGTGGAGAGGCTTAAGAAGTGCCTTCAGCGAGAACAAATTGAGGACGAGTATAGTTATGATTTAGATTCCGATATAGTGGAATTGGTGACAAAACGAAATTGGAACAAGTGTGGAAAAGTTACAGTGAGTCAGCCACGGTCAATTCTTAAGAATTCGACCACTTCAGAAAACAGTTCAACTACGAGCAAGAAGGTGACTTTTAAAGTTCAACCTGCTCAGACCGAAGAAATAACTAGAGAATTTTCATCCGAAAGTTACTCAGACAGTTCAGGTAATCAAGCTCAGCCAGTACAACAGAGAGGAGAATTTTGTGACAAAAATTACTCACACTCTCAAATCACCCCAAGTAAAGGAGGGAGACCAAACCAGGAATCTCAACAACACAAAGATACCACTCAAGGAGGAAAAGGTACAACTAAGCAATCAAGTACACAAGTAAGAAAATTTTCGTCAGAAAATTATTCAGATAATCGGGAATTTTTAGATAAAAATTACCCATATTTCACTCGCTCGAAAGTAAATGAACACCCTAGAGGAAATCAGGGACGAGATAAGAGGATTGAAGCAACAGAGGAATTTAGTCCAAATAAAAATTTGGAAGTACGCAGCTCAGGAAGAGTACATCAAACAGAGAATCGCAGCTTTAGAACTGCTAATTCAGGAGACAAAACCTCAAACGTCAAGTTTCTGCCCACAAGTGGAGAAATCACAAGACGAGGTTCAACCAGAGTAACTGATGACACATACAAAGAAAGAATTAATCCTAATCATCAAGGGATTACAAGCCCAATTAATCAAGGCAAAGGAGAACGAAATTCGTCTCCAACAAAGAATTTTACATCAGATTTCGGAACAAGAGGAAGTACTGAGCAAACTGAAACAACTCGAGGGGGATCACAGAGCAACCCTCCAGGAAACTCAGAAAGTCAAAGAAGATATTTCGGATTTAATAAACCAGCTGAAACCAGCTCAGGTGTAACATCCGAAGGTGAGGAAGAAACTCAACCACTTATTGACGCAAGTGACTTTAAAACACTTACGAAATTAAGTAGTTCAGGGATAAGTCCAACAGAACTTGATGTGGACGACAGCAGTGAGTGTAGAGAGACAAATTCTTACAATTCGGGATCAGAACCGAGAACTAATCAACCGCCTACGACAGAGAGAGGGAGACCTGGACAAATTGAAACAGGAAATCAAGGACCTCCAGAGGCGACTCCACGAGTTGAGGTGCCTTGGCCCTCAGTAGAGGCGGATATTTCGACACAATTGCTTCACTCAGATGAGCAAAAGGCCTTGGAAGAGCCCCCCTTTGTGGAACTCAACACCAAGCCCACCCAGCGAAGCTCAGAGACAAACACTGCAAAGCCTACAAGCGCAAGGCAGTCGGATCAGAGAGGCAATAGCACGAGTGGAGAGAGAGATAGAACAAACCGAGAGATTAAAGAATACTCTGAAAAATCAGATTCGAGCAGCCAACAGGTTAGCCAACAATTCAACCAACCCTCGGAACGAGAAGTCCTTGTAGAAAACTCTACAGAAGAGGAAGAAGACTTCCAGGAATTTCCAGAGGAAGAAAACGGACAAGACTCTGTAGACACGCATACAGAAGTCATTAATACACCTGTAGATTTTTCTACAGAAGAGGACAGGTCACTGGATGTCATCACGAAAGACAATCCCAGAGGGCCTGAGAGAATTAGAACAAATACGTCAGATCACCGAGAAACATTCAGCGAACCTCAGAACCCGAAGAGTACAAATCCAACAGGAACTTCAACAAGTTCAGGAGGAAATTCGGGAGCTGAAGAAACAGGGGAAACACCTCAAGGAGGAAGTGCTGATGAAACCGGAGAAAGTAGACGATACCCAACTCGTACCCGAAAGAGGACGAGAAGATTTGGATCAATCTGAAAGCGAATGAGCGCAACCAGATACTTAACAACAATACCAAACTGTGTTAGTTTTGGTCAAAGCGAGATTGATCTCAAGATTGGAGACCGTATAAATCTCATTAGTTACTTAATACGACAAGGTCGAAGGAGAATCCGATACGTAGGTACGTACACAATTATTAAAACAGATTACTGTAAAGTATTTTATCTTCAACCAGATATCAGAGAACAGAGGGTCACGTGCATCCGGGTCTCGAACCAACGAGACCCCACGCCAAGATGCCCTACCCGCCGTCGACAGGGACGACGACGATCGACCACGTTATTGGACCCAATACGTGAGCCAAACTGAGGTAGAAACACCACAAGCGAAAATTTTACCAAACTCAGATACGGGACGACTGGAAGTTGTTCTCAGAGTAGACGGGAAATTACCCTATAGGATCATCGTCCAAGGACGAGATGGACGAGAAATCGTAACCCATTCAGTACTAATTGGAGCTCTCAGGAGACCTAGAGAGTTAACAATAGATTATCGCATATTACGACGAGAACCGCACTTTTGTGGGTGAATAAATTTTCCGGAGCAGCAACTGGAAGTTGACAGAGGCGAACGAGCGCCAGACGATCTTGTTTACCTTTTTAAAGGACAAGAATTTAACCCCACTCCCATACGACGACAGATACCTATCTGTAAAACACGCAATAGACAGCCAGATGATCCATGGCTAGTCCAAAATTAAAGACAAGAAAAGGATGTGCCCGGACAAAAGATTCCAAGGGGAGATTATGCCCATGATCCATGGGCATTTACTCCAGGCCTTCAATATGAACGAGGCAAGACAAGTCGAAGCTCATCTCGAAAAGTGATGGGAGCCGACCCTATTTGTGGAGTAACCCGAGTCAACATCCCCGAAATTAGTGAATGGTTACCGCAACAAGAAGAACAGGTCGAGGACGTAGCCCATAGAATCAGTAGGCGTATTGATGATAACTATGGACCCGACCTGAGACGAGGGAACTTGGAGGACCGACGACGAGAACCTCCGAGATTCGCAGCCTACTCGGCGCACATGGTACCAGCCGGGAGAGGCCGCGGGCGGGCCATCACCAATGGAGAAAGTTCGGGCAGGCAACACAGAAGCTCAAGAGAAAGTTCGAGGGAAAGACACAGCTCTAAGGACAGCAGGACCAGGAAGCGAGAGACAGAATCGTCATCAGAGAGGAAAAAGCGACGGGAGGACGACAGGTCAAGGAGTCGCTATGACAGTCCAGAACGGTCAAGGAGCAGGAGAGAGTCAACCCCACCACCTTCGCCATTTCTATCGCCATCGGCGAGAGATTATAAGGATCGTATGGAGAGGGAGTCAATACTGACAGCACCCATAGCAGCTCCAGCTTTAAGCTATACAGCGGTCACAAAGATGCCACCGCCAACAATACCGGTCAATAGTGAACCACCTAAACCACAGCGTGCAGTTTGCATCGCTCCAAGGGAAAGACCAGTGGAAGTACCTATAGTGACTCCACCATCAGTAGCAGCGATACCATGGAGCGAAGAAACAGCCACGGACACAGCTACAACAGCGGACAAAGATACCGCCAATGAATCTTCTTCAGATTCAGAAGAGGAAGGGACAGTACCCATCCAAACCTGTAGAAGAAAAGGATGTAAAAGGGTACGGCAAGTTATCAAAACCGACAATGGACCAGTTGTACAACAGGAATGTGAACATCATACAAAGAAGCGTGCAAAGAAGGAGAAGAAGGTCAAGAAGGAGGCTCAGATGACCATCTTAGAGCTATTCGGACAGAACACAGTACCAACCCAACCACCGGCGAAATGGCAATCAAATATCATAAAAATCGGAGAGGACTCCAGGAAGGCAGGGAAGCACGAGGAGATGGTAAACCGAATTAAAGATCTCGGGGAAATCATCCGCAACCTTGCCAGACAAAACGTCAATGCAGACAGTGCGAAAAAGCAAAAGGAAGGATTAATAAAAGAATTAGCACGCCACCGCCAGGAATGAATAAAGTGGAGAAATGACAACGACTTTCACTTGGTATGTGCTGAGTCAAATATAGACCTCCAGACCAAAGAATTACCTCCAGCATACTTCGAACCAACGAACATTCCGACGTCAACAGCTACATCCGGAGAGCTAGAGCGTTTGCTCGCTCAGGAAAAACGAAATGGTCCAGAAATTGCAAGTCCAACAGGAAGGGCAACGGAAATGCCACCCTCACCAGGACAAAACGTGGAAGTTGCAACATCCGATTTATATATATCTAGCGGAGCAACACAACGACCAGAGCAGTAGCTCAGAGGATTTTGAGGTGATCAGATCAAAGAGAAGACCCAAGGATCGAGAATCATCAATAACTTCGGATACAACGGAAATTGTTAATAACCACCAGCTTTCATTGGCTGATTTTGCCAACTCACCCCAGGACGGAACCGTCATCCTCAGTGAGGACGAGGAACCAGGACAGCCAACCTCATCAATTCAAACGCCACCTCACACACCGGAAATGGGACGTGGAGGAGGAGGAAGACGAGGAGGACCCATACCTTACCTCGGTAACAGTTGGCTATCATTCTTATTAATGTTCGGTTTAATTACATCTGCTGTAGGACAATCCCACTTGAGAGAGGAATTGACGGGACACTACGGAAAATATCCAACAACAAGGGCATCACATTACCAGTGGTGGACCCGATTGGAAACCGAGAATCTAACCAGTCCAAGAGGCTTTGACCATGTCAGCCTAGACTTTGAAAATAAGGAAGACTCGGAGGAAATCGGACACTATGACCCTTATGGCCAACGGGAATGCCCACCGGTCGGAAATTCAGCCGTACGATACCAAGCTTTCGGTTCAGCCACAGCGCACCGACTCTGGCAGAATGGAGTGGTACGAGGAGTAGCAGGAGCCGTAGGCATGTGTACCACGGGAATGGTCATAGTAGGAGTCTATACCAGCTCAATCCTGGACGCAGTCAGGAGATGGAATAGACCACTAAAGACAGTCAAGATACCGCAAGATTGGGTACTCATTGAGTCCCAACTACCAGACCAACGACCCATCTGGATGATAATGCCCGTCAATGCAAGTGAGGAGAAAGAATTAGAAGATTTTCTTAAGGAAAATCCAACAGCAACGGAAATTTCACCGGACATAATAGCATTACCAGGTGATATCCAAAGGAATGCTCATTATGTCAACGAAACTTCTGTAGCCAAAGTATGGAACCAAGCTTTAGGCAAAGAAGTGGACGCGGAAGAATCCGAAAATGGGAGAGAGCGACGACATGCTCCTGAACCCACTTCGGAGGAAGAGGAACGACGACAAAAGATTCGAGACCAACGGAAATTACCGCAAGCTATTTGGCTAATGTCACAAGCAATACGTGACGGTTACCATCTAACAACTAAAACTTTACAGTCAGTCGCAATGGACTTACTAACAAAACCAATCCCGTTACCACTCCAAACCAAATATGAAATTTGGAAGGAGTATGAAGTGCAGTACGGGAAATTCATCAACAAAGTCATCCATATTTTGGGACTTAAAGACACACATACACGTACCAGGCGAAGTATCTTGGCAAAATACCAGATAAATAACCTACAACGCCAGATGCAAAACAACCCTCACATTATCACCAAAGGGGAAGACTATGTTCACCCCACCGAGGAAATTGCAATAGGTGAAGTTGTATACTTCGCACTAGCAACAACAATCACAGAAGCAAACTGGACGATAGTTTTGCTCATCCCACACATATACAACGGAGTTGACCATCTCGAAGAAGAAGAACTCAAGGGATGGGAGACAAAGGCACACGCCAACGTCTCACAAACCCACCCACTCTTCCAGCGAACGTCGGAAGCGAGATGCATTCGTAGGACCGACCAACGCATGGTCACCCGTCAGTTATAGCAGACAATTCTTAAAACAACAGCTACAGCTTATGCTGGCACGGATTGAGGAAGAAGAGGCTCACTCATCGTCAGGAAGACCAACAGGGATTATTCAACAGCTTGTACGATTTACCCTCAGAATGGTAATCTATATTGGCACGTCCGTCGGAATGGACTTCGGAGGGAACCAGGACCCTATACGGAAAGGTGACCCCGGAAGAAGCCACCCACGAAGGACAGGAGGAGCAGAAGGACCGGTTTTGGCCTCAGAAGAGGAACCGGCTCTACCAACAGAACAAGCTGTGGAGGCTCAAGAAGAAGGAGCCGGAACATCATCGAAAGTAATCAAGGAAGAAGTCTTAGACGACGAGGACAAGCCACCTTCAGAACATCAGGTAGATAGTTCATCAAGCAACGAAACAGGAAACACTTGGGTAAGGACCAGATGTGAATACTGTCCACTCAAACATGGTCATAAGCCACATGTAAGACCAAAGACCAAGTTGGCAGCACATGAAGCTTGGCAAAGACAAAAGGATATACCTGTACAATATATCCGAAGAAGCAGACCAGAGTTGGACAGATTGTACGGACGAGACAATGTTCCAAACTGTACATTCCAGTATAGAGGACGACAACGAAGTCCAGAGCCAGAAATCGAACGACCCAGGGTTAGAGTTTACTCACCCATTAGGACTGTAATATTCAACGAAACAAGGGACAGACGAGGATCAAGGTCACCATCACCAGTACCATCCGCGATAGTAGGACGACCCACACCACCCATTGAAGACAACCTGAAGTCCAGACGAGCTAGACAACGTCAACGAAAGGTGGAGTTTAAGGAAGAACGCCAGGAAAACCCACAAGCTCCAGCACTGGAAGATCCACTGGGACAACCCGACTCACCTGATGTAAGATTCGTTGATTTAGCTCACGTATCATTTTACATAGGAGTCCGTGGATGGATGGTAGCACCGAGTTGGGAAGACGAGGATGCTGAAATAGTCATCTTTACCAACCCGAACAAGACACAGTTATACAGCCAACTGGATCCGGTACGACTTCAAGTGAGAAATATGGTGGAAAGGGCCAATGACCCATTGGACCACTCACCGCCACGATTTCCGGATCAAACATTGGAAGATGTATCTGGAGACGAACGTCATAACAGGATGGAGACACAGTACTCCAGGAGGACCAACTACTTCAGTAACAACATGGACACCAGGGAAAGATCCACAATGTGTCCTCATTGTTACCAGAAATCTACCATCGACCCTGAGAAATTTCCAACGTATAATGTCTCACATCGCTCAACCAACAGTCCAGAACAAAATCTAGTGAGATGGCTCAACAGAATGTACAGGGAGACATTTATCGAGAGACTCAACATCAACCAACAACCGACTCAACCACCTCAATTACGACTCGAGCAGTTACAAAGGGCGCTTAGTACCTTAAGCGAACCCAGAACAGATGCTCATGAATCAAATATAGAATATGCCGGCAGGAATAGATTACAACAATCACGGAGAATTAATCCGGGAAAGAAGGGCATTGCTGTACGATGCAATGGACCATCCCACCGATTACCGCCGACTAGACCCAAGGGAGCGAGACCTGCTCATCCTATACGGGCAAAGTCGAAGAAACGTACCAATGGAAAATACCCGTCTGGAAACGATGGCAGGAGATATGAACATCTCACCAGGGGAAATGATACCGAGACTCTGGACACCACTGTTCAATGGTCAGAGAGGTATTGAAAATCACCAAGTACCAACATATCTAACATGTCGGGAACATCAGGGAGTAATACAAGGGCTCACGGGAACCGAGCTACGCAGATTGATTACTCAGATGTGGTTTGACATAGGAACTCAGCCAACCTGGCGAGAGCAAGAAATATGGATAAATAGTTTCCTACTCAGAGGGGACGCCATCACCGGACGTGGAGAAAAGGCTTTACAACAACTAGCAAGTATACCAATACACATGCTAAGTTTTCAAGAATTTGCGAGTATGACCGAAAGGATCATAACTCTTTATCATCAGGGCGCGGCAATACAGGAGTGGCGACAATTTGGAGCAGTAAACCAGAGTAGCGGAAGTCGACCCAATCCAATAGACGACATCGAAGAAGAACTAGGACAATGGGAAGACTGGGTATTCGCAATGAAACTAGCAGGGGAAGGTCAAAAGCCAACTACCCTATATGCTAGAAGATTAAAAGGAGGAGTAGCCACTCTAAGACAACCCCGGAAAACAGGTTCTTTCAGAGACCTAAACGAACTTGTCACGATACGAATCTGGCAAAGAGAACACTTTCATAGGATTAGGGAGCAAATCAGCAACCGTGGAGACGGACCAAGTTACAAACCATATCAATTATCTCCAAGAAATGAGAGACGACCAGGAATAACACCTATACATATGATACCAAGTGCGATAGACCGATTCCAAACAGCACAATGGCGATCAGTTGTCATTGATGGAAGACCAGACGCACCCGATCTAATAAATCTTATAAGAACACTCAGAGGTCGAACAGGAACCGAAATAGTTTTCCGAGACCTTGGACATGATTTCATACAGGAAGAACTCAGGAGAGACCCAGTGACACAACAAAGAACCAGCTATCTTTCCATAACAAACCCAGTGGAGCACAGAAGACTAATGGATCAGTTATGGGAAAGATCATCACGAGCAATATGGGATTCGGAGATCTTATCTGAAAACAGATTTGCAGTCATATCATTCCGAACACTAGCGGAAGGAGAGGAGGAGACAGGCACCCTCAGAGGGCCGTCCGAGGAAGACGATTAAAACGTCACAGAGGATTTTAACCTGACCACACCATCCAGGTCATGGTATAAAGAGAAGGAGAACTAGCGGGAAAGCAGAAGCCAAATTAACTGATGACGGAAGAAATTCCCGAAGGGAATGTAAAGAGTAGAGTATTTCGCAAGAAATGATCTACGATAAAACATTTTTAAGATCTTATGTAGCATCAACCATCGGGATTACGGCGGATGTTACATAATGATCACCATAACAGAATAGTTAGAAAAGAAAAACAAATAGAAAATAATTACAAAATAGAAAACAAAACAAAAATAATTCACTTACTAACACATTTTATAGAGTTCATAGGATAGAAATACTAACAAAAGATTATGTCACCGGAAGTGGGACATAGAAATTACAACATCGGAATTAGAAAAAGAATTCTCTTTCACAATCGGAAGATGAAAACACAAACAATTGTTTGATATAAATATGAGACTCTTGAAACAGAGTACTCATTATAACCTCAACACCCATAGAGAGCTCAAACACTTGAGACTACTCAGGGATAAGGAACAGTTACACAGAAAATTTCTTCACACAGTGAGAATGAAGTACCACAATCTTTTGAGCCTTGCAATAACTCTAATTGCAATGGACGTTTCCGAAACCAGACCGATAGCGCAACCAAGCCCAGAACCATGGGGAGGACCACTGATGGCAGCTTTGGGAACATCAGCCGGAAAATGGTTCGCAAATTACATGGTACCAGCCTTAACCGTCGGAAGCGGAGCTATCACAGCATCAGTGTTATCGCAAAAGGACCCAGTAGTACATATACTACACCATAAAGATGACGGGAGACTAGCCATAGTGCAGTATGACCCGAACGACCCAAACGTAGAAGCCCAAAGAATAATGGAGAGGAATCAACAAATGGCTTTACTACAACCACAACAACAATTTATACAAAACCAACAGCTCACCATGCAGAGGGACAGCAGACCACCATGGATGGAACAGTTCAACGAAATTGATTGGAAATCCAATGAGGTTCCAACATCAGACACGGATTACACCGTAGTCATTATCAGTTCATTCGGTTGTATTACCACAGTAGTGATATTTATATTCACAGTAATACTGTACCGAATTCGAATGCAGAAAAAGAAAACAGATCAACAAACAGCGAACGAGAGAGAATTAGACAATGTTGCAGACACGGCAGCATTAGTCCAAAATTCTGTAGAGCAGTTAGTCGGATGCAGAATTGTGAGGCCCAATACACAACCACAGGCCGGCCGACACACAACCAGAGCAACCGTACAACTATAAACCCGACCCAACCGGGAAGGATCAACGCAAGAAAGAAAACAACGAAGAAAAATACGCAAAACCATAAAACTGTATGGAAAAATATTTAAAAATATTTATTAGTTATAAGATAATATTAGAAAAATAATAGAATAAGTAGTTATAAGTAGGATAAGGTTAGGAAAAGGAAAATATAGAAAACCAAGGTCATATACAAAAAATATATAAAAATGCAAATGAAAATAACAAAGTTCAAATAACGAACGAAAAGTTCAAGCTAGTTAAAGAGCAAGATTGCCAATAGGAGTAAAGTGAGAATAGTTTAAAGATTTTGTGATTCAAATCAATAGATCTTTCGTGTCTCGATGGATTCATTATCCATTTTCTTTCCAATTTTCTTTTCACCCCATTGATTCCAGTGATTAGATTTTTATTGGCTATCAACCCAATGAACTTAGCCATTGTTTTAGCATCATTTTGTAGAAATACTTCGGCTCTCAAACGAAGTCAGGTTATGTTTTGAAAACAAAAGTTTATTCTGTTAACGAGATAAAAATGTTTCAAGATTAGGTCCAGTTCTAACCAAAATATTAGGCAATATTATAATTCCTTGAGGCTTGTTCACTCAACAGCCAATGAGTGAGGATTGTAATGCCTTACGGTTTTATTAGGTTATTCAACTCCATATGAGAAAGATAAATTTATATTTCCAACCTACTCATCGCTTGGGATGAGCGGGATAACAAATTCCAGCAAAAATCAGAACCCTACATAAGCAAGTTCTCTAGGATCAGGATTAGAAAACCTTTTAGCTTCAGTTCAACAAAATTTACCTAGCTAGATGTGCTAATACAAATACTTTAGGTACCTAGAAAGATAGTTTAAGAAGAACAGAAGTCCAAAGGATAGATTCTTCCAAAAGAATTTCTGTGTGTAGTTCATTTTACTTAATTATTTACTTGCAAAATGTATCGCATTTCAAATGAGAGTTGACATGAATGTGCCCAGATCAGAAAGATTCTATGAGCACTAGATCTCCTATGAGACAAGGCAAGAAAAATACATACCACAAATAGGTAGGAAGAACTTTAAATAAAAATATAAAAAGTAAGAAAATTACAGTATTGGAACTATCTGTTGTAGATAATAAAAACTGTCGCTAATTTCATAACACATTGGCTATCTGTAAGAATAGAAATACGATTGTTTGTTTATAAGATTTTGCAACATAAAATTGCAAACAAAGTCGACATTTTTTTCAATTATCAATACATATCATAGATGACAAAAGGTTTACGGAACCATTAAATTCATTTCGTTTATATACAATGATTAAATTCAACATTCAGTGAAAAGGATCAAAAATTTAAATCTTAAAAGATCAAACGTCTTATTAACTTTGATAAATTCCATAGTTTCGCAAGACAAAAGGTATTAAGAAAACACAACTCTGAAAGAAATTTTAAATAAAATTAGCTTACAAATTCGACACGTTCCATCAAATAGTTATCAGAATCGATGGGATGCAAAACATTTCTGCAAGAAACCCATACAAAGAGTTTAGGAAATTTTACAGATCAAGGTATATATATATGATTATCACCAAAATACATTCCAATCTCAGTTGAGGAAATAGTTCACGGTACAAGATAATTTTATGCCTTTAGGAGTAGTAAGAATTACTTACTAAACTTCATGGAGCACGATGTTTTCACATTTGGTGAACTGCCAACAACTGTGCATGAGAAGGACATAATTCCTAATCTAGCCACCGAAAAACAAGTCAAACTTTCACAAGAAAATTATCATAAGGTGGTATACACATAGCGTATATCCACAAAATATTTTTGTATTAATGAGCAACCAACCTTTTGCAACAAGTCTTGCTTTAAAATCTTTTACTCACGTTTCATCCTTTTCAAACCCTATATTTTTCCCCACAACGATTTGTCTATGACATGTTAAATTGTTTTACAAGGAAAGTCACGGGATTTTACAAGCTATAAATTCAATAAACCTTAAACAAACATTAGGCCACCACCCTAGTAGCAGCAGTAACTGACAGTAGTCACAATGTTGCAACAACTAGTATTTGGTATCATAAAATTAGAAATCAAATGAGAATAGAAGCAAGGGACATGTTTCATATCTGTCTTCAAGTATTCTTGATAGTTTTTACAAACAAATTCTTTTCAAAACATGTGAACACAAAATTATATCCTCAGAAACAAAAATTCAATTCTGCTACGATGTTTCTAATCTTACATATCTTAAATATGACAAATAATATTAGAAATCAAGTTAAATCGTGATACGAAATATTACATGTAAATATTGTATATGCAAATTGTAAAGGTAACAACTATATTTTGTTGTGCAACGATTGTAAGATCAAGCATTTTTCTAGGTATAACAATGCACCTATCAGTTCCTGGAAATTGTAGGTAGTATTTGATAACAAGTACAGTCCTTTCACAAAAAGTATACAAACAACAACACCATCAAAAATTGTACAGCATTACAAAAGTATATACACATATGATGATGAACATGTATGATAATTGTATGAAATGCCTTAATAATACCCATGATAACCATTAAGACCATGCTACAAAGACAAGATAACATACTACGACCAGATTAGTTACAAAGTTGGTAATAAAAATATGATCTTGAACTTCGACAGATGACATTGTCGAGGACGACAATTACCCAGAAGAGGAATGTTACGGATATATTATAAATAGGCTAGAATAAGCATAATATAAGTCAGCAAATAGTTTAGAAGGTCGTAAGCAGAGGCTACGTGACGCCAAACGCTGACCAAACATAATTATAAGAAAGGGAAAGGAAATGATTCAGATTATTTAATAAACAATAAAGATAGGAATAAGATTTGGATTAGATTAAGACACGTAGATTTAGTACAAGTTCTAATCTCGACTTCAAGCAAGCAACATCAAGAGGAGCCGCACCTAGAGTCCATTCCCTCCGGGATGGATCTCCACAGGTAGCAAGCGGGGCGACATGAAATCAGGAGATTTCATGGAAGAAGAGATTCAGACTTCAAAATTCTATTTTGTGTTAAATGCTAATCGTTCAGTGTAAATTGTATCAGTTCTAGGAACAATAAATTGGCCAAAATAAATTATAAAGGAACCTACACTACAGAATCAATAGTTCCATTTATTCATGAGTTTCACCAACATCGAAACCATAATTCAGGGGAATGGAACGCCCGAACCTAGGCTACATTGACTGTTACCCACACAACATCCATACCCGGGTAATAGCAACGTAACAATATGCTCGATTATGCCGAAAATTTTACTTTAAGCTGAATTTGTTCCAAGTTAAAGTAAAAGAATAAGACATTCCTAGTTATTGATTGTTTCAGAGCCAATTTTATAATTCAATTCCCACGTCAAAGTTTTCCTTACAAAAATTTCCCTTTGCAAATAATAAAGGAAATTACTCAGAGTGAGTCACATCTCTTTTTATAATTGCTGGACAAATTAATGTTAATGAAAAATACATCCCACAATTCTGTTTAAAATTTGTGTCATTGTTCGTTGATGGCTAATGGCAGGATGACTAATTTCATCGCCTTTTAAGGCCAAAATAAGAAATAGAATTTCTTTTCCAGTATTCTTTCCCAAAAGAATTTTACTTCGTTCAAACACAGGAACGGCTAAATGTCATAGCATTTGTATTTTCCTTAAATTAACTGAGTTTCCCGGCTCTTCATGCTGATTCGAGCATTCCATGCTGTTAACTGTCTCTGAGTTAATAACTTCCTATTTTCAGATTTAATGGACCACTGGACAAATCATACAAAAATTTCCAGGAATTTGCAAAATAGGGAAAATTTCCAGAGGATGGTTTGTCAAACAGTGAGGTCAATTCATCCCTGTGGGATCCAAGTGGGCCAGTTTCATGTATTTGAAAGGACTTCAACCCCAAATTTTGCTAATTTTGTGAAACGAAACTTGCAAGGGCTGTTGGTTAGTTTTCCCACTACTTGAATTTCCTTAGAATAAAAATCCTATTTGAATCTACCATCTACCACTGTATTGGAATGAGTTAAGGAAATCCGATATGTACTTTACTTCTAATGAAAAACAATTTTAGGTCCGGTAATTCGTAATTTCACTACATGTCTTACAGTCCATATTATGTTGACAAAGTATGAACTGGGAATTAATTGAGTGCCTTGTTGAAAACAAAAAATTGTTCTAGGAAATACTATTGTGAATTCTGACAATAATATTTACTGAATAAACAATAAAGAATGATTAAAATGCCAAAACAGGGAAATTAAGGGAAGTAACAAACATATTTTTTCGTTTCACAACTCCAATTGCATTTGAAATAGTTTTCACACACTTGAAATTAAATATTCAATAGTAATTTCTCCCCTCGGATATTTCAGCATTTAAAATTTATTCCCCTGCTCCGTTTACATTCTCATTTTGATTTTCTACCCAGTTATTATTTTGTTGAATCCCTCAAGGTCTTTCTGATTTTCTGTGATCATTCCCAATTCAAACAAATTACACGAACCACAAAATAATATTCAATTCCCAAATAATTACAATTTTCCAGGAACACCAGATCCGAAAAATCTCCAAACCCCTGTAAATACAGTACAGTTGGATGTTAACAAAATATGAGCTACGATTTCATCTTAAAATCTTAAAAATCCTATCCCTCTTGCATATCATTCCTTTCGAATTGGATGAGGATGAGATTTTTAATTATCGGAAAAATTTCAAAGGGAATACTCTTTGGAAACTTTCCTACTCAACTATGGAGTTTTATGTAATCTTCCTTTTTTTCGACTCTTTTAGAAATTTTCCTCTGAGAAATTTATTTTGTTTGAAATACTGCAATAAT
Organism: Allacma fusca; assembly: GCA_947179485.1. NCBI lineage: Eukaryota > Metazoa > Arthropoda > Collembola > Symphypleona > Sminthuridae > Allacma > Allacma fusca. The sequence continues at coordinate 39,123,369 of OX359247.1, forward strand.
TCTATTTCACTATACCCCTTGAGTCACTGTACTTATTGGAATTCAGAAATATTCCTGGCCGTGCCCACTCTGGTGACTGTCATCTTGAACCAAATCTCTCAAGGAATGGCGGATGGTAAACTGTATTTAGTTATTACAATTTTTGAAAAACTTGAAAACTTGAAATTGCAAAAAAAAAAATTTCAGGCATTTAAGGAGGATAACATGACGTAGGAATTCAATTGGGTTTCTTTTGCTTTGAGCTGATAATTTTTTAAATCGTAAAGCCTGAAAATATTTATGAATGAAAATAATTTTGAAACAAAATTATTATAAAATTAGTGCAGAGTGCAAATCATGAATCGTAGGTTCCCCCAAGGATTTCTCTTCTCGTTGGCGGGAGCACACGATGCATTTCCTACCTTTTTGTATTTACAATTTGCACTTCCATTTCCATTTTTTACCCAATTGCAATAGCAATTGTTTTCATAAACCCTTCAGTAAAATTTTCCCTTTTTTTCTATTACCAATCCCAATTCCAAAACTCTCCCTTTCCGCATCATAGTAGCCCCTTGTTGAGGGCTGTTTTCCAGTCGTTTTTGTTTCTGGGCCATTTCTCGCAATGTACATGCAACACATGTTCTTTGAAAGCCTTTCACACACCGTGAACACCCTAGTTGCTAATTTTAAGTACGAGATATTTTTATCAATATTAACATCAATTGATTGAAAATTATTATTCAAATCGTATTAGAAGCAAGGACTATATTTACTGAACGGAAATGCAGCGGAAATATTACACTTTGCTAGAAAATTTTATTACCATCGTAAATAAACACCCGCAGGTCAAAAAACAGGAGGACCCTGAAAGAGCTTTCACATTCATCAATTCTTTGTCTATAAAATGTGAAATGAATAAATAATTGTAATAACTATGAGGAATCGCCTGGTGATCCCATTCGGAATTAAATAAATGCTCAGGGAAAACTTCATTCTTCAGAAATGTCGCTGGATTTTTAGCTTAATAAAACTGACAGATTGGTTTTGTAACAGGTATTTCACCCAGTACGAAACAGGAGTTTTTGCAAGAATGAACCAGTCAGTATGAGACAATTGTACCAACTGGAGGAATGTACCAGGCTCACAACGTTAGTAGATTTTTAACTGGAAAACAAATTAGAATTTATTTCCTAGTTAATTGTCAGAGTATTGTAATCTTTGTTCAAATACAGGAAGGGTTAAATCAATGACATAATTACAACCTTATATTTCTCGAATCAATTCCCGGAGTTTCAAACGTTTCTGTATATACGAAATTGTTTTGGGTCTAATAACGCCCAATTTTATAAATAAATGCACAATTGGGGCAGGTGATCAGAAATCTCCTAAAGGAAATCATTCAGCTTGAGCGAAACTTATATTGACAAAAGGCATAATAGGTGGAGAAATAATTGCGGATTAAATAAGCTGTGAAAACGACGGAACGGATAAACGATTAAGAACCGTGCGGAATAAACACATTTCAACTCCCCTACCCTTTGAATTTAAAACACTTTTCAGAAAATATTAAGGGACTCAGTACACGACAAAGTTCTCAGCTCTCGTGTCTTTAAAACTGTTTCGAAATTTGACGAAATGTTAACAAAGTATGAATTGCGGTTTAATTGTCAAACCCTCAAAATCTTGTCCCAGCTGTATCTAATTCCATTGGAAGTGAAAAAAGATGAGAGGTGGATTTACGCCAAGCGTTCCAAAAAAAAATTTTATTGGAAGATTTGCTATGGAATTATGTGCGTCCATTTGATTTTCCTTTTTTGGCGTCTTCTTCAACAATTTCTCAATCAAGAATGGAATAGCTTGTTTGAAATAACTGAACAAATCTTCTTCACATCTTGTTTTTTCACTTCGTTTTACTGGACTTCAGTGATATTTCTGGTGGAGCCATCTCTTTTGACAGCCATCTTTAACCAAATTTCTCAAACAGTTACGACTGGTAAGGCTGACTATTTTATTGAAATATTTAGTGGGAAATATTGTATGTTTTCTTCTATATGTGGCTTAAAAGAGGAAATTTCCCCCTTTCTCTTTGTGTTGTTTCTTGTGAACCAAATATTTGAAAATTGTTCGAGTTTAAAAGATTAGAGTTTTGCTCCAAATATTTGAATAAATATACCCCCGTCTAAAAGGAAGAGATTTATTATTTAGTTTAGAGACCATAAATTTAGACAAGTTTTCTTAAAAATCGTTTTATTCGATTATTTTATTGTAAATCGCAGGATCGTCCAAGGATTTCTCGTCACATTGGAGGAATTACACATTGCAAGAACTGCTCATCATTTTCCTCCCATTTTGTGTTTTCTCCCCGTCTTTGATTTTCTACCCCATTATTTTTGTGATGAATCCATCAGCAAAGTTTTTCTGGCTATCTGTCCTGAACCCCAATTCGAATCAAGTTCCTGTCCTTGTCATATTTTGTTTTATTGAAGCCAGCATTATTTTACATTTTGCAACGAGCACAATGGTTCAAATTTACGTACAGCTCCTGTTTTTCGAGAAAGTCTCTCACACCGTTAAGAGCAAAGCTAGGGATTTAGGGTAAGACAAATTTGTACCTGGAAATTCTTAATTTTCCGAATTACAGGATTGCCAAATGTAAATTTATGTTTAGGAATTCCAAAGACAGTAGTACAACCGAAGGGAAGATTATTAATGGGATCAAAACACTTCGGGAATTACAACTGTTCATTCAAAATTTCAATCAAGTATTTTCAAATATTGTGCTGGCATTCAAAATAATTGCACTCATGATGGCAATTCTTTGTTTATTCGTGGCAATCAAAATTTACCGAACGAAGCCTCTACTAGCTCTCCTAGAGTTGATAATTGCAGCTGATGTCAATTTTCTGTTTCTGACGCTCTTTGACCGGGCGTTTTTCATCCCCTCAGGAATTAAAAGGCTCAAAACAGCTATTCTTTTAGCAACCAGGAATTTGCAAAATAGGGAAAATTTCCAGAGGATGGTTTGTCAAACAGTGAGGTCAATTCATCCCTGTGGGATCCAAGTGGGTCAGTTCCATGTATTTGAGAGGACTTCAACCCCAAATTTTGCAAATTTTGTAAAACGACACTTGCAGGGGCTGTTGGTCACTTTTCCCACTACTTGATTTTCCTTAGAATACAAATCCTATTAAATGCCAGCACACTGTATTGACTGAAATGAGTTGATAAAATCCGAGATTTAGTTTACTTGTGAGAAAAAATCAAGACAAATTGCAGTACTAGAGCGATAGCGTAGAGATTCTATAATGTAATAATTGCTAAATCAAATGACTTTAAAATACTACTTAATATCCTGTGGAATAAACTAAATTTTTCCAATGGTACAGTATTTTGTTTCCACGCATGTAGTATCTCTTTTAATTATTGCTTTAATTGTAAAATACGTCTGCGGTAATTATCAAGTGAATTTAATGCCGCGGGGTAAAGATCTGTCGCCTGACTAACAGGACCTCATTGTAAGGTGGTTTAACGATGGAGCTCCCATCGCAATAATTGCATAAAATTTATACACTAAGTGGAACACAGTCTAAGAGGTCATAAACCGCTGGAGGAAGTTTGGATCTACAACCAGTGCACGAATATATGGCCAAACAACGAAAACAACGGGAAAAATTGGCCAGCTAATTGAAAAAACTGCTTTAAAAAATTGGAAGAAAGGCCTTTCAGAGCTGACCAAGGAAGTCAAACGGACGAAAAGAGTAAATATTTGTGATCGTACAGTTAATAGAAGGACCCAGGAGGTCAAAATTTATGGCCGTAGCGCCCGGAAAAAATCACTGATCAGCCAGAAGACCAGGATACATCGACTTTGATCAGCAAAATGTCACGCAAAATATATTAATAAAGACTTGCGTAATATTTTGATGTCAGATGAAACTAAATTTTGTCAGTTTGGAACCAAGGAAGCACAAAAGGTGTGCAGACAGCCATGAGAGGAATTTTGGGCCGACAGTGTCAAATTAACCGTTAAGTACGACGGTGGTACGTAATTAGGATTTCTTTTAGAATTAATCGTCGTAAATCCAAACTTCAAGCTATCTGTACTTTTAGACTCCGTAATGCTTTTGGGTTGGTTTTCGTCTCATGGGGTAGGGAATTTAGTCGAGGTGCCCAGCACAATGACTGCAGAAGTGTACAAAAATATCCTGCCCGAAAATTTGCGTTCGTCGGCGACAAAACTGAAAATTAACATGTCCACAATAGGGACCAACCTCCGAAGATTAAACATGAGCTAATGGAAGCTCTACATGAAGAATGGGCAGGTAATACCATCTACCAAAACCAAAAAGCTCGTGTATTTCGTTCCGAACTGTATTTATGAGTTTTTTAAAGCTAATGGAAGAGCTACTCGTCACTAAACATAATAATCCAATGAATCGAACAATATTTTGTCGCTCCATTAGTTTTGTTTTTGTACCAGCTGACGTAAGTGTTGAAATAATTCTGGTAATTGATGCGAAAATTTACTCCAATAGAGGGTTTTATCATATATGTTAGCAATGCTACTCTATTTATGGAGTTTGTATGTCAGAAAAATAGTGATTTCTTTAAAATTGTCCAAACGAACAATCTTTTGTCAGTCCACTGTATATATAGGTCCACAAAAATAAATAATACCCTACTGGGACAAAAGGTTGACAAAAGAAGAACTGGAATTAACCGCAGAACATTTAAAATCATCTCCGTCATGCGTCTAATCTCTTTTGAATTGAATACAGGTGATAGGCTGATTAATTCAGTATTTGGAATAACAAGTTCAATAAGTGAAAAATCTATCAGAAAATCTGAAATAAATAGACACGTAGCCAAAAAAATCATCATTCATCTGAATTTCCTTGCATAAAATATGACAGAGTTTGGACAGCCGGAACGTAATTTTCTGGAAATAATTATTCAACAGAAACGAAATTAAATTAAAAGCATGAATTTCACCGAGTACAAAACAGGAGTTTTTGAATAGAATGAACCAATCAACATCCCAATCCGCAAACGCATTATGGCCCAACGTTGGCTGAGTACATTGGGCCAACGTAACTACTTGGCCGTCGGCATGACTATGGGCCAAATGTCCTACAATCACAAAATACAGGCGTTGGTAATACAGTGGCCCAACGATTTACCACAAACGGACCGAATATGACCCAGCGTTAATTCTGTGCAGAAATAGATGGCGCAAGTATGCACATATTAAAAATGAAACCGATAATAATATAATTTCGTAAAACTTTTATTCTGGCATTACGTTGTGCACAAGAGGAATACATATGAAGGAGCCAGGCAAGGAATGGGGCAAAAGTACGCATTTTTTCATAACATTGTCAATATTAACTAAAGTAAGATTAAATGATAGGTTACGTACTATTTGTATTCCCAGCAAACTACTTTTTATAGGATAATATGGAACATCATCAATCTCTTGAAACTTTCTACATGACAGTCCGGAAGATGTGATTGACTCAACTATACAAACATCCCCAATACGCAATAAAATACAGTTATTTCCCTTACTTGAGGAAATATTTAGACGTAAAGTGATGTGACTTTGACGCTCCACATATGTACTACAAAACAAGTTACCTTTTAACAACGACTCCCTTTCAGAGATCCTATTTACAATTTGATTCAAGTACAAGTCTTTTCCTGTTAAAAGGCGTTTTAAAGTTTGCATAAAATTTTCAAATGGAATACAATTTTGTAAAGAGTGAAACGTTTCTGAGTCGTCAGCCAAGTGTAGCAGAGAGTGAACATTATAAACCATGAATTCTGAAGAATATAATTTTGGAACAAATGCAACAAAGTCAATCAGAAAGTTTCTAGCTAAATTTTTCCAGCCATTATCTAAGTTTTGTAGTAGAATGTACATGGCTAAACTAAAAAGTACAAAATGTTTATACTTGGCCTTGGGCAGTTCATGCTGCAATACAATCGGACCAACGTACAACATGAACAACCTTAACTCGGTGGCTTTCCAACGATCAATATCTTGAATATTTAGACATTTTCTGACAAAGTCATTTGGGAGATGTGCATTCATTCTAATAAGTAACGAGGAAATATTATTTACACTGCGCCTGGATAGCTTGTGAATGCCTTTCTTAACCCAGCATACTATTAGTTTTCGAGTAACTCCTAAACAACATAAATGCATGTAATCAATAACAACTTGCTTTACAAGGCCTAACTTGAGCGCTGACAATGGGCTACATTTAAGCTGATGGGTTGTGTAACCCATTTCTGAAAATCTTTCATCTGTTCTCAAAGGTGACTGCAGCGTCAAGAATGTCATACGCTGTGGCCAGCATCCAATAATTTCACACCTTTCACAACCATGGTAACTATTGAATCCACAACATCCTTTTACATAACTCCGAGCGGGTGCATCAGAAACAATAGAACTAATTCTGAAACTGTATTTTGTATTGTCTAGTACAATCCCTTCGGATTCTAATTGCAAGCATTCTTGCACAAATTTAAACAAAAAAATTTCAATTGGAGGTTTTTCCTCTCCGCAATAAATTCCAATAACAAAAGGGGATTTATCTATAGCCTGATCTAGTATACCAAGGATAGGATAAAACTGTTTGCGGGAACTCTTCGTTAGAGGTAAACCGTCAATTCCGATTGTAACTGATAGCACCTCATTTTTATGCAGTCCTTCAAAATTTGGATGATTAGGTAAAGGCCTAAAATTCAAACCCAAAATGGATCTCGATAAAATGTACTTACAAATACCAAAATAGCAAAATTGTCCTACATGCATGTCAAAAATTTCGTTTTTGTCAATTTCGGTAGATAGTAGTGTACGTGGGTCGGAGGGTAAATTTTCAGATCGTACTTTGAGTTTCAATATTTTCAACAAATCTTTTATAGCTATATGGGTTATATTATGGCTGAGACACCAACTAATAAGTTGTGACTGAAACGTTTCATTCCCACGTGTGCTTAAACTTGCATTGTCGCTCTCATCCAATTGTGAATCATTGGAAGGGTTCGGTAAATAATCACTATCTCCATCCGAGTCACTACTACTGGTACCGTGGACATCTAAATTAACGCTAGTTTCACTTGCAATTACACACGCACTTTGATTAATTTCCCGAGTCAAATTTTCTAAGCAATTTTCTACATTTTCTGATCTAATTCTTTTTAAAATTGTGGACAAATACACCTGGCGGTGTCTCCGTTTTGTTCGGTCTGATACATTTTCCATGCTGGACAAAGATGTTGGGATTGTAACAAATATTTTACAGCTAAAATTTTAATGCTATATAAATATACTATACTAAATTACAAAAAGGAACTGAATCTTCAACCGGTATTTATTTGTTCTTTTCTGCTGATCGTTTAGCTCTGCCCCCATTTCTGTCCTTGGAATATCTAAACCAGTTTCTGCATGTGCCTTCAATATCTGCCTCTGTACAATCAAAGCAGTTGGTAACTGCCCCTAGATTATTAAGAAACATGCATTGAATACATTGTTGCGGTATCCATATTATTGATATTAATTATTAAAAAATTCTTTAAAAGTTTAGAAACGTATTTAGGGTATACCTAGTACACATGAAGACACATTTAGCTTGTGAAAAGCAATTTTGTTGCCCTTCCCAGAAAAACTGACCAAAACTGCTAAATCCTGCTGGAATATCCTTGACAAAATTCGTCTTGTGTGAGTTTTAAAGTCTACTCCGCCAAGACTGATGCACCGCTTAGTCTGAATAAAATAAAATCTTGATAAGTTGAAAGCCTGGTATTAAAGTTTAAACTGCATACAACATGATTAGATGTTCAGGTGTCGGACATTAGTTAAGCACGCTTCTAAATATTGAAACCATATTCGGCTTAAACATGTAAACCGTCTAAATATCTCTGGCAATGTGGAGATAATTTCCCTTCAATGATTAAATTTTACCAGCTTGTCCCGAAAACCTTTCTGAGCCAGTTTCTCCTCAGCAATTTTCAGTTCCGTTTCCGAACGAATTGGTAATCGGACACTCCACTAAGTTCCCCGATGATTTCCGCGATACAATTGAACGCAATATCTCCACGTCAGTCTTCACAGCATGAATTTCCTTTAGCACAGAAACTTCAAACTCTGTAAAACAAATGACAAAACAATTTCCAATCATAAAATCTCACTGGATAACATACGTACATTATAACTACATTATAGTTCGCATCAAAACATTGCAGCACTAATGTCTTACTTCTAAATTCCGTGAAAAACCTTTCTGAAAACCTCTCCAGAGCATCGGTTTCAATTACATTGTTATTATTATCCTGTCCGGTTTCCGGAAAGACGACTGGTTCTAAAAGTAAGTAAATTGGGCGTTTAAAAAAGCAGTCAATAAAGCCATTATTTTACTATTTAAATTTTAAATACCATTTTCCGATGAAAAAATAAAATCTTCAGCAGAAGTTACTGATTCCACTCCCTCATTCCTCTGCTGACTGTTGTGTAGGTCCAAATATTCTGAACCCAAATAATTAAGTCATACACTTTTGTCGAAATAAATTCGCATAATTTTGAGGGAGTAATCTAGTGTAATTACCTGTTCGAGAACAATTTGGCGTTGAAAACTTGTCAAGTCCCGCAATCGCAGAACTTATTTCTTTAGCTGTAAAAACAATCAGTATGAATTAACAGTTAAACCCCGACAATGGTTTATTCTGACCCTCCTTCTTTCTCAAAAATGAAACTTACTCGAAAATAATGGGGGTAAATTAGATGTGTCATAATTCGGCATTACGTCCCCATCGGAGTCATCCGTCGAGCAGGGAAGATTTGGATAACACTTCTTGTTTGGGATCGGAGACGGGCTGAAAATTACTCGTTTTGTTCTTTTTCGTGGCTTGGTCACTCTTTTTTCGATTTCAGTATCCACTCCAGTTTCTACACTTGAGCTGTATTGTAGCTTAATGGCGTACCGGGTAGCACTTTGAAAATTGTCTTCAAGCAATGAAATAAAATAAAACAATAAATGAATTGTCACTGTTACACGGCAAATAATTTTTGGTTGTTTAATTATAACACAAATCAACCATATATTTGTGTAACAATGATTTACCACTGGTGAAATGTATGAGAATAAGGTAGGATGGCCACGAGTCACAACGCTTAGAACTCTTGTTTGACCTTAGTTTGGATATTTTTTGTCTCGGCTCATCCGGAAATTTACACTTCTGGAAACAAGATTCTATCCATGTTGTTGGTATTACTTCTACAGTCGACTCATCTGTGAATTCCACAACACAGAAGTTTTTAAGGTTTTCTATGTCCACTTTGCCGTTTTCCATTTGAACTAAAACACCCGTTTAATTGCACAACTTACGTAATTTATTTGAATTAAAATTAAATTAACCAGAGCTCTTGTTTGATATGTGTTGCAAATTACTTCTCAACCATCTAATGTCAGCAACCATGCCGAATGCGGAACATTTGTACGCACGCTCGCGCCTTGTGGCTCTTTTTGAATAGATGGAGCTACGACAGCCCCCAATCCATACGTTGGCCCATCAATTTAGCAACCAAAATTTAGGACGAAAGCCAACCGAAATTTACGGTAGTTGGGCCAATTTTCTGCCATAACTATATTCCAACGCAGATACGGCCTTACAATACCCCAACAATCTCTATGTTGGTCCAACTATTTACCAACATGTTTTGCGAATTGGGATCAGACACGTACGTGTGGCATGTGGAATGATCAACAAGGATAACTACTTTAGTAGATTTTTAACCTGGAAACAACTTAGAATTCATTTCCTGGTAAATTGTCACAGTACTGTAATCTTAGTTCAAATGCAGGAAGGATTAAATCAATGACATAATTACAACCTTCATATTTCTCGAATCAATTCCGGGAGTTTCAAACGTTTCTGGATATATGAAATTATTTTAGGGCTAATAACGCCCAATTTTGTAAGTAAATGCACAATTGGGGCAGTTGATCACAAATGTTTCGTCCAAATGGAAATCATTTAGCTTGAGCCAAATCTATTTCGATAAAAGGTAGATACATATAATTACCGGAGAAATAATTGCAAATTAAATACATTGACTAAAAACGGAACGGATAACGATTGAGAACCGTGCGGAATTAATGCATTTCAGTTCCCCGTTTCGTTTCGTTAAACCAATCATTACTCGACAAGGTTCTCAGCTCTCGAAAACTGATTTGAAATTTGACGAAATGTTAACAAAGTATGAACTGCGGTTCAATAGTAAAACATTAAGATCACTTTCACTTCTGCATCTAATGCCCTTCGAAATGGATAAAGATGACAGGTTGTTTTACGTCAAGGGTGGCAGAAGACATTTAATTTGGAAAATTTATTACGTTATTATGTGCGTTCATATAAATTTCATGTATTTTCGTCTCCTTCAACAATTTTACACTCAAGGATGGAATAGTCTCTTTGAAATCGTTGAGCAAACGTTTTTCACCGCATCTTTTTCCACTGGGTTTTACTGGAATTTAATGATTTACCTGGGCGAGCCATCACTACTGACTGCCATCTTCAATCAAATTTTTCAAACAATTCCAGATGGTAAATTTATAAATTTCATAAAATTATTTGGTAGGAATTACTCTACCTGCCTTATCCCAGCGACCCTAGTATAATAAAAAGGAAGTATGTAATTATTTTGAAGCAATGAAACAATTTCAAAAATATTTCCCCACAGGCAGAAAAAATTTACTTACATGAATGCGCATTATTTCAGACCCTTTGACAGACAGTGACTTTCAAAATTGACTTTTAATCCATTTTGAAATATGAATCGTAGGTTCTGCCCAGGCTTTCAATTCTCGTCGGAAGAATTACACATTGCAAGAAATACTCATCCTTTCCCACCCTTTCTGCATTTCCACTGTGCCATTCCTAATGTACCCTTTAATATTTTTAATGCATCCTTCCGCAAAGTTTTTCTGGTTTTCTGTCTTCAATCCCAAATCGTATCAAATGCCTTTCCTTATCATATTTACTTTGATTGAAGTCGTCATTGTTTCAATTTTTACAAGTGTGACAATCATCCAAATGTACGTCCAACTCCCGTTTTTCGAAAAAGTTTCCCACACTTTCAAGGACGAAGTTAAGAATTTAGGGTAGGTCAATTTGTAATATCTCTTAATTTTATTTTAACTACACAACTATAAGAATCATCAAGAAATGTACGTAAGTGCTTCAACAACGCATATCTTATTTGCAGGATGATGAAATGATTGAAAATTCAGATAACTACCGGTGTGTAGATTTCCTACATACTTTAGTTTTTAGTATATCATTTGATCTCATAACTTGAACGTCTAAGAATAGAAGTTATTTTTGTATCTACTGGAGTCGTATGGTTTATTTGATTTAGTAGCTGCAACATACATGTACAAAGGGCATACCAAAGTTACTTTAGACCCGCCTTGGAAAAATCGGAAAATTTTGACCCCCGGCCCGTCCTCAGGTCGGGCCGGGGGGTCAAAATCAATGTCATCACCTTTTACGTTAAAGTTATGTTAAATAAAGTAGGTTAAACGGTAGTTTGAAAATTTGTAGAGCGAAAAAACCTGAAATTCATCCAAAATATGACAGGAATTACAAAAAACTTATTTTAGAAGAAGAAAAAATGTTTCAGAGGCATATAATTATAGCATGAGAGCTAATGAGTAGCTAAATTTGACCCTCCGTGAAATGCAGTTGACCCCCCCCCCCTGAAATTCAATTTTTTTAAATTTTGACCCCCCTTGGAAAACACGCCTTGTACATGTATGAGCTGCTGCAATTACTGACGTATTTTTACAATTTAAAGTTTTGTCTACATTTGAGAACAGCTTTGTTTTTGTAATTATTACGTAAATCCGCTACTCAGCCAACATTATTCAAAAGAAAATGGTGCAATAACATTTTGAACAAGAGCGGGTATGTTGATAAAGTTGGTATTTTGGAGTCCGTCAGCATTTTCTTAGCTAAACCAGAATCGCAATCGATACTTGTTTTTGAAGGAATGGTGTTGCTTTACTCTGTAATAAGCCAGAGGTCATTTTACCAGTGTTGTTTTTTCAAAACTCGCCCGTAGCCCAAATAATGGAGAATGACACAAAATATATGATTCCCCCATTTTGAAGAACATTGTTTCCAGATTTTTCAAAATTTGTTTCATTTGCCAAGGTCAATTTGTGGTCACAGTCTTTAAGAGCGTGATACAAAGTAGAGAATTTTTTAGAATTGTCGGAAATACAAATTTTCATTCACAGGCAAATTTTTTCCCAAATTTCTTTTGATGCTTATTTATAGGTAATTTTATGAACTTTTCGCGGATCTATTACGCCGGTTACTATGCTGCGAATTCTGGATTTGACCAGGAAAAATTACGCAATACATCTGAAGCCACCGTACGTAAACACAATATAGAGACAATTGTAGATAGTAGATACACACACACAGTGTACTAGAAGAAGTACAGGTACTACACCAATATTTGGTTAGAACTTTCTTAAATCTAAATTCCATTTATTTCGAGCCCATTAATGTGTAACTGCCACACCATAGGTCAACAAAACTTTTGTTCAGTTTTATCGAAGTGAGAACCCTAGGGAGGAAGCAAAGCAAATTAGTTATACTTTTATTCACTACGCAACTGTTTCTCGTTTAAGAATTTGCCGGTCCTGCAACAAATATCAATTTTTGCTTCAGAACTGTGACTCCATAAAACTTTAGCTGATGAATTAATATTACGTAAATAAACGAAAGGTCACGCTCATAACCAGCACAGAAGTTAAACTGTGATTAACTAACTGTTTCTACGTCGTCAATTTCGGCATCTAGCTTACGATTAAATTCCGAGATTCGTAGATTCTTTTAGGACTGATTGTGAGAAAATGCATCCCTTATAATGATACATCCCTTATTACGCGATTCCTTGTAATGGACTTGACTGTACAGAAATAATAAAAAAATAAGAATAATATAAAACAAATAAGAACAAAACGAAATAAGAATATAAAAGAAAATAATAATAATAAAAAACAAAATAATAATAATCATAAACACAAAAATAAATATCTTTTACTTGTAAGATTAGAAATTCCTATCTGTACTTCCCCGAATTATTCTCACCTTTTGCTCCTGGAGACGAATTACCCTTGATTTCTGTTTTTCAGGACCATATACCCACAATTTTCAACTTACAATTAGGGTCTAGCGGGACGGTTCTCTGAAAAGCTAAGGAAAGTTCTTAGAAATCAGCCTCAAAAAATAATTTGAAAACTGTTAAACTTTCATTTTTCCCAAAAAGGTTCTGATTTGCCCGCTACATCCAGTTCGTGAGTTTCAAGGGCGAAACTTGAAATTCTTGTAAATCTGGAAGAAAATTTTATACAAAATGGGGGAAGTGAATGTATTTTTCAACATTGTCCATTCTAAAAAAAAAAGGAGATAAAGGTCTTGCGGCACGCTGTACAAAATTACAAAGCAATATTTTCAGCAATTACTTTCTCAAATGTATGTTTTTCTCTGAAAACTGCTTTTCCCCGGTCAGTCTTAATTGCTATTTAAAGCTATATAGGAAACTACACAGCTAACAAGAGAGCAAGATCTCCCAGGATTTCAGATTAGCCCATATGAGTTTCAGTAGACAACACCACTTGGCACTAGACGCAACTAGTTATAAATAAGTACTCTGAGAATGTAAGTGCCAAATATCAGAAAACGTGCCTTAACTGTGTTTACTTAAATAAAAAATTTAATGCTTACACAGCTGCAAATTCACGATATTAACTGAAATTGTGTTTACGTTATAAATGTATAAATGGTAAAAGTATACAAACGATAAGACAGTGCTTATGAAAGAATTATAAATGCTGATGATACTGATGTGATTCTTTACTTTCCTGTTCTTACTTTCTACAGATATCAACGATTTTACATTACAGATGGCAGCCGGATCACAAAGAGTTGCTTTGGTTTAGTTTTCTCATTTCCAATGGGAATTTAAAGCTACATTTCAAGGTTAGAAAAGATACGTAACTTTACAGGTGTACTTTTTATATACACCTGAAACCAGTAAAACATCTCTGTAAATTGTAAGCTACTACTTTTCAATAAGTAGCTACTCGAGCCGAGTTCTAAGACAATAATGAAGGAATGTGACTGGGTAAATCTTTGTAGTCAGACCAATAGGTAACTCAACGGTTGAACCTTTTGGTGAAAGGAGAAAGATTTAAGCAATTGACTATTCCTCCTCTGAATAAATAATTACGACTGTTGCCACAATTCCTAATTGCTGTTGTGAGAGAAGAATAAAATGTAATCGCAAATCCAAGATTACAACAACAGTAAATGACGGTCATTAAAATATTACGCCTTCACACTTCCTATCTTTGAATGACCCTGCTTGTGAGTTCATTTGGAGCTTTCTCCATCAACCCACTCCACTACTCAAAATAACCATGCACTACTACAAAAACATTCCTTCCTTTTCGTACCCACTGAAAGCTGATTCATGTTTATTACGTGCCATTGACAATGATCTATCACTTATCACTCCATTTCAATCATATCCCAAGTTTACAGTTTGTATAGGCAAACTTTGGGTTACTTATATGCATATCGATTTCAGTGGCTCAGACAAAATTTCACAAGTAGCCTTCAATGTATTCTGTACTTACAATTAGCAGCATGCACCTTTCCTTTGCTACAGTGTATGTACATACATACATAGCTCAAAATTGTTTTTCCAATATTTCCACTGCATCTTCATCCTTTACATTTCCACACATTCTAATTGTTAAAGTAATTGCTTGAACAGAAAAGTTCCATTGAATAAATACAGATATATTATCATGCCAGTCACAACTTCTGACATTGCTGTATCTCCTGCTGATTACGTACATTGGTTGACTGACAAAAAAACATCTTGTAACGTAGCAATTAAAACACAGACCAGGACTTTACGAGTACAACTAAAACAGTTGATTTTTTTATTAGTAGAATCTGCAACGTACAGCAGTAATTTCTGGTTTTTATACGCACTCGTTCTTGTTCTACAACTTTATCGGGTGCTTAACAAGAACTGAAACAAAAAAAACACCGAAAAAGTTACATACATACAAAACCCAGAGAAAAACTTTGAAGACAGATAAAACTATCGATATGAGGAGTATAGATGCAAGACAGAATACGTTTTTTTTAAAGTAGTTTTTGTTTCTCAGTAAATTGCTGGAAAGCAAGGGTCACAGAATAAGTTCAATTGCACTTTCAAATCCTCAATAAAACGTTCTCAGATCCTGCTACTAAATGTTCTTAAATTGTATGTTTTTCAGTATAAATAGGCCACACATAAGATAGATATAATTATTTTTATACAGATACCTAGTAATCACAGGTACGATAGCAATATCTATGTTGCCAAAAATAACAAAATATTATTTATATTGCTTATTCTATAATGTTGGCAACTCGCAAAAGAAAATAATAATAAGCATTTTGATGGAAAATGAAATAAGTTTCAATTCAAATTCTCATTAGAATTGCATTTAAAATTGACATTTTAAACTGTAATTCTCAACCGCTTGGGAGTTTTATTGGGTTTGAGATTTTTTTCCCTTCTCATGTAAAAGTTTCCGAAAGGGACGTATTCCGTTTTGTTCCTTTACTCTTCAAATATATTTAGATACACATATATCAAACATCCTATAAAGAATTATTATCATGATGCACTAATGCAGTAGCGACTCACGTACATGTACAACATACGATGACAACAATAACAATCAAAAATTGCAAGGGAGCACGCTGAGAAAATTAAGCACATGATTTTATTTACAACCATAAAAAAATTAAGGTTTATATGTATAGATATGTGTATTTGTATGTCTATCAGGTATTAGTATTAGATGATCCAGGGGTATAACTAGCCTGCACAAAATTCCACATTTGTACATATGATAGGTGTACACATGTGCATTTACAGATAGATGTAGGCTGAATGAAAGAAGCCCTTATTCTTTAATATATACAAAGATGATATTGCAAAACAACAATTGCTTGACTCCGAGCGTACTTCTAATAATGTACATACGTACTTGATCCTCCTACGGTCGTCTTGTGAAAGCCCTGGTACTAATGCAATTGGAGATTGGACGAATGTACAACAAATGTTATTATTATCGTATTCTTCAAACTTGCTTCGTTGTTACGTGCCCTCTTAAAAAATCAGCAAAAGCGACAGCTCAAGTGATTTCTTCCTACCTTCTCCCGCTGTGCTTGTGCACTTTTCCTCTGTTATCAATTTATGTGAAGTATTTGTGGCCGACGGAGTCTATTTTGACATGCATATACTGTACAAATACATTACACACTTATTGTTAGAAACTCCCACAAAAGTTACACGTATTTTCCGTAATTCACATGTACGACTGCACATCCAATGCTGGAACAAATGTATTTACTCTAATGTTTGTGGATATATACAGTAAGAAAAAATGTATTATCATTGCTGAATCTAGAATTGCCTTGTATTTGTTAAGCCAGCAGAAGGTTTTCATACAGAAACCAACAAACTTTCCCGAAATGAAACTCTTTTACTTATTTAAACGTATTGCCACCTTCTGTATACCTCTAATACGGTAATGGTACCGATTCATAAACATCAATTTGAGCCACACGGCTCACTCTCTACCACTATAGTATTTTCTACAGCCTTTGCTTTGCAATAAGCAACGGAAGATAAACGGTGGCCCTATGTAGTCTGACGACAAACAAAATTCTTATTTTTTGTCTCATAATTTGTTTGGCAAACACTCAAATGGTTTTTACTCGGAACGAGCTGATTGGTGCTAAAGTATACAGGAAAGCGTCAAAATATTGTCTATATTATCCCAAGTTGAAATGTGTAGGGGAAAAAATAAAAAGTCAAACAATAAATAGCACTGTGCCCTATATTTTTCAATTAGTAACAATTATCACGCCTTCCCAGCTGTAACGCCTCACTTCTACAATACTAGTACTGTATTGATGCTTCTCCTGGCTTCAAGCCAATCATAATGTTGTCAACCTGTCACAGTAGCAACTTCCAAGTTATTAAATGACGTAAATTAATTTGACAAATACAAATCTCTTCAGCTGACACTAATGTTTAGCTTTTTAAAATACACATATAGAAATCCTCAAGCTCTTTAACATGCGCGAGGCAACCTGGTATAATACGTATATATGGATGGGGTTCAAAGGTTCCATTCATTGACATTCCCTCACGGAAATCCCCTCTTGATTTTTTATTCCTGTCTAGTATTAACCAATGCTGGGTCATTACAACAGGCAGTAGATATTAAACTAATATAAGTATTTTCCCCTTATTTTCCTAGGAGTGTATAATCACATTCTGTGAGAATAATGATGTGGCTTTACAACTTCAGGGATAATCTGTGATGTGGACAATAATTAAAAATTTCAATTTCAATTTCCAACAATAGGAGGATGATTTTAAGTCATGTTAGAATCACATAGTGTGAAAAGTAATGGATTCAATAATGACAAGAATTACGAACGCCTCTTGACAATACATTTTGAGACCTTGTTTTTTTTAATTGTTTTGGTAGCTATTTTTATACACTGAATGTTGAGGTCCTATTTTACAAGCCCATCCTACATGTAGACGTACATAGTTGCTGAGCATGGACTCCAAGTGACAATAAATATCAAGATGTATGCAGATAATTAATCAAATGATCATCATCTATGCTGAAGTTGACAATGACAGCAATTACGACTAATGAATTACCTCGGGAAGGGTTGGGCCACAAAAAGGGGGAGCACCTTGCTCATCTCACCACTTCCAGTGGGCTCATATAGGAAACGTCTCTATACACACATATACAGATAGCTACTACTTGAGAGAATAAATTTCAAGCCCACGTTTAAATACCAACATATACCATCAGCGTCTCCAAATGATTTTCCAATAGGTCAACCTGCCCAGGACTGTATTAGTATGCACCACGTGCATGTGTCAAGTTAGTGGGAATAGCTCATCCATATTGTATGCTCAAGTAACAAATCTACTCACTCACATCTCGTCAGTCAATAATTTCTTGGAGAGGTGCATAACATCAATTCTCTTTCCATCCATGCAGGTGACCCACCCTGACCAAACCGTCGTAATGCAATCAAATGGACCGTGCAGACACAAGCACGAGGTAAAAAAAAAACATTGGAATTTCAACCACATTGCTCCAGTGCGTATGGAAACCCATTATTTCTACAAATTGTATTCAGTTCCCTATGAATTCTATTCTTTTTTTTTTTTTTGCTCCAGTCAAACTTTTTTCAAATGTTTTTGTTATGCGCTATGAATTTGTTATACGTTGTGAAGGAATCACGATGTACAGATATCTTTCTGTTCACAATTTAGCACAGTTTTTACTCAACTTGTGTTCACAAAAAATATGCAGTAAATTTTTTGTTTTTTGCTCGATCCTCAACTGCGACTGTCCTTACGAGAAATATTCGGGTACATGCTGGTTAGGAAAAAACTACACCTTTTCTCTCAAAAATGTTAACAACTAAATAGTTTTATTTTTTGAAGCATGATGAAATGCTTGCATTGTGTATGGAAATCATGACTTCTGATAGTAAATTGCCTACAAAATACGTAGTGATGAATCTTAAAATAGCTGTTGGCTGGTAATTTATTACAATGTGTAATAGTATTTTTTATGTAAAATATCTATTTATGTTTGCCAGTTATAATGCATAAGTTTTTGGCCTG
The DNA here is from genome assembly GCA_947179485.1 of Allacma fusca. Taxonomy (NCBI): domain Eukaryota; kingdom Metazoa; phylum Arthropoda; class Collembola; order Symphypleona; family Sminthuridae; genus Allacma; species Allacma fusca. Next base: position 39,142,165 of record OX359247.1, read on the forward strand.
GAAGAGAAACCCCCCATTATTTTTGCGGAACACAGATGCTCCCATCCAAAAGAATACAAACATCGATCTTAAGATTATAGTGTACTTTCTATTGTACATATCTATAAGTTTCCCATTTACACACATACATAACTCTGGATGATGATCCAGCCCAATGCAATGTAATGGAGACTTTCCTACATATACACAAATGTCGAGAGATGAAAGGGAAAAATCTCAATTCATTTTTCATAATAAATTGAGTCTACAGTCTGGAGTCTGTAAAATAAATGGAAATCAGATATAATAGTCACACCTCTGCTGAGACCGTATCATTCTGTACATATACATACCAGACCCAGCATAATAATGTATAAAGCTAATATTATTCAGCCAGAGTTGTGAGGGATGTTGTTAAGATTCTCAGCAGCAAGTCCTCTTTTTTGGTAGCTATTTACCGCATCCATGAGGACTCTTGCTCAGTTTTCAGCCGACTCTTGACGGACGAGCATCTTCCCTCTTGAATTAACCATAGGAATAAGTATTCCAGAGTACTCACGAGTACAAGGGGAGGGAGAGTGAAAGAGGGTCTCTGCTTCCTATAGTGTTACTTTTTTTTTTCCTCAGCCTCATTCATTCTTAAGAAAGATAAGAAAAAGATTCCCGTGAAAATTGTCACTCCTCTGCTCCGCCAACTGAGTCCCACTCTCCTTGTGTGATAGGGAAAAAAAAAGACAATGTGTGAAATTGTTCTCCCTTGAAAAGAAAAGTTTAAAAACATGCTCCTCGTAGATAATTATTATCAAAATACCAAGAAGGGTTCGGAAGAGAAAAGAAAATCCTGAAATGGCTCTATAATTGACACAACAGACTCCTTGAAAATTAAACCATTTTGAACTGACAATAACTTCTTGGAACCTTAGTAGATAATAATAATTATTAAATTTCATTACGTATGGAATCATCCCATAATTTAAATACCATATTTGTGAAATTCCAAAATATTTATTTTTTGTGAGGACCTCCAACGAAAAATCAATTATATATTGTCAACAAGATTTTATGGTTCCTGAATGTATCCCTCCTGTACATATGTGTGATTACTCCTATGAAAATCAATTGAGATTCACTTACTAGGACCTAATAAGCAATATAAATGTAAATGAGTTTTTTACTCCTTCCTGACAACTTTCATAGTAATACCAGAGGAAGAGCTCTCCTACTACTACAACTACAACAGATACCACTATTACTACAAAACACTCCGGCACTTATTACTACTATAACGACTCCTGAACGATTTGAACTCCTCAACAAGGATCTTCCTGCTGGTATCTCTAGAGCTGCATAACTTGGTATAATATTTGGAAATAATAATAATAACAATATTAATAATCATAGGGGATACTGTAGGAAGAGAGGGGAACTTTTGAAACAAAACCTCGAGATTTTTCCGGCCCAGACTCAAAGCACTGGATTAGATTGCTTTTCTAGGGGTAATTACTATAGAGAGGACCGCAGGAGAAGAAATTTCATACTTTTATGCATTTAATTACTACCACTGCTAAAACTTGATTATAGTGAGCGGAGAGAAGGGGAGGGGGATTCCCAACGAGTTTCCACACTAACTTACACCAATTTCTCAAGGTTCAGGCTTACAATGAAAAAGTTCATTATTGCAAGCCTATACACTCTCAGTCAAGCTAGAATCTATATCCCATTAAGTTAGGAATACGGAAGAATTCATCCAAAAAAAAAACATTAATTTTCATGGGGAACTGCCTCACTTTTTTTTACAATTTAACTTTTCCAGCAGAGCTATTACCTTTAAAATAAGAAAGGGTACTTTAATCTTTACTGTAATACTGGCTATATACGACTTTGAGTGTGCATTTACTTCTTTTCGGAGAGTTCTGAGACTTTAGAGAAAGCTATAAGTAGTCATTGGGAGTCCGTGGACGTATGTAGTAGACTGTTTCTGTAGAGCTAAACAGTTGAGAGTTCCAGTAAAACAACTGTTGTTCTGCGGACCAGCATCCTTTCTATTACTAAATATGTTTACAGATGTAAGTTGTTCTTAAGTTATTAAAAAAGTTGGCCAATTTTTACTCTTGTGCTCATACTATACCCTCCCTTGTGAATAGAGTTTCCTCTATTTTTTTTCTCTCTTAACATTATATACTTAATTATACCTATACTTTTACCCAAGTCAGGAGCAGGGAGGAACTATGTGTGTGTACAGGGATGGAAACAGTAGTCTCTACAATGCCTTCAGATTTGAAAGGAACAGAGAGCTGTAAAAATGTTCGGAACATACATAAGGATTGACAATAACGAAGGAGTCCAATAGTTTCGTCGCAGAAAACTTTTCCTACCAAATATAAGCATTACACTAATTGTATCCTAATAAATGATGGAGTCCTCCGTGGACGTGAATCTCTTTTGTGTGCTTCTCTCCCGGAAATCTAGTCAGTGGCAGTGTGACCAGAGGATGAGGGTGTCGGGACGTAAAGCGACGTGGATCCTCCTCATCTTGACGACATGTGTCTCCATCGTCAGTATGTACGAGCCAGGTAAAAGTAATTCCTTTTTTTTCCTTTCTATAGATATAATTATGTATCTACATATGTATATATAAACGTGTGTCCGTTTTTGTATGTGACATTGATACATATCTGGGGATGTATGGTGCAACTGTGTGTGTGTGTAATAACTCTTTATTGTGCACACAGTACAAAAAAACTTGTAACAATATATGTATAACCTCCGTGAGGTACAAATCGATGGCAGTAAAAGACACAGGGAAAATCAACGCGAAACATTTATTTTTTCAATTGAAAACCAATGACAGGTATCAGAGTAAAGTGGTTGACAGCTTATCAGTGTCATTATGTACAGAAGACATTATTTATATTATTACCTAAAGATGATTTTACTGTAAACTGCTGAGTAGTTTTGATAAGAAGTCAGTGGGAAAGATGCTCAAGGGAGGTTTATCTAAATGATATAGTCTTAGTGTAGGCACTTTGCTTTACAAAGTCTTTTTTTTTAAAAAAAAAAAAAAGTCTACAGTCTTCTCCGGTTTTCCATGAACAATGGGATGAGTTGCTGATATTCTCCTCGATAATCGTGGCATGTCAAGGGGCTTTTAAAACTCGTTTTCCGACTTGCTCAGTCAATTGTTCTCTACCCTTAACGAGCTTTTCTTCTTTCACATTGAATCAGTCCTTTAAAAGTGATGGACATCAGGTTAGGATTTGTGCACATAAAATCTATTCCGCAGCTTTTTTTTTATTCCATCTCTTTCTAAGATTCTTGAGGAACAAAAAAATGGGCTGAGTTTTACTTTCCCGGCCACAAAAATACCTACCACCAACCTACCACCAACCTACCACCAACCTACCACCAACCTACCACCAACCTACCACCAACCTACCACCAACCTACCACCAAGCCTAGATCCGTTGGTGATAGGTTATGGGGGTAAGGAATTGGTACCCAGAGTATGGCGGCAGGGTATGGTGGTAGAGTCAATAGGCAGGGTATGTTGGTAGGGTAAGTTGGTAGGGATCGTTGATAGGGTATGCTGGAAGGGTACGGTGGTAAGGTACGTTGGTAGGGTATGTTGGTAGGGTATGTTGGAAGGGTACGGTGGTAGGGTATGTTTGTAGTTTATGTTGGTAGGGGATGTTGGTTGGGCACGTTGGTATGGTAGGGTGGTAGGTGGTAGGTTTTGGTGGTAGGTTGGTGGTAGGTTGGTGGTAGGTTGGTGGTAGGTTGGTGGTAGGTTGGTGGTAGGTTGGTGGTAGGTTGGTGGTAGGTTGGTGGTAGGTTGGTGGTAGGTTGGTGGTAGGTTGGTGGTAGTTTGGTGGTAGGTTGTGGTGGTAGGTTGGTGGTAGGTTGGTGGTAGTTTGGTGGTAGGTTGTGGTGGTAGGTTGGTGGTAGGTTGGTGGTAGGTTAGTGGTAGGTGGTAGTTTGGTGGTAGGTTGGTGGAAATGACATATGTATTATAGTGTTTCTTTATGAGGTGGTAGGTTGGTGGTAGGTAGTTTTGTGGCCGGGAAAGTAAAACTCAGCCAAAAAAATGTAAGCAAATAATACAAACCAAGAAGGCATCAAAGGGAAAGAGCGCCTTTGTGTATGTATTTCCTTTCCTGCTTCCCCATAGATAGATAGATACATTAAATAGATACTCCTACATGAGCCATATTATATATGTTATAGCTAAAAATGTCCATACATGAGAAGAAAAACGCTCCCCGAACTCGCCCAAACCTCATCTCAGGTCACGATTCTCATACGCATTCTGAGTGACTAAGGTACATATGAAAGTGTGCAGACAGATAGGAAAATGCTAACTGTAATCTTTCCATCCACAAGTGATTAGCACCTACCTTTACCTCGAGATAAATGAGGATTAATTACTTTTTCACTTCCAATCTGACGTTTTTATTATGAACACATCAGTCATTAATTAACATGTTTTTCATCACCGGCGCTTCCTTGCAGATCGAACTTGCTCACTCTGCGTCTCACACACACACACACACACACAAAACTTTTCTTTTTACCTATAGATGCTCGTACACTATCACATATCTACACGTATGTTGTAATTATATTAATAGCTATTTTTAATATTTTATACCTCCACCTGTGTCTTTCTGGAACTGAAAGTTAAACTTGAAATCCAATTGGAAGAAGTCAATGTGACTATAGTCCCAATAGATAAGTTGTTAGAATGTTAGCCATTGCATGAGATAGCATAGAAATATTTTACAGAGCTTCATTACGAAATCCTAATGGTGACAATAAACAAGTTATTATAATATACACCTGGTCGAGAACGCTAATTGTGATAAATGAGATGCGGACCGGTCTCAAAAAACAGAGACCTCCCATCAGCACAGAATATAATATGCAAGCTAACGCTACCATAAGTGTAATTCCTTATAGCTACCACAACTCTGCCACATTACTAAAACATTTGATGTGAAGGTGTATGTACATATATAGTGTCACATTTAAGAAAATACATTACAAAATGGATTTTAAGAAACTTCACATAACCAAACTAGAGGGTTGACAATTTGCAGGTGCTATAAGCCATATGTAAGAGAGCAGTTTGCCTTGTAATAATTCTTAAAAAAATAGAATCAAAATGGAGATAAATGCTGATAAGATGATAACATAGGGAGAGGTGTAAAAATGTATAAGAAAATTATAGGTTCTGCTTTTTCAACTAGTGCTTTCACACTTTAAGGCTGTTATCAATAGGTAAGTATAAAATTCTTGAAGGATTATCTCCCTAATACAAACTGTCTCTGAAAACGTGGCCAAGGATAAGACTATACAGTTTCTATGTATGTGCATGAGTGAGTGTACTCACATGGTTGGGATGGAAGTATGTCAGGAAATTTAGACGCGAAATGGGATGAGCACCTATGTACTTAAAGGTATGTAATTACATACGTATATACCGTACTTATATAATTACCTATGTATGTACGTATGGACGAAGATTAAGGGAAGGTATTGATATAAAAGTAAATGAAGACACGGGAGTTCTTCTTAAACATTAAAGCTGTCAACTGACATCACATGGCACATTACATGGAAACCCTTTTTGTAAATCCCAATATTCCTTGTATTAATTCTCCCAAGTTTTTCTGGAGTACAAAATGAGATAGGGTAGTAGTATTTAGCTTGAGCTTGAATTAAATATTAATCGGAGTAAAGAAGAGTCAATCCGCGTCTTCCCTTTCATTAGGGAAGTTCAATCTCAATCAATTACTCCTCAGACCGTGTTGTCTCCTGGCATTCCAGCCTAATGGCTTCTAGTAAAACAAATAAATACCTCATTTCATGACTCACCCTTACTTTTCCATCTAAGTATGTGCAAAGAGCTATGCTTACAATGTTTCCCATTTGATTTACGACATTTGTATGTATGTAGGTGTGTGACGTGACAAATGTAGGATTTACAATTAAATAATTACATATCCATCTGTCTCTGCACAAATATGATGAATAATTCTTACATATATAAATATCCTGTAAGTAGTGCTGTAATATTGTACTCGTTTAGTTTTGTACTTTTGTATTGTTTTTGTCTTTGGTACAAAACTAAACAAACAATATCCATTTTCGAGATACAAAACTAAAACAAAAACAAAACAGGAATTGAAAAAAACAATACAATCCAAATTGTATTGTTCCAAGGTTCTAGAGACGCTAGAAATTTACTAAAGTGATTGTTGTAATAGATTTCTAGAGCATATAGGAATTGATTTGTGTAATTGGAATCGTGAAAAACACGTCAAAGCACAAAAACTGGGCATTGACTAATTATTGGTAGATTCGCCTACTATCGCCCATATAAAATATATACTTACATTGAATATGTCATTCTAGTTTCATGTGACCATTAATGCGCCAATAAAGTCAATCATAGGTGATTTACTACTAGTTACTCACCAAGTTTCATTATAGGTCATGCGCCCCTTAAAACCGTAATCTGTTATGAGACTATTGGTGACCCAATAAGGTCAATTTGAGGTCACATGACCTTACTGTGTCACTAGTAGTCACATGACCTCAGATTGACCTACTGTGTCACTAGTAGTCACATGACCTCAGATTGACCTACTGTGTCACTAGTAGGCACATGACCTCAGATTGACCTTACTGTGTCACTAATAGTCACATGACCTCAGATTGACCTTACTGTGTCACTAATAGTCACATGACCTCAGATTGACCTTACTGTGTCACTAGTAGTCACATGACATCAGATTGACCTTACTGTGTCACTAGTAGTCACATGACATCAGATTGACCTTACTGTGTCACTAGTAGTCACATGACATCAGATTGACCTTACTGTGTCACTAATAGTCACATGACCTCAGATTGACCTTACTGTGTCACTAATAGTCGCATGACATCAGATTGACCTTACTGTGTCACTAATAGTCACATGACCTCAGATTGACCTTACTGTGTCACTAATAGTCACATGACTTCAGATTGACCTTACTGTGTCACTAATAGTCACATGACCTCAGATTGACCTTACTGTGTCACTAATAGTCACATGACCTCAGATTGACCTTACTGTGTCACTAATAGTCACATGACCTCAGATTGACCTTACTGTGTCACTAATAGTCACATGACCTCAGATTGACCTTACTGTGTCACTAATAGTCACATGACCTCAGATTGACCTTACTGTGTCACTAATAGTCACATGACCTCAGATTGACCTTACTGTGTCACTAATAGTCACATGACCTCAGATTGACCTTACTGTGTCACTAATAGTCACATGACCTCAGATTGACCTTACTGTGTCACTAATAGTCACATGACCTCAGATTGACCTTACTGTGTCACTAATAGTCACATGACCTCAGATTGACCTTACTGTGTCACTAATAGTCACATGACCTCAGATTGACCTTACTGTGTCACTAATAGTCACATGACCTCAGATTGACCTTACTGTGTCACTAATAGTCACATGACCTCAGATTGACCTTACTGTGTCACTAATAGTCACATGACCTCAGATTGACCTTACTGTGTCACTAATAGTCACATGACCTCAGATTGACCTTACTGTGTCACTAATAGTCACATGACCTCAGATTGACCTTACTGTGTCACTAATAGTCACATGACCTCAGATTGACCTTACTGTGTCACTAATAGTTGCATGACTTTGACTGTTACCATATTGATTATTAAAGGTTGTAACGGCTGAGGCCACTATATCAACCAATAAAACCCTATTATTATTATTATTATTATATTGATTATTAGACGCCACCGATAAGATGTACTAGTTGTAGGTTACATTTAATGTGGATTAGTAAGACGTCATGAAAAAGTTCACAAATTAAATCAACACTGGCTAATGACAATTCAATGGCATCAGATATGATACCAATGAGTCGGTACTGATCAATAAAATTGGCTAACCGTATGGTTTAAATGTTGACCTGGATAAATCTAGTCTGTGTCTAACAAAGACAAAAGACCTAGTTTAACAAACGAACTATGCGATTTATAAATGTAGTCCACGCAAAGGGGACATTTCTACATCGATGAAATAGGTGGTAAAAGCCAACGGCTGAGGAAATTGAAAATATAGATATGAGAGCCCAAGCGTCTACTCTATCCATTCTAATTTTAAGTAATGGTAGTGAATATTGTTTATGAAATTATGTTGTTCTGGAAATTACGATGTGGTTATTACAGGGATTATTCACAAATAGGTTGGCGCCACAGAATTGCACCCTTCAAAATTCGACCGTCAACAGATTCAATGCATCTCTTATGGGAGATTAGTCAATGACTGGTTTTTTGTTCTTTCACGTAATTTTTAAACAACTAAAGTTGCACAAATCAATTCCTACGTGCTCTTGAACTCAGATACAACTATCACTTTAGCAAATTTCTAGCGTCTTCTAGAACCTTAGAACAATACAATACAGATTGTACAAAAACAAAAACAATCTGATAGAAGTACAAAACAAAAACAAAACTCGGAGTACAAAACAATATCTTAGTTGTACTACTTTTGTACTTTTCGCCAAAGTACAATACAATACTAAAAGGACAAATTACAGCACTACCTGTAAGAGTAGGAACATATTAGGGAACAAAGTTCGACTTATGATTTATTGGCAATTATTTGCGAATTAAAAGTTTCTAAGCTACCACTCCTATGCTTTGTTCGGGGAAGTTGACAATCCTTCCCGCAGAGTTCCTTCAGCACTTTAATAATGCGGGGTAATAAAGTTTCCCTGTTAAGAAAGGGAAGGGATGTAGAAAGGCTGTATTAGAGTCAGTCCAGAGACATGATTAGAATCACAGTGTAAAGCCATGCTGTTGACGAGGGAAATTGGAAGAGATGAGGAAGGAGTGAGTTGCAGGGGAGATAATCGGATTACAAAGTGAAACAATTAGCAAACATCTCGGTAGGTTGTTTAAAGTCCTCTAATCATGATCCGAATGTGGATGTGGTCTCTGAAGTGTCTCCTGCTTTTGTAACTCCTCGAGGACCATGTGGGCATCGATTGGAGACTTTTAGCGGATCAAGCTGACAGTCTAAAAGCATTAGGGTCGGGCTGTCATATCTCGGCGGTGGTGATTTTATTAACAAGACAGTATAACTACATGCATAAAGAGGCAGAGAGGCAGAGAGGCAGAGAGAGAGAGAGAGAGAGAGAGAGAGAGAGAGAGAGAGAGAGAGAGAGAGAGAGAGAGAGAGAGAGAGAGAGAGAGATTGCCGCCGGTAATAAAATTGCTCATAAAATTTAATTTCTTGTGTCGCCTTTCATGTCCAATTGAGAGGAACGGCAGGAGTTTACAAAATCAAATGACGCGTTCGCTTTCATCCAGGACTTTATTTCTTTCACAATCAGCTCACTTGAATCATGTGGTCTTATTATGACGATGTGACATTACATGTCATCATATAGTAACAAATCTGTCTATTTCTGGGTCTTATGACTACACAGCAAATAACTCGGGGAGTCAATTGGTTTCGGAAGTTTACCGTCATTAACATCATTTTATATTTCTCTCCTTACTGTTAGTACCACACTCCGCTCTCTGCCAAAACGCAAAACAGCATTTCCCTTATTTAGGTCTTTAAAAAATAAAACAATTATTGCATTAAATTGTATACTGTACTATCCAGTCAAAATAAGTATCTATCTAATTTTAGAATCACACTAATGTAATTAAATTTGTACAAAAATAGTAATCACCTCTCCACCAAAATAATGCGCCTGGCACTAAAGAATATTAAAAATATTTTGGGAAGAAGCCGGGCTACTAAGTTGAGGATTAAAAGAAACCTGCATTAGTAATGGGAACACTCAACGATTTCACCGGACTAATAATAGCATTAAATTCCCAACACATATCAAACCATGATTAAAATTTGTTCAACTTTAAAAAAAAAAAAACTCAGCAGGAAATGTAATGTAATTTAATTTAAGTAATTACCTCAAATGTATACAGTACATTCTCGAGGCATGGGATTGGATTTAAAAAAGATTCCTCACTATGTGGGACAATTTTTGATGAGGATTATTAACTCGCTATACCTTCATCCTTATATAATTACAATATTTAAGAAGCTGTGTACAAGGAATTGTTTTTACAGAATTCTGTATAAGAGATAAAAATCTCTATGAACTCTGGGAAATCCATTATAAAAAGAATTTACTGTAGAAACTAAATTTAATAGGAGCTACATATAGGAGGCTTATTGGCAAGTGTTTGGATAACTGGCACACATTTTCATCAATTTTTTCCCCCCCTCTGAACTCCTGTAGGTTGCTCAAAACCTCTAGGCCTAATGACAGGTGCGATTGAAGACTGGCAGTTATCTGCTAGTTCAGTAAAGCCCAACGATCCTTCTTGTGCTGTGAAGTACGCCCGTCTCCATCAACCCGGAGGACAAGCATGGTGTGCTCAAGGAAGCGAGGCTGGAGACAGTCACTGGCTTTTGGTGGATCTCGGAGTGACGACCAAAGTGAGTGGAATATTAACCCAAGGTCGGGGTGATGAACTTGAGTGGGTCACTGCCTTCACTCTTGCTTACAGTGAAGATGCTTTTAAATGGGAATTCGTTCATGATGCCTACGGCAAGAAGAAGGTACAATTTTTAAATTTCATTTAACTAATTACATATTTATCAAGTTGAGAGTTGTTCTCTACTAGAGAGGCCAAAAGTCAGACTATTCAATTCTTTCATCTCTAATAAGATCTAGAGAAACTTGAGTGTTGAAGGGAGCAGGTTGAGAGAGAAAGATTGAATGTGTCTTCTGAGGAGATCGAGCTTAGACGATGAAAGGGAGCTGTAAAATGCTGAAGCGTATTGACACTCTGATGACTTTCCAAGAAATAGGGGGCTTTGGGAATGAGATGATCTTGCATTGTCATTTGTCTACGTCAATGATTTGATGATGTTCATGATTATCATTACTATGATGCAGATGTTCCGGGGGAATTGGGATTCCCATAGTATTCGGAGTGTGTGGTTGGATGCAGCCGTCAACGCCAGATTTGTCCGAATCCACATTCTGGAATGGAATCGACATCCCAGTCTTCGTCTGGAAATTTTAGGCTGCCAAGGTTTCTATGTCTCTATCTCTACCTCTTTACCATTATCCATTCAACTTTTTCCTAGCTTCCGCAAATAGCAGTAATAGTTGGAGGGTAGAAGAAGAAGCTCCTCTGTATAAACAAATCTTTCCTCGCGGTTGGATCTTTTAGCCGACAATACTGTACGGACATTTAAGTCGGTAGATACATATATCCTGTTGGTTGTAAAACTTGATGAGAGAATTGTCTCATCTCCTCCAAAACAGTTTCTACTCTCCGACACAACCATTTAATCAAATCCAAAAGCTTTCCCGTTCTCCTCTTCCCTCCTTGTTGTTACTCTTTGGCCACAATAGAATTTGTAATTTTACTAGAGCTGTAAACCTTTTAAACCTTGTTTCCCTTAAATTTTTCAAATTGGGATCTTTTCCTTGAGTGAAAGCTTCGATCGTAAAAAATCTTACATGAATACCGGATGGATGTAAACTCAGATGTACATACATATGTACTTCCACGTTATGGTATCTACTCTGTGACTCGTTGTGGTGAAGTCTTGTAAACATTAAAGTAGTGTTGTTTCGGGCATAACGTGATACCTCAACATCCAAATACCTGCTCGTCGTAGATTTTCTTTAAAACTGTTCCTGTTTGCGTGCAAATAGTTGGCAAAGTAGACTATTTCCGCAGTGAATCTAATGGAATTTCAGGTCAGAGCCATTTTCTTCTACCATTTGCATCTCCCGGCTTCCCGCCATAAAATTGTGCTGTAAGTAGTTGTAAAGAATCCTGAGGATAATCTTCACATGTGACACATGCAAAGCATTACAGGAATCCGAGTGTCATGAGAGTTTACACACTAGCATTTTGTCACAGGAGATAATATTAGCTGGGTATGAAATGATCCGGGACGAACTGTAATCTACGAAATGCTCCAGGAATTATTATAGCCTTGTTTGGAAGAAAACTACTTTCACCCAGATATCTTCCATTATCGTAAATTCAATAAAATGCAAACTTGCATGGTGCACCTATGCATGTCCCGGCTACATCTTTGAACTGAGTACTTTCGTATGCACTCCAAATATTGTTGGAATGTTTCCTACATGGTTGGAGCAACTATAGGTATACATAGATGTAAATATGAAAGTCGAAAATTCGAGAGAAGTAACGAGGAGCATTGATTTTATAGATGCTCTCTCTCTCTCTCTCTCTCTCTCTCTCTCTCTCATCGTCATCGTTACCATAAACCAAAAGTGATTGTCATTTTTATGGAGGATTTTTCCTACCCTGATTTTTTCCCAAGATCCTCTCCATATGTTTTCTCGAGTGATCACTTGGATATTGTACTCACACAATATGCAGTTAACATGTAGGAAATGCTCAACTCTTTTTTCATTGAAGATTGACGTGGAAAGTATGCGGAAAGTACTTTTCTCACATCCATAGTACTTGTGTGCTTGATGGGGTAAATTTTTGTACTATATCATATATCGAATATCTATCTGAAACCCTTACGATACGCTTTTTCTCACTTGCGACTTTTATTCTGGTTTCTTCCTTCCCCGTCCCTTCTTCCTCTTTCATGTTCAACGAAAGACGGTAGTAAGGAGTAAAAGGGCTGGAGGACTAGTGGGCTGAACGTGACGTGATGTAAGGATGTCACTTGATGACATGATCATGATAAATGGAAGCTGTCAACAGCTGTCTCCCTCCAATATCGCATTTCATTGATCCACCAAATATTACATAACCGTGGACAAATTATGAGGCCCAGGCACGTAGTCCATTACGCTTTTGTACATGGCAGGAGGAGAACGAGAAATCATTGCAATATTAGTGCTGCTGGAGACACGCATGGAAATGGCATCGTTCGTATCGTATTCACTTGAAAATATCCTACGGACAATCAGTAGTACACACAACGAGGACCGATTCGACTAAAGCAGGAAAACCAATAGTGGGAACAGTTTTACCATTTTTATAGCCAGTATATAATTATGTATGTATGTATTTCTGTCGGTTCAAAATGTCAGTGGTGCTTGGAGTCTCTTCCAAAACCAGCATTCCAGCAGTGGCTCATGAATCTTTTAAGTATGCATGACAAGGCTAGGACAACACATGGAGGAATCTAATCGAGGAATAGTATCATGCCAAATTCTAGACCTTATCTGTACAAGGCCCAAGCACTAATATAATGTGAGCGAGTAAGGTTGACTGCTTGTGCTCGTGTCGTGTGGATATGTGTTGTGAGAGAGAGAGAGAGAGAGAGATTCGTTGAGAAAAAAAAGTCAAAGAATTTTATATGAATTGCACTTGTGTTGTGAACGCTCATTCCTCCTTTCTCTCCATCCCTCCCTTGTTATTTATATTGAGTTAACCATCTGGTCTATTTCCTCTTCCTCTTTTGTCAACCATGCTTTTGTCAAAGACCTTTCGGCCACTTGAGACTCTCCGTAATCTCTTCCAATTGTTTCAGCTATTCTAATCTAATAAACCTTTTTAGTCAACACTCACAACTTCATTTAACAAATGCATCCGCATCCAGCAAGTCCTCCTTCTTATACTAGGTTATAGAAACAAGTCTATCCTCAGCATGCATTATGCATTCCTTTCTCAAACTATGATATTAGCATTTATTTATTTACAACCAGACTCAGTTAGGTTAGGAGTGAAGGGGAAAGATAATGTACTGATGTTGAGAGATCTTGTGATTGCTAATTGAATTCTACGATTCGACTTGTTGGGATCCTGCTCCTGCTGGTTGTCGGTGTAGATGAATAACAAATCCTAATAAACGAGTGACCGGTCGTGTTACGTGTCTCTGGCCGCATTTCGTTTTGATTTACCATTTTCCCCCTTTCATGTTTTATTTGCTCATTTGATACTTGCATCATAGGTACATGGAGGATAGGCTGTAAGTAAGTGAATGATTAGATAAGAAGTAAAGGTGAACATCTGCTTTTGAAATTATAATTATTATTAACAAACGTTAAGACCTACACACATCATTTTAGAAATAAACGTTAGCATCAGGACGGAGTACAATATATTAAGCAATTACTTACTTTGTTGTTTGTCTTTCAAAAATGACCATTGACTCACTGGAGCTTTAAAGAGCATTTTGATGCCTTCAGTTTTGTTTCTTTTACTCGCTCATAGTAGAATAACATTGTTTCCACGATGTATGTACACTGTTATTTGATAATTTCCCTCTTTGAGGGTTGCCCTTAGCCTTTTCCCTTGTTTTTTATTTACGATGTCATGTCAGTGGGTTTGGGTTGGTTCCCTTTGTTAATATGATTATTGTTGGCCTATGCTTGGAATTATAATAAGTAACAGATTTTCATTGAGACAATGTGAGAAGCAAATGTGGATAAGTTAGGTAACAAAAGGATTGGGAAATTGAGAGAGGGAGATAAGAAAAAATCAAACTGTTGTCGTGGCATATATATATATTCGTGGTGTCTCAGTAGCGGCTTGGTAATTAGCTAGTAGTATGTGTTATCTACAGTAAACATGTTGAGTTAATAAAGAAAATAAATTAGTGCCACATCCTCTGTCAGGGTGGACTTGTAAATGACTAAGGCGGATTAGACTTTGATTTAAATTAACATTACAAACGGTGAGTTATTGGGAGGAATTCCAGAAATATGTTATTTGTAGTCTTACAGTATTTCCCGTAACAACCACATAACAAGTATACACAGCAATTAACTGGTACGAACGTAGGTATTTACATTTCCCTTCCAACAAGTGCTTTGCATTCAAATCAGGGGGTAGTTTAACAGAGTAATGCTCGCTGTGTACGAATCCTACAAGAATTTCATTTGCACGAAGTTTGCGTTAACACGTTTGTATGTATAAGTACATTTCTAGCAACTCCCCCCCCCTCTCCTGCCTGTACCAGCTAAATGAATTTTTCAGAGAGGCTCACATATTGAGGATCTCAAACATTCTATTTTATGTTTTCAGAGTGTGCTTCGTTAGTCACGGGCCCCGGAATCGGTTCAGGATTGACCGCTTCAAGTTTCGGTATTTGGGCGAGGAGGAATTCTTGTCAACCTGAAGATGCCCATATCGATTCTCATCGAGCCTGGTGCTCGCGTCATAATAATCGTAAAGCCAATGCTATTTTTCGTATGTGTAGTCCCCCCTAGACTGTTCATTTTGTCCCAAGTACGATAGACATGGATAATTAAAAATATAGATAGATATAGGTAGACATGTCCGGCAATGGACGAGCATCTGCAGGAAATCTTTGCTTGCACACCGGATTTCATGGGATGTTAAGCAAGTTTGGTCAAATGTATAGGAAACAATGTTACTTTGTCCAAACCAATTCACGGCAATTTCTTATGTAGATCATGCCCGTACACAGATGTGGGGTTGTTCCATTGATTGTAATTTGGAAAGATGGGCTAACGGAGTAGTTACTTACATCCATGTGTCAATGACGTTAATGCTGGTTCCTCTGCTTCAATATAGCTCACCAATGGTTGCAGTTTGACATCGGTCCTCCTACGACGATAACAGGGATTGTAACCCGTGGCAGAGGAGATACTGGGCGACGACAATGGGTAACTTCGTACACCATTTCCTACAGTAATGACACAGCCATTTGGTATTATTACAAGGAGACGAATCATGTCACTCCGAAGGTAAGGAGCGAGCAGCTGCAGCAATACTTACATACATATATACCTCGTATGTATAATAGTAGCTATCCAGGAACACACACTCTACACAGTGTAGTAATTTAAGTATGAGCCAGAAGACTTATACTTAGGTTAGTACGTGCGGATAAAAAAAACAAGAGCGGGTGAAAGTGAGAAGGATACATAGTTTATGACAATTGGAAGGAATTCAAGACATTTTCTCATGTTTCCAGCTTTTCGGGGGCAATATGGACAAAACTACAGAACGACGGCACTACTTGAACACTCCATTCGTTGCCAGTCACGTCCGGCTTCATCCTACAACCTGGCACAATCATGTTGCAATTCGGGCGGCACTTTTAGGCTGCCCCACACGTGAATGTCCGCCCAATTTTTTCCGCATTAATCAGTATTCTCCGTGTGGTGAGGTCAAAACCTATAATTTGTAGTGTTTGCAACCTTCCAATGATCACATTAAGGACTGTGCTGTACTTTTTAGTGTGGTTATTTGTTGTTAATTTGTCAAAACTTGTTATTGTCTGCACTTGGGTATGATATGATCAAAATAAGGGGAAAAAATTGATTGCATTTTTCTTGTAATTCTGTAAAAGTTGAGAATTTAGCATACAAGAAAGAAGTTTGGTCAAATGACAAGCGTCATTTTTGGAAGGATTGGAAATATGGTCATGCATCACTGGCTGTGGACGGCAACGAGGACTCAGTTCTTCCAAGGTGTGCCATCATTGACAATTACTATGCTGAAACACCCATCTGGATGGTGGATCTTGGGAAAAAATATGACATCACTGGAGTTGTTATCGTCACTTGGCAAGGAGATGGACAAGGTAGGGAGGTTTTCAGGACATCAGGAGAGCCAAGAAAAGCATCCTAATTCCTCAAGAAATAATTGACATTGACATTTTTATTAGATTTCCCCATTGTCTCACATGTTCATATCACAGTCATTTCCCCGTGTCTTTCTTGAATTTCAATCTCTTGAGTTCCTTTTCCCATACAAGGCTCTAACATGAAGTAGTGAAGTTGTACATGAGGCTCGTAGTTGTTTTGGTTGTCTCACTTTTTTTTGATCTCTTCCTCAGATAAGAAACCTACCTACCGCGACTACGTGCTCAATCTTGAGCGTCTCACTGTCTTCGTGAGCAGCAAGCCCAGGCTCGACTCACCCGCTTTGGACTCTGAGAGTAAATGTGGGACGGTGAGTAGGAATAACAACGCATTGTTTCATCCCAGACTTCGGTTTGAGTGTGACAGTCCAGTGAAAGGGCGCTATGTCTATATTCTGTCAACACCTGTGCCGAATCGGTGGGATCGCATCTTTAATTCAGTCTTCTGCCAAGTCTATGTCTATTAATTAATGCTCATATATCCCATATGTCTATTTATTCCGTACTCAATCTACGCCTCATTCAATGTCATCAAACCGTAAAATTCACATGGTCATTATTTTTATTAACCTGGTTTTTATCTATTTAAATCCTCTCAAAACTCATGCTTCTCTCTCCTCTCAATCATCTTTTCAAAATAAAAACATGCGTAAGTAAACATACCGCCCTCACCACAGTTTTGAAGGTTCACATTTTTTCAATTGAGTTTCCAAACTTTTTCTTTGCTTCTCCCTAACTTATGTATACATTAAAGATATTTGTTTCGCTAAACCTTCACTCTCACATCCGTATTTTGTAAACTACTCCAATTAAGTGAATTTTGTTGTTGACAAATGCTACTATTGATCTCTGGAATTATTTTTAATGTTATTGTACATACTGTACACTTATTGTAACTATTGAATTAAAAATTATACTCGTTAAGAATTAAGAATAAAGTAAACATTTTCAGAAAAGCGTCAAAATATTCGCACATGGTTTTAAATGCTTTAACCGTTCCTGGATAAGGAATTCATCGTAATAAATCCGTGCACCTGCAGTTACTTTTACCATGAAATATAGTAACTGATGCGTCTCATTATAAACATCAAATAAAGCGTACATATGTGACCGTTGCGCCTTCACAGTAGAAATAATTTTGATGAGCTGTACTTATAAGTACCGACATTTCGGGTGACTACTTCTGGCGAAGTTCCAACGTTCGTAAAATCCGTCATAAAAATCAAGAGGTTCCGCTTCAATAATAATCCTAGGAGTTTACGGTCCTTCCCGTTCAACTCAATTTTATGCTCAGTGAGAAAGGGAATGTCTTTGAGATTTTCTAATACCATGGGAAGCAATGGAAGTTCCTCCTACACTTTTCCCCTTTCCTTAAAAGTAAGTACTGAAGATATACATATACATATGTACAGATACGTATTATCTGTATCAGCATAGTGTACCAAGCCATTGTCAAATATCATGTGGGACATATGTATAAAGAGGGAAAATCGGAGGAAATGAAGAGGGAAGTAAGCATGATTATACATGACTATGTAGTCACTTGTGCAAGACATGTTTGCAGAAATCATACCGGTGAAAGTTCCCTGCCTGGTCTTAAACCCTTATGTAACATATATATGTACATACATTTATTGTAAGATCACCCCAGCCCAAAACCTTTCGTTCATTATGGCGGGCAGGAAGTTGAATTGAATGCCCAATTGATTCTTATAACCATCTTATTTCCGCCCAATTCTTGGCAAAGACATCGCTTTCCCCAAGCATATTTACTAAATAAGTATGGAACAAGCACCCTAACTATAGATCTGCAAGGGTCGCCTTTAGATCATATTAAATTGTCAACATTACATTGCATGCATCAGAAACCACGCAATGCTCCAAAATATCAAAGAGATTTTCCACCCACGAACTGTCGGATTATTTGGTTAACCAAATAATTACTTCCACAAAATTAAGAAACATTGCAGTTGTGTGCGGGGTGCCAGTTTATTCGCATAATTAAGCATGACCATGCAGTTAGAGAAAACTGGTATTGGCCAAGTTTCGAGAGACAGGAGCGACGTTCGTGTATTTATGTGTACTCACGAGCAAAACATAAATGTACAATCCTAAAAGAAAGACAGAACCAGAGAAAATTTAAGGAAAATGAGGGTGTAGGCGGGCTTTTGGCTAGTAATTTCCACATTTCCCGAGTCCTGACTTGTGGTTGAAGTTCTGTCTCCCAATTTGGCAGTTTTTACTCAGAGGTTTTAAATTTAAATGAAGAAAACCCACTAGTAAACGGATGAGAAGTAAATCAACGAGTCTTAATTATCAATTATGTATAGATGTTTGTAGCAAGCTTACTTAAAAAAATACACCCCCGCCTTTCCACTCCCACTATCTCACTTGCCCATTCTGACCTTAGCTCCTCCTGACCTAGCCAATCAACTCGGAGACAACTTAACAAAGATTCGCTTCCACCTTCCTGAGGTTTTCCTCCAAGATAATGTTGTAGGTTTGAAGAGCTTAAGAATGTACCCATACATAGATACATGTAGTGCTAATTAGTACACTAAAGTGACAATGGAAATGAGCAATGAAAAACAGAATCAGGAAACGTTGCAAACTTACAATTAGCGCATTTTATAAAATATATACTGTGTACATGAATTGTGAAATCTAGAAAGTATCAGTTCGCAGAATCATATTACTGGCGGATAACCTGATCCATATCTTTAATTCCTTATTGTACCAACAACAGGATATTAATATTTTACAAAGTGTAAACAATAGAGCCATGTTATGTAGGAAGTTCGAATCATAAAATATGCAGGGAACCTCCGACAGAACGAAAGATGATGCAGCATTTTTGTACGTAAAATAATATTTAGAAAGCACAAGACGAATGTGAGCGAAAATTGATTTTTAGGAGGAAATAAAATATGTACTGACACAGGCTCGGGTCACATAGACTATGCAACTTAGTATAAAGTAAGGTAGGGGGGAAGATTGAATTTTTCCTCTGGCATTGCGTGTGGAAAGAAAATAGGAATGCGAGATAGTTACATTAAAAGCGAGCCGTCTCAGGCCATGACAAGTTAATCCATTGGATTTTTATTCGTAAGAAAGGAAATCTCTTGGGTCAAGCAGAACAGTTGCTTTTTCTTAAGATCTTCGTCGAAAACGGAAAGCTACACATTAGACTGTGCTAGGTCTCGATCCTAGGGAACTAACAGATTTGAAATGGTTGATTCGGAGACAGTATAAAGCAAGATAAATGGTCCGGATAGTTTCCTCCGTCTAACTTTTCGAGCTCCCCGTCTCAAATGACAAAGTTCCACTGATGCTTGTTGTATAAACCTGGGTTTTGCAATTCGAATCGTTCCCTGAATTTCCAATGAAAAATGCTATCATGTAGTCTAGTTTATTACAAAATATGAGGGGAGGATAACTTGTGAAGCAACTTTCAGTTTATGAATCTTACGATAAAAATGTGCCGTATTTGCAGCTTAAGAAAACTAACGGAAACTGATATGAGTTTGTGTGTACTTACGTTGGCTGGGGTTGGTTTCATCTCCTAATCATCACTGTGGGACCCTCCATTTTATTCTGGAAGCAACTTATCCTACGCCGTGTATTGGCAACAAGTAAACGGGGAAAGTCAACGCTTTGATGGATGACTGCCTTGGGATCTCCATAACATAGTATTTGCAAGTCGCTCGGCAATTTTCAATACAGATAATTACTGACTCGGCTTTTGAAAGAATTATGTATAGGGGCACTCATAGTAATAGTGTATATGCCTATAAAATACTAAATAGTTTACGCTTATAAGCATCAAATATTTATTAACGGACAATTTTGCCTAACATACAAAGCGATTTGTGAATTCCGCACTGCACTTCCATAAAATATGTTTTAATGCTGAAATCATTTCAGAGGAGCTTATAACTTACGAGTGCGACTGGACTAATATTACTACAGTCCGCCACTTTGCCAAAATGCTTGAATACTAAACATCCCGATGATGCTATTATATGTACGTAGGTACTGGCAATATTTTATATTTCATGTATTTAAAGAATTATCCACAAAATTAAGGAAATTTTCAACCGGACATTTCATGAAAGTTGTTATTATGCAAAAACCAAATAATTTGAATGCGTCAGCGAAACGGTTGGTCTAAGATGTCATTTGCTTTAGAATAATTATTGCTATTATTCAAATATGTGTATTATATAACAGATCGCCTTTCGAGGTCAGCGTTATATTCTATAATTTAGGGAATTTAATTGCAAATAATACTCACATTATGTAATCGAGACTCTTAAGTAATTACGTCTTCAAATGTTTGAATTTGCTGGCCTGAAGTCGGAGATAACAAGGGTTATTCCCGAACAATATTTTTATAAACCTAGATGCTCACCACACCTGTAGAATTATTACAATAACTTAACCATCAAACGAAAAATAAAACATTTCTCAATATATGTGCTAGTAAGTAGCTGTAAGATTCTTCATGTCCTTGGATAATTGTGTAATTTGAAAGTAAAGTTCATATTAATTTTAAAAACTAGACTACCTACAATAATTATCAATTCGTCGTTTACGTGTGACAAACTTTAAAGCAAGAATGGAATGATGGCCTTGCGACCACGTGGATACTTCTCAAATTCTTTCTTGTAATTACGATGTTTGCCCAAAGCCCAAACAGACATTTGATACAATCCAGCAAGAGTAAACAAGCCAGCTGGAAAGATAAAAACATACTGTAATGTACCTTTTTTAAATCAATGGTTATTAAATCTTGCATGCCTAACTGCAAGCAAGGACAATACGGCAAGGTAAGGTTTCCCGCAAGCTGGTAAATGTAACGCTATGTAAGTAATGTAAAACATAATCAAGTAATTGCAACTACTTACCGGGCAAACATTGAGTCATAATAGTAAATGCGAGCCAGGAGTAGAACTCATAGGTGTAATTGGGACAAGAAACATATTTGAAGAGAGCGGTCAAAGGGTTTGAATTAGGGTAAGGGATCTTCCTCTCGTTAGTTCCTGGCGGACGCAAATCACGGAGCAGAAGGTGAATACTCAAATTACCCAGCTCAGACAGCTGTGGGGAAAAACAGTCAACAGTGCATAAACGTGTGAAATCGTACACCATTTGATTCCATGACATTTCTTGCACAACCAGCAATATCGATAGAAGACACATGAATGCTTAAGAAATTACCAGAAAGAAGCCCAACGAAATGTACACCTGTGTGCAGCAAGGAGCTGTGTACAAAGGATGGTTAACATGATAAGCAACATATCCCGCAAATCCCCAGTAGTAACCGCAATTCTTGAACAAATTTTGCAAGGGCATAGTCTGGTGAGAGAATCGATGCACAAATACAGTTTCCAACAACCGCTTCACATAATGAAGTGCCCAACATGCAGCAGCATAGCTGAAACCAACAAAGTTGACATAATAAAAATATCTTAATTGCCAGTGTATAAAAATGCTCGAATGTTCTTCAAACTTACTGAACAACTTGAGCATAGGGCTTGGAAGCAGCTCCCTCACCGTAGAAAATGTACGGACGTGAGTAAAACCACAAGTACACAAACAAAGGCCCTGCATATTCAGCCAAAAACACTGTCGACCATCCAATCTGGGGGCCTAGGTCCTTCAAGTAGACTTTAGAGCCACTTTTCAACCCAACCTTAACCACAGAGTCACTGTCCTTCAAAGGCTTTCCTCTAGCTTCCAAACGGAGCATTTGCCGACCGGCATAAGGTCCCTTCTTGGCTTCATGGATTTGATTTTTAATATCCAGGATCGTTGCGGAATCTGGGATCTAAAAATTAGGTCCATCAATTAATTCAATAATTTTTCCTACGTAAATTCACAGCAGTCATTCCGCAATATATCACTTACCGACGAAATATTCGTGATGTGTTTCCCACTCGAACCGACCACTTCAATCTGTCAACAGTACAGCAAAATTATTCACAAATAGTTTTGTACAAGGGATCTACGGAAGCTCAATAAAAAAACATTCCGATTCTGTCTTTAAGCTTTAAATTCCCTAACAGCCATCAATTTAAATCAGAAAACTAAAAGTATCTAAATCTACATTCTAGGTCTACATCTGTTTTGAAGAATACTACACATTTGAAAAAGTACCTTCACAGTATCCTATGAAAAGTATCCTTCACAACCCTTAATTTAATTCATCCCTTGCTATGACTCACCTCCATCTTATCGAATTCACTCTCAAGTTTTAGTCTTATCCTCGCTCAAGATCTTCCAGACACCGCAATCTGAAATATAAATTAAAATTCATAGGTTATCCTCCTGCCTTTAAATTCCAGTACACGCCATTATCTTCCTCAATAATCACCATCAACTCAGTTCGAAATTTGACAAAATACCAACGAACCTATACACGTCCGGCCAAAGCAGGAATGAATTTAAGTAAGCCAAATGAAAGATTCTAACTGTAGGGAAATGAGACCATTGGAAATGACGTTGACTTCAACGAAAGAAAACCAGTTTTTGTTTTTCTCTCACACTCAGTTAGATATCATGAGTCCTGACAGTAGTATTACAGCTTTAATATCCACAAAATCATCCCTAAAGTGCTATAACGCATATCAGAAGTCACACTAAAAATTCTCAATTAAAATACTGTTCCCACCGTTCCTAACTACACTCCTAATCAGCTAACAAGCTCCGATTCAAAAAATTTCACATTCCCATCCTTCAATAATTTTTTAATCTTGGATAAATGAACTACTAGAACTTTCTACCTCTACATGCGATACTTCTCCGGGATCCGATAAAAAATAACTGATCCTTGAAGGACTTTCAACTTAACAACAGCACTATAGCTCAGTCCTCAAAAATTCTTTAAAATTCTTACCCTTTGAACAAGCCTTTGCGTGCCGGTTGACAGTGTTGTTCCTGGCAGTTTACTAATTATAGGATTAAACAGTATTTACTGTAAAAAAAATACTGACAGTTTACGTGTTCAGATCGTGATTTGATGATCACATTCGGAAAATCCAACTCAGTTTATTCTGTTCCATGCGAATAATGCCGAGTAACTATATGCACGCGTATACAACCGCAATAAAAAGTGCTACGATGGGAGACGGATAAACATACATTCACATACACGTAGTATGTACTCTAATGCTAAGCTTTTAAGCAGCGTCACTGGTCACATCACCCTTCTTCTTGAAAAGAGCACTGGTAGTAAAGACCATAGCCCTTTAAACAACTAGAAGAAAAAAACCATTCCTATTGTGGATATACACTGGTCCTTTATGAGAAACGGTTCCCTCAGTTCCGTATAGTTTTGCAGCTCAATGGTTTAGCAGTGTGTGCCCAACTTTACCTTTATAAGTCCTTGTCATTGATGCGTCTCTTTGGCATTCGCAATCGTGCCAGAAAGGGCTCATACCGTATTTCAAAAATTTGCACTTGACAATGATACCTATATGGGACGAACTGGTATTAAAGGACACTGCAGAAAAAGCTAGCGCTCCTTTCGCAACCACAACTGCCATATGACAGGTACGTGGGTTCAATTATAGTAAAAATTGGACTAAGAAAGTCATAATTTAACTCACTATTAACTAACGCGCTATTATGTGATGTAAAAAATTGTTTTTGTGTTTCTTTAAAAAGTTAGTATTTGTCTATGTATGCAGGCTCTACCTTCGAGTTTCTGTAAATGTGTACTTGCAAGTGTGTGCGCGGGGCCTTATTTAATTATCTGAGGATAATTTTATGGCTCCAGTCCCTTCATAAAAAAACAATGAACTTCTTACTTTTTACTTAATTTGTCCGTACACAAAATTTAAATTTCCTGGTGTCATTGTTTCGGGATTTATTGTGGCGACAGACGTGCAGACACCCCGACATCTGAAATAATAGGGTCTTTCAGCTTCTCTTCGCCCCTAAAAACTTTGTTTGAGGAAGATCCCAATGCGTTTTGGTTAGTTACGCTTGAATTGGTTGATACATTTCAACACTCTTCTCGTGGTAATTATGAGCGGTTTAAGTTTGGTGTAATCACGCTACATTCACAAACAAAACTTGAGGAGTTGTAGGACAATCAAATAATAGCATGATAACCCAGACCTTTTAATATTGTACTACATCACATTCTAAAGATTAACATTCGGTATAATCCAGTAGTCTAATTGAAAGATGTACGTGGGAAGACTAGCGCTGTGGGGGTTGGAGTTTTTGTAAAAGTCATGGTAATGTCGTAATGTGGGTATAAAACTTGGTAATTTTCAAAAATTAGCCATAAAATACGGGGAAAAAAATCAAAAGCCGAATTATGATAACTGACCCTAACATTCACAATCTTTCAAGGTTAGATCGTTCCATGGAATAAAACCTTCAAGAAAATCTATAAAAAACATCAATCCCAATGGAATT
This sequence comes from Allacma fusca, assembly GCA_947179485.1. NCBI lineage: Eukaryota > Metazoa > Arthropoda > Collembola > Symphypleona > Sminthuridae > Allacma > Allacma fusca. The sequence goes on from OX359247.1 coordinate 39,167,261, forward strand.
ATTTTTCACCATATTTGAAGTCCTTTGTCAGATTTACTTGGAAAAATTTGATTTTTAATCATCAAAGTTTGGATTTTCACTGTTTTTCAAAGTTTAGGACCTAGAAAAAATCCCCCACAACATTACATTAACCACAATAAAAATTATTTCCATACGGATTTTCCAAAGTTCTTCAAAGAAGGAAACAATCAATATAAAAATTAGGATCCAATAATTAACTAAATATTATTCCCTGATAAAGCATTACATATACGAATACGCTGAAAGTATAAATGCGGGAAATAATTCCTTCGCCATTCCATGTTTTTAATTAAATGTAAAAAAAATGTAATAGCTTCTGATCTGTGTAAACACAATTTCCTCATTGCTTAAATAAAACCTTGGTAAACACTGTCGGGGACTTACTGACTGCAACTCCTCAAAGCCGACACTATATGCCTATCCAAAACAGTTAAATCTATATGTATGTATATGCATATGCGTGACATACGCCGAGTCCTAGGAGCCCTTTCGCGCCTTTAAACTTTTGAATTTTTTCTCTGGCGGTCCCACAATCCCGCATTGCTAATTCCATCTAGAATAGTCTACAGCATCCCTTAATGCTGCTAAAGGTAAAATTTGCGGAGAAACTCTTGTAGGATCTCGAATAGTAGCAGACTGTGTTGTACAGGAGCTATAGCACAGGATTGAAACGGAGTAGCGGTAAGGTTCAGTGACGCTTGTTGTGCGATGCGGAAGGTTCAGTGATAGTAGCTCCGCCCTCTCCCTCTTATCGTCCAATCCCCGAGCATTGGAACACATCCAGTCCATTCTCGAACGTTCTAGAAGGCCTGCCTCTCACGTTAACGTAATTCCATGGAGATTCTTCAGCTGAACTCAGTTTCTTGTCGTAAATCGACGTGTGAACTTGTTACTCTGCTCAGTTGTAAACATTTATAAATATTTGTAAACTTTGTAAACTCTGCAGTATAGTTACTCTGCGCATAACTATAAATACTTATATCTGTAGATACTTTAAATACGGAAATTTATTCCAATTGAGCTCCGCTGTGCAAAGCCCTAGAAATTATTTCTCTTTTCGGGAGGAATACAATCCGACACATACTTTAGTAAATAGAACCTACTGACCGCCGTAATAATAATAATTACAGCACCAGAAAGAATTTGAAAAAGTGAGTGAATAGGATATTTATTTGGATACTTAAATTTTTGACGTCTTAATTTTGTATATATTGGGGGATCGGGAAAGAGAGCGTAAAAATAATAATAGAATTTAAGGAATTCCTTGAGGGTATATATTTTTGAATGGTAGAATATGTGATTGGTCATTCCACCAGTAGGATTATTTTATTGTGGGAATTTGTGTTGACATTTGTAATAAATAAAACAGCTGTTGCTGACAGTCTTATTTTATTGGAAGTGCCCGAGTATGATGGGGCGTTAAAGTAAAAGTATAGAGTAGGGTAGAGAGGGTAGAGGGGCTTTGTTATGGTTGTGATATATGGATTTAGATGACTTGATTAATTAGAGAACTTGAATAAAGATGGGTTTCTTGGTAAATATTACAGTAGTTTGATCGAAGACATGGGTAAAGACTACTACAAGATCCTGGGGATCCCCCGGAGTGCCACGGATGACGAGATTAAGAAGGCATACCGGAAATTGGCACTGAAGTTCCACCCGGACAAGAACAAGAGTCCACAGGCAGAGGAGCAGTTCAAGTTGGTCGCCGAGGCTTATGAAATTTTGAGTGATAAGAAGAAGAAGGAAGTGTACGATCAGTATGGGGAGGATGGTTTGAAGAACGGAGCCACTGCTGGAGGTGGTGGCGGACCCGGAAATACCTTCCACTATACTTTCCATGGAGACCCAAGGCAGACCTTTGCTCAATTCTTTGGTACCTCAGACCCTTTTGCCAGCTTCTTCAACATTGGTGGCATGGGGGGATCACTCTTTGATGACGATGACAATGAGAACGGTCAAGGGTTCATCAATTTCGGTGGTCCTAGTTTTGGTGGCTTGCCGAACATGGGACGACGCACTCAGAGTTTCAACGTACATGGGAGTCCGAGCAAATCCAGGGATTTTGCTAACTCTCAAGACTCTGCCATTGAACATGATCTATATGTTAGTTTGGAAGACATTGATAAGGGTTGTACAAAGAAGATGAAGATTTCAAGGAATGTTATCGGAGCAGATGGGACACGGCGGAAGGAAGATAAAGTCCTCACCATCAGCGTCAAGCCTGGATGGAAGGCCGGGACGAAAATTACTTTCCCCCGTGAAGGTGACCAAACAACGGGGAAAATTCCAGCGGATATTGTTTTCATTATACGTGACAAGCCCAATCCAACCTACAAGAGAGAAAACTCAGACATCCGCTACACTGCCAAGATCAGCTTAAAGGAGGTAAGCATCTAAAATTGGTTCAAGCATGCATCGTATGCACACGTGTAGGTGTGATTTCGTCGGGGATGGTGTTTAAATATTCTTTCTCCCGTCGTTTTACTTTTAAAATGCATATTTAACAGTAGCAAATCATATGCCACACTCCTCTTGACCTATCATGATCATTCCTTGTTGGTCTGATTCCTAAGTACGGATCCTTGTTTTTTTTTTCTACTCAAATCTGAGTAGTTTAATCTCCTGTTTATCAAGTCCCCACCACAAATGTCCGAATGTTCGTCACTTCCCCCATGATTACATATCACAATATATCACCTCCTTTTACGAAGTGACCATTGAACCCATGACTAATACATGCACAACGTTGTGGAGGTAAAGCTTAAAGGGTTGATTGAACGTAAAATAGGTTTAGAAAATTTCTATTTACATTTCGTCGGTTCATCAGTTGAGAAATCCTGAACTGTGTACAGAGAATCTCTTGAACAGGGTTTACACCCACTGTATTGGAAATTGCAGCTTTGGGGTACTTGAACCAGAACCAACTTATTTGCAGTACAATTCACAGTTTCCGCTTACATATTCCAAGCAAACATGCAACCTGTCACATTCAGTTACTCTAATTTTTCCACTTTTAAAAATAATACTTCGTTTTTTCTTGACTAGCTCTTCTTTTTTTTTAAATGTGCCCAAGCTACCGACGGAGAGTGGGGAAGAAGATGAAGTGCAGTAATTTAGGGAATTATAGCCGCCTTTCCTCTAGGAAAGATATATCATTACTCATCTCATGTGAGATTATTGGCAATATGCTCAGTCTTCGCGGTCTTTATTGATGAGAAGTGGTGCCCTGTGATACAAAAAAATTTGGTTCTCCACACCAGCGTAGGTGTCATTAAGTAGGAGGCATTAAATATTAAATCTCGTTTCGTAAATTCTCTTCCCTTCCTCTAACTCTCACTGACTTGCCAGACCACAGTTTCTTAAAAAGGAACGCCACACAGTAAACAAGACTATTATAATTCCAATGTACTCTCAATTAGAGTACGATTACCTTGTAAAAAGGTTTCCGATGACCATATTTTAAATCAGATGTATGCATTACCTGTCCGTACATACCTTTCTTTCGAGTCCCTATAGTGTTGTAACACTATAGCCCTCTAAAATATGAGGAACCAAAAATTTAAGGTTTTACTATGTATTTAGGCGTTGTTGTTGCTGCTGCTCTTGCTGGTGTTGCAACTTTTCAGACATCTCAAGCAGTATATATTGTTGGTATCCATCCACAAAATGGCGAAGAGAGTGTCTATGAAATTATTTAAACGGCTGGAGGTCATTATAACCAAACAAACCTTTATCTTTGTAGCTCCACCATTACTGTGCATAGAACTTGTTTATACCAAACAGAATAGGTCAAAGTGAATTTTGTGAACAAGTTTGTAATGTTGAAAATATGTACATACATTTCTCCATAATCCTCACTTTCAAGTTCTCTTTTTTAAAGCTAATTACGAAATGGAATTCAACTAAAGGTAAAATACAGAAGCTGGTGCAAGTTTAATTATTATTGTACAGATATCTATAAGATGCAATCGCACAACAAGATTAGAAGCCTGAACTGCAAATGATAAGTATACATATGCATAACAAAAAATGATAAAGGAAGGGAGAAAGATAACAGATACAAGTGTAAAGACTTTGCTAAATTGGGAGGGAGACCTAAAGCAAAGCTAAACAAGGTATCAAGCGAGGTTGCATCTCCGAACCTTTTTTTTGGCAGCTGTACTTGTGAGTGGGTGCATGAAAATCCTTTTGTAAATGATATTCTTCACTAGCACATATCCGCAGTCATGTTTATGTGACGAAAATACAAATATTAGTATATTCCTCAACGTAACAGTCCTGGAACGTCTATCCTCCGCAAATTACGTGTATTCTCATATTGCAAAATACAGATATAAATATCTACTTATAATAAGTAAGGAGTATTTTTAACGGAAAAAAATTAACGAGTCATCCATTATGAAATTTGTGCATGTCTCCTTCCCAAAGTTGTTTTACTGAACGGAAAGAAAAACTAGAACAGTTTGTATAAAGGTAATTTGAAAGTTACGTTACAATTCCCCAACTTATTCATGGGGAAGGAATATTTTCTGCCTGTCCACGTATGTATGTATGTAGGCAGCTACATTGCCTCGGCATGCAGTTTACTCTATTTTGCAAAAACAATATCAAGGTTATGCTACATCGGTCATCAATATTTAATGGTTTTAATGGGATTGTACCGGGTTTATTTATATGGGACATTTTGTCATTCCATTTGCTATACATATAGACAATGTCAAGCAGGCCTGTCTCCCGTTTTATTATCCTTTTTAGTCAAAGGTCGTTGTTTCTATTTGAGTAAGTGGTAGCTTACTGGGACATGACAAGCCATTATTAAGATTGTAAATTATTAGTAGCATCGTCATGAAAATTGATTTTTTCACTGTAATTCAGTGTGGAAACACCTGGCCGGCAGATAATTTACGTAGGAGCTAGGAGGTTGGCAATTTGTATCGATTTTCCTTGAGTTATTATTTGTAGAGCACCTGCATGTTTGGACACTACTGGTATTATTGTTCCATTATAGTCTCACCACGGGGATGGATCGATATGGGTAACCTGATTGGATATTGGGATTGGGCATTCAATATTTTTGCAAACTTGACATTCGCTTTGTAAGTGTAAGTGCTGTGCAGAGTTTGTTGTTAGTGAGGGCCAAATGAATTTTTTAGTAATGCACAGTAGCTAAAATGTTTTCCTTGAGAGATCTCAAGTGTGCCTATGGAGATAAGAAGTAAGTTGACTAATTGTAAACTATGTGCATACATAGATACATACGTGCATACAGATAGCTCTCTTCCTCTGACAACTTACTTAGACACCCGTTCCGCTTTCTGAATTATTAGCGTAGGTAGGTATGATGAAGGTAGGCAGATAAGATACAAAGATAAGACGGTATGTATGTACATTTCAAATGAACACTTTTGGTTTTTAAATAGTAGGTTTAAAATATGCATGGTAATCCGTTTCTGTTTGCCATTGAATTAGTGAAGATGTTTTGAGGTCTTCGTGCACATAGTCACTTGTGTTTGTCTATTAATTTGACATTGACCCGTTTCTAAAAATTGCAACTGGTCTCAATATGATGAGCACACACATCGAGCTGGCTTCAAGACGGTGGTGAAACAGTTTGTAAGTTGTATGGTTTCTATTGCTGCCACATTTTCTCCAAGTCGCTATCTTTGGGATATTTCTCATGCTGTCTCCCTTTGGTCTCCTCGCAAAATGCAATGCAGTGCTTATACTCTCATTTCATATTATGTTTTTGCTGTGCTGGTTGTGTATCTCTCCTCTGACCTCAATCTGTATATTGTTGGTGGGGTTTGTTTTCGGGTTGGCATGCCGTTCCACACGGAGGTATCATTTATTTTAGTGGTTATGACGGATTTATGGTGACAGAGCTTTTCGAGATTTAAAGGCTACTTAGGATTACCTTTTCATATGTAAGTATGTGTGTGTGTGTGTGTGTGTGTGTGTGTGTGCGTGTGTACTCTGTACATCTACAAATACTTGGTACTGTACATCTTTGTAGTACCATCCACTATCCAGTAATAGTTTATAAAGATTTCTGGAATTAACTTTGAAATAATAGGTCTTGGGTCAGTGTAGTTATTGTTCATGTTCACTTCCAATGTTGTTTATAATTATTGTAATATTCAAATTTATAACAATAATAATATTTTACTGAATGTAGTCATCTCTATCCAGTGAATAGATTGGGATTGGGAGGGTTTAGTTAATAGTTTGAACCATCCTGCATCATGTGTGAGTGTACTAAACTTAAAGTGGGTATATAAAATGTCTTTTATTGTATTTGTATGCATGAGAGAGAGAGAGAGAGAGAGCGAGAGGGGGATGATGAGTGAGAAAGTACGATAATTTTGATATTATTCTGAAGGTTACGTAGAGAGTAGCGAAGAATTTGACCCTCGAGTCAAAATATTGTTGAAAGTGAATAATATTGTACTCTTCTTGAATTTTATCTCTAGATGTGGATGCTTTAAAATGGATAAAATCCATTTTAAAAGATAAATATAACATGAAACTGAAAATTTATCAGTGTGTGGACTAAAACTTTGACGAGTGTTTTTAGGTGGGATGTAAGTAATATCTATATCAATGCTAGGCGTTTTTTTTGTCAGTGGTTGAAATGATGGTTGTTCGTTGTACTGTACTTGCACTGGAGTAAGACTCAAGATAATTTCCGAGTCGTCATTATATTTAAGTAAGGGATGTAGAAGAGCCCCAGTCAAGTTTTCTGAAAGTACATTACATGTTCATTCATGTATTTTATTTTGTATGTATGATACCTAAAGGAAACTACAGTAGTGTTACTGTAGACATTTCAAAAGATCCCTAGGTTATTTTTAGTAGTTCGTCATCCCACTTGTTTATTGTTAGACGGCAGAATATAACCGTATGTCTATCTGGAATATTTCGTGTGCATGTACGGATCATTTTACACACGAGTACTGTAAATGTACATAATTACTTTTTGCAAACCTTTGGTTTTATTGGTTAGGATGCTCCGTATCCCTATATAATGATTATGGGTATAGATATAATTACGTATACTTATATGTAGAATACACTGTAGTATAGAATCATCACGTAATGAAAATTGCATCATACTGATATATGCTACAGACATATTTTTCTTTCGAAACAAATTACAATAGTAATCGCTGTTAAAATGACTTGAACAGTTACCATGTCGCTGAATGGTTTGTAAGTAAAGGCAATTAGTCTATTACAAAGTTTTAACTGCGTATGACTAATATTTGCGAGGGTTCGTCTCATCTGTGTGAGAATATGAATGCTAGCCCTTTTTTTTTTATTTTACAAATCAACTGCTAAACTACTGTTCTTGCAAGGAGTCATCGTTTCTTCTGCTTTGTATTGTCAGTAATTTGTTCAAGCCAATCAGCTTCCTCTATAGGTCTTCTCTATTGATTTCCATGCCCGTATTTAGATACACTTACTGACTTACATATATACACACATACATAATTATATCTATATGTAGATACTTATGTTGACTTCCTTTTTGTATAATTACAATACAAGGGCAGCGGTATTCTCTTACTTGTTATGACTCAGGGTAGACTCGGTTGGGGATGTAATTACATATGATGTACAGGTGCATGCTGGGATGGTATGTTTTACTGAATTAATCAGTCATTTCCGGCTCGTCTTTTCTATTTGGAAGATCAAATTTGGATGAGGTAGACAATTTGGGAGCGGTGAGCTACTCCTTTGTTACGAGGATATATATGTTCTTTGACTTCTCTATGTCTATTGCCTTGCAATATAAACTGGAAGAAATCCAATTTGGGGAGAAAATAATTTTTTCTAATGTTTTTTATTTTCCACCCAGAAATACATATGCCGTCACTAAAAGTGGTTTTGTTGCGGCAGTGACAATGACAATAGGGAATATAATTCCTCTATTCTGTGACTTTGGTCTTGTGCGCAGTTGAAATTTAATTCTGATTGTTTCATTGCACGATTCCATGTTCCTGATTCCTCGATGTTTATGTCATCCTTTAGAAGCTCATGGTTTGTGGATACTATGAAATGAATGCGATTTCGTGTGCATACATAGGTCTGTCCTTTATTATTAATAAAAAATGACTGCTAGGATTATATGTGTGAAGGAAAGTACGGAAAAGGAAAGGTCGGTGGAGTTAGTATTATTGATGCCTCATGATTTCCTGTTAATGCTTAATTAGGCATGTAAAAAATGACAATGGAATTGATTATATTATGGAAAGAATTAAAGAATAGAATCCATTCTTGGATTTGCTGTAGAGAGAGAGAGAGAGAGAGAGAGAGAGAGAGGGTCTTTATACCTACTACTAATGCATTACGCCAGTACAATTGTTCAAGTGAATATAAGTTTTCCGGACATTTCGACTAGCTGCTGTCCCATGTTTTTGTAGAAACTATAAAGGAGATGGTAAGATTGATTTGATAGGACACTTTAATGCTCACTAACGCTAACTGCCCTCACTCTTTGAAATGGGAATGTGCCTTGCACAAGTCAAAAGGTAATAATTCTTGAAGTGCACAAAAGGATCATGTGAGGTAGCACCACAGTCAGAGTCATGGCCATTGACCAGATTGGAGATGTCACCCTGTGGATACGATGTATGGACATATGTATAATTAAGTATAACCAGAATGTAAATGAATGACCAAATTTGTCAGGAATCATGTACGATGCGCATGAAACCGTCAATTGGATTTTTATGACTGTCACAGATTTAGAAATGTGGATCTCATTTAGAATTTACTGGAGTTTCCATGTGGCAATCCATGACATGAGAATACCGAATGTATTGCACACCTGTGTGCATGTGTGTGTGTGTGTGTGTGTGTGTGTGTTTGTAATGTGCATGTGTTTGCTCATTATTGACGTCAGGGCTGTGTTAATTGCTTGTATTATTAGGTTGGAAATTATTTTTAAGGAAGTTTAAATACAGTGGAGGTTGGGGATTCTTTGGAAAAAGGTAGATGTAGACGGAGAGAGGGAGCAAAAAAGGAAGATTAGGAGAACAAGATTGAATCATTTGAATGTAATTTAGGGAAAATAATGACTATTTAAGTTTTGGATGTAAAATGATTTGGTGGGCAGTTTTTTTGGTATCAAAAGGGATTGTGTACTAGGCAGTTGGAGTTAGTTGTACGCATGGTTGTATGTAGATACATATGTGTAATTCCTTCCATGTATTGAGGGACTGACCGAGGTGCTTGCAAAACATTCCTTTGACGGGAGAGCTAATTAGGTGGTTATCCTAAATAGTCTGTGCGTTTCCTTATACAGTGGTTGTTTTGTTGCTCTCTCCTATATCTAATAACTGCTCTGACCGTACTTAAGTAGATCCTTGATACTTTTTGGAATTCAACAGACTTATAAGTGAAGGTACAAGTAGTATACTATAAGACTTGACTAGATTAGTACGGAAAAAAGATTTATTGTATAAGAGTAAAATATTATAACATTATCTATACGTAGTATTGTACCTGTATAGATTTAGCGTGTGGTAGATCGTTTGCGTATAACTATATTTGTATTTTGTATACCTATATAGCGTGTTACTTTTTGGCTTATTGTTAGTAGTTAGATGTTTAAATATCTTTCTCTGTCTGTGATTATTACGACTATTATGATATGTATTTGCCTGTGACTCTACAGGCATACTTTTACGCCATTATAACCACCACCACCACCTCCTCCTCGTCGTCGTCGTCGTCTTCTTCGTATCTGTATTCTGGTCTTTCTTTTCTTGGCAAAATGGCTGACCTCACCTTACCTTTTACAAAAAGCAATTGTCCATTTGATTTCTAGTATGTATGTATCTCTCTACACGGATCCTGTAAAAGTAATATGCCACCACTCTTGTGGTTAGTGTTAGTGTATGTATGTATATTATACAGACGGCTCTACTTTTCCGACCAAGGGAGTTGTAAGTTGCAATTGGTGATGAAGGAATCTCTATATTTGAGTTCACGTTTTGATAGTTATTGCATACACGGCGCTAAAAAGACACCTACACTGGGAAATTTCAACGGTTTAACATTTGGTCAGTCAGTCGAGACATGCATTGTTCTTTTTTTCCCTGTTGAAGTTATATATGATGTTAGTTAGTCATCGCATGTCTACTTCACTTTTCATGTCCTGTACCCATTCACTTACTTCAGAACGTTTCAAATGGCAAATTTGTCATCTTCTTGTATATACTTACTTACTTATATATCGGAACACATGGCTCTTTATTCTGGTTTAGTGAGTTTAGTTTTAGAATTCCATGATTTGATTCGGATCCCTACTGGGATGCTCCTTTTTTTTTTGTTTCGCAGATGTTCAGTTAAAAATTAATATTGTGTTCTCAATTGAAGTAAATCGAGTCGGGAGAATGGCATGGGTCATATCTCTGTTCTAACTGTCTCTCTCTCTCTCTCTCTCTCTCTCTCTGGGCATAAAAATGGGATGAGTCATAAATAAAAAGGCTCTACAAGGAGACATAGTGACGCGTTGATGACTTTTTAAGATATTCATGAATCGTATTTTTCATGGTAACAAAGATGATTTTTTTTTCTGCTTCTTCCAAATATGTGATAAAGGAAGATTTAGGAGGAGATTACATAGCATGTACAAAGTAATTTTTTGGTTCCAATTAAATTTTTGCGTAAAAACATTTAGTGGGTATAAGGGAGGGAAATTAGATTTTAGATTGATATATATCCGTAAGCTGTATGGGTGGCAGGAATTTCTGTATATATGTATCCTATTTATGTAGGTTGTCTGTTACAGTAAGATATTTTATTAGTGATTTTATATTAACAAGTTTGATGGAGTAGGGAACGGCAGTGAGAGCTGGACATCGTGGAAGGGTAAAAAATCAAGAAAAAGTGTAGCTTTAAATGGTAGTTTAAGAATTGAACTGTCACTTGTTAATTGTCGTGAGCTGCACCCTTGAAATGTCACTAAATCAATTATTTATTCGCATAGTGTATTGTTTATTATTTTTTGATGACGGTGTCCCTCTTTTCCAGGCTCGGCTGTGTGTGAATGAGACAATTGAGCGTTGCGTAGAGCTAATAGCAAACTTGTTCCTGTATATATCTATGTATCTCAGGACTTTTTTCTCTGTCACTTGTGGCAAATCTTTATGATTTCTTAATACAGTGGGTTGTAATATATTTGAGGCTACTTTAAAATAGTTGCAAAAAGTAGGGATGTAACTTGGGTATGGTACATGTCACGATATTCATCAGGTTATTTATGTATTAGCATGAAGTTAGTTGCTCATATACGTAAATACAGACTTTTTCCTAAGACTTCAATTTTGACTCCCTCCTTGGAAGATCAACTTTATTGTCTACTGTCCATGGAACTGAAAGCCGTCTTGCTTCTCCATATCTCATCCCATATTTCTTGAATATCAGATGATGATAAGGAATTTGTGTTTCTTGCTCATTATAATTAATTATGGAGGTTTGATTGTATGGAAATTAGCAGGTGTGCACAATACGTTTTTTGATACGCCGGTCCAGATCAAAGTTTATACAGCAGTTATGGAAGTAGTAGTGCTTCAGCAGCAATGTTGACGGGTTAAAAAAAAATTAAGGTAGTGCAGTGGCACTTTTTTTTATGGCTGATTATTTCTTACTAATCTAGCACTTTGTTATCAAGTCAGCAGTCAGCACTACATACATATATAAGATAGATAGATGAGGAACACCTAACAATAACATGAGCAGCTGCTGGGATAATAAAAAAAATCTGCATGGAGGTTATCTCTCCAAGTGAATTATGGAGAACGGACATAGTTATTTTATTTAATGATGACTGAATATTATTTATGTAGTACGTAGGTGAGTATGTTATTGCAAGAGCATGTGCATGCGAATGTTACAAGGGACATGGCTGATGCAAGGATGAATGAGTCCTTTTTGTATATTTGCTGAGACTTTATGATTCTCATTTAAGATTTTTTTTTTATAATGATTTTTCTCCACTGCACCTGAATATGCCTTGCCTGTTCAAGAGCATTCATATTAATTTTGGAAGAAACGGAAGAAGAAGGTGTGCGTAGGATGGAGATAATTACAAGTTAGAAAAGATTTATACAGTATTTGCATGATAATATTTGTGTTCTTCGTAAATGTGTATGTACAGGATACTTTTATACTGTACTTATATATTCTATGTATCTGCGGTTTCAGACAATATTGAGTGTATTCTGCGCACATCATATGTCTAAAATGAGTTGACAAGGAAAGGGGGCATTGTAGCATGCTCCACATAACTTGAACATGTTGAACATACGTTGAAACTTAAAATGTCCATGAGAGTGAAGATTCGGATGAGAAACCGATTATACAGTCAGAACTGTGATTGTATGTAAACCAGGGTTGCTTTCACCGGTCCCCCTTTTCTGCCGAAGACACACGACACACGTCATTGTGCTATTATTATTTCCCGTAGGATTTTTTTACAAGTTGGCGGGTTTTAAATTTAGAACTTTATTAGTTTATGTGACGCTATATGACCATGTTATGGTGTGAGTTTGTGTGTAGTAGTATGTACTATGGATGGGGACCAGGGTATTATGTGTGTGTGTGTGTGTGTGTGTGTGTCTGTGTGTGTATGTTAAAGATTCTGGTTTGAGTAAGCGAACTGTATGAAAAAATATGATGTGGGCAGGTTGTAGTATTTACCGGGTTTTTCCACTCAGTCCTTAGTATTGTGTTTGTGTTTATTAACGGATGTATGATCTAGTAAACACATGACACCTTCAGTTTAAATGCTTTTTGAGACGTCACATGTCACATTTGAAGTAAGGAGCATAAGCTGATTGTGAGAACTAATGAAGAGCAGCAATAAGCACGACCGAATTAAAGATGTGTGTTGTAATAATAAACAGTTTTACTAGGTGTAAGTTTTGGATGCAATTAAATAAATGCAGTTTGGAGTGGAAATGTGTTAGTGGTTTTTTGTGTCACATGGAAGCGTTCACATTTCGGATGCCTGAAATTGAGCTCAAGATTAACTCAAAGAGTTTCAGTATGGTACTCCAGCAGAGTCTTCCTATTTCTAGGCATTTTTTAGGAATCGTTTGACCTAAGGTAGATTGTTATTATTGCATGTTTAATGGGGTTCGGTCTTGAGATCAGCATGTGATTATGATTTACAGGAATGTAGGTTATGATGATGTGTTCCTTGGAACAGAGGATTTTGATTGGGTCAGATGCATTGAGGTTTGAGATATATCAGGCATTAATGCTGTGAAGGGAACCTACTGTTCGTGGTAAAAAGTTCCCATTTTATTTTATTCAGAAACTGATATTTTGACATGGGGATCTAGTAGGAATTCATGAGCATATGCATATGTGTTGGTGGTGTGCAGCAACGTTGGAGTCTTTTCCTGGTTCTGTGATTCTGTAACAGGCTCTAGGCTATTATGGAGTAGAGTACTAGGGTACATGGAAGTAGAACAAGTTTGAAAATTTCAAGGTAAGATCTGTTGCTTGGCAATTTTTCTTTGGCATAGGAGGAATCAAGCTGTTCCTGATATAAATAAGTTTATACTTTTCCCAAGTGGTGCATATAAAGGATTTACATGATGATTTTTTTTGTATGTTTTAAATTTTAACATCAATTATTCTATGACAAACAGATATTGCTGTCCAATCTTGTTAAAAGAGATTTTGTTTACGATGAGAGGGGGATAGATAGTTCCTGGTTAGATTTATCTCAGTTTTATTTGAGGTAACGAATGCATTGAGTTGTAAAAGCACTGGTGATAAATTTGTGGTTCTGGACTGACAGCAAAACCTTCAATCCAGACAGACTTGTGGAGTGGAAAAGAGAACATGAGTTTACTGGATTAAGCGCCAGGGCTGCACGAGTAATCCCTTTTCATGATTTAAGATGCTGAACAAGTATTGAACAATAAAATCGATTTGAGCTGGTTATTTATAATTCTTGAGAATAATGTAAGGAAGATGACAGTTTGAGTTTTTGTATCCTGTTTGACTGTATTTTGTACACAGTATAAGTATGATTACAGGAAAATCAAAATAAATATTTTTGATGTAGAAAAGTGTGTAATGAAAACAGTTTTTTATTGATGTTATTGACGTTGTTGTTGCGTTGGTCATGGGTGGTTCAGATATTAAAGTTTTAACTACGTAGGTTGCGACGACGCCTTGGTTAAATGTGTATTTATAGGAGAAATTTTGGATATTTGTTATTACAAAGCGTCAAATTAAATTAACAGATCCCTCCCTGTGTTTATCCGGATCTGGAGACCTTCACTAAAATGTTCCCGTCCTATTCATTACAATAATTGCTCCTCCTCCCCAACATTGAAATTGAACTTGTATCGTTAAATGTGCATGTGTTATGTAAACGTATAAAGTAAAAATTTATTTTGTGAATTTTAGGCGTTGTGTGGAACAAAGGTTGACGTGCCAACGCTGCAAGGAGGAAAGGTTCACCTGAACCTGAGCAATCGTGTGATCAAGCCAACCACCACAGAAAGAATTTCGGGGAAAGGTCTGCCCTATCCTAAAGACCCAACCCGCCGAGGAGACCTCATCGTTTCCTTCGATATTCAGTTTCCTGATCGACTTTCACAGAATGCTCGCGAAATCATTGCAGATGTTTTAGAAGTCTAATTTAATGATAATAATAATTAATTATTATTGTTTTTGTAATGATAATTTTCGTCGCCCCACACATATTTACATGATAAGTTTCAAGGCTCTGTCTGTATGTAACTATGCATAAACACTTGTTGTTATTCTGTAAAGTATGGATTTGAATTATTATTATTATTATTATCATCATCATCTTCAATAATAATAGTAAATAATTATCCAAATTGTAATTATTTCTATTATTATAATTATTTCACTTTCGCATTAATTATACTCACAGTTGATGCAGACACAAAAAGTGTACAATACAATAGCAATTAAAAATAATCGTGATGAAATTGAAAAGTAAATCCAGTGTGAATTGCAAATCGGCAGGTTCTCCACAGAGGTAATACAGGAATAATATTGTATACATACACTAATTGTATTCACCTAATATGTACACAGGAAGAGTAATATTGTTGTGATATACGACTGTTATTATATGTATATACTTCTCACTGGTTGTAAGTAGAAAGCACATTTACAAAGAAAATTCACCTGTCACTTACGTGAAAGTTATACCGTGAAAATGTAATATGTATTAGTTGCACCGACGTACAGATAAAAGTGTAAAACACGGAAATCACTGTAAAGGTCAATTATGGAGGTTGTGTGTAGTAGTAGTAAGTTATTACAGAGGTGACTCCGGAGAATGTTGTACTTTTTAAACAAAGTTGGTATGAATTTTTCTACTGGCAGTCTATTGGTATATGCCCACAATTTTTTGATTGATACAGGTGACAAGAAGAGAAAAGATTTGTAACATTATCACGCAATTTACTAAGGAGCTACGAAACACAAAATATCAACAATCGATTACTCAGTGTATCAAGGAAAATGCAATTTCCTTTGTATTTTCTTTGAAATTATGTTTTTTTGTTTTTTTGAATGTTATTGTATTGTAATTTTTGCTGTTCTGAGAAAAGGAGAAATCATCTTATACCCCGTGTACTAGTGCTACACTCTATATATTAATACAAAATATTATAGTTGCTTATTTTTTTAGACAAAAAATAAACCATACTTGAGAATTTAACTAATAACTTTAGATTTTTATTCGTGGTGTAACCTGACAAGTAGTTCTGATTTTCAAATATACAGTTCTGTATGTGTACGATTATATCGCAAAAAGAACTATGTAGCAAAGGAAACGGACCTGGTCTCTCTCCATTTCTACCTTAAAGGTCGGTCGTCAGCAGTGCTAATTCTGATAAGGCTGACTCAGTGGGTAGCAGACGTCAACCCTTGTTTTCGGTCAATGTTTAATGGACCACCTCGCAGCAACAAGTCTTTACGTCAGAGTTGTGTATCTTAAGAGTCCGGTTGCATACTGCTTTACTTATTTGCAAAAGTATTGCTTTATTTTTGAGGCAGAGATTGTATTATTTAATTTTTGATCAATAATTCCGTGTACACTGTGTCTTGCTTTATGAAAATATCGACACATATAGGCAGATCCCAGTCATAAGCAAGGTTCGTCTTGGTCACACGGATTATGTGTGCATGATGCAACATGCATGGATAAATCCTGTAATATTATTGTTAGTATCGTATAATGTTTAGCCTATGGTAAAAAAAATGCATTTGTACATATAATTAGCCAAGTATCTGTAGTATACTGGTATATTACTTGGGTTTAAACTGTAATCTAATTAATTATGTATAAATCGCACTTACTTAATGGGAGTTTAATTCTGCTAGATATTTTAAACGTTTTAAGGCTTACCTCTCATTGTGTAATATTTTGTCTAATATTGTGTGCGCAGTGATTGCAATTCAAACACATTTTCAATTGACTGAATTAATAAAAAAGTTTTGTTTTGTGCTCGCTCTAAAATTTGTGTGTACATCATACCTCTCACTCATTTAATAATAAGGGAATCTCATATCAGTTTAATAGCAAGTTTCTAATGTCCACATTGGTAATTGAGTATACATAGAGGAAACAAAAGATCATCACAGTGTTATCAACACTGTCATTACAACATTTGTTGCATCATCCCTGTTCGTTATTTATTGCACAACAAACAGAAGTTATTTACATAGTATTTATCAACTACTGCACACATGCACACTAGAATCAGCTGGAGTTTCTAGGTTTGACCTTTGACCCAGCAAAATATGCTTGTACTGTACACGTGTATTTGGTCTACAAATGCCAGAAATTGTTACATGCAATTTGCTGCATATGGTTGCATCTACGTAGGCATTCATTATGCATTTTTAAAAGAGCTGCATGTTCTAGCATCAGCTTCCACAATTTCTGGCACAAGCATTTATTCTTGAGCACCATAAGAGTTTACGATTTTCCTGGTGCAGAGTATTGATTAAATAATAAAAGTTTTTCCTTTGACTTCTCGACTTTCTATCACAGACACGGGAAACGGAACGTCCTTGCTACTATGTACACCTAAATATTCCACGAGTAAGTGAGTATCAAGTAGCCCCTACAAGTAAACCATATGTATACCACTTTAGTTTTTAAGGGACTTCAATCAAACTATCCAAGAAGATATCCACAGATTCTAGAAGCATCTATGTATACAAAGGCAAACTCTCCCTCTATACACAGGAAAAACGTAACACAAAACTTTTTAACACACACCGAACTCTCTCATATGTCTCCCAGCCATGTCATGTACATAATGAATACGGTACAGTTCTATATAGCAAACGATTCAGCATTTTTGTGAGTGTATCTATAGTTACGTGCTGCTGCTGCACTGAGAAAGTGGAAGAATATTCACCCCCCGAGGCCAACAACCCAAGTCGGGACTGTACACTCACTGTGCTTATTGTTAGCTTCAAACATGAGTATCAAAATTCACCTGACCTATCATACTACCTCATGTTTTTCCCTTAAAGAACCTTCCCGACAACCTAACTCCTGGAAACAAACCCAAGCCTAAATGACTTCATCCTGTAAAAATTCAAAATTTTTAACCTACAGATCATTCTCCAAAAGGTTCCTTTGCTCCGATTTCCATTACAATCTACCAAGGAATAAGTCTGTCCTTTAATCTGACCAGTTTACAAAAATTTTAAGACATCAGAAAAACAATTCCAGATATTTCTCGAACAGTACCAGTTGAGCAGCTATTAAAGTAGTTTATATTCCAATATACCTATCTCCTTTAAATAATCAAAGCCAATAAGCAAAAGCGTTCTGCTATAAGCGATGGCCTGCATAGGCACAAAAGGTTTGAGCCTCAGAAAATGTCTCATTAAATTCATTGAAAAATTGCCCTCACTTTGCGTTCAATACTAAAAATTTGTCCTATATGTGTGAACCCTCAATTCAATCCAGTTCCATAAATTATTCTAATTATATTGATTCATTCACAAGCTTTTAAGGCTTCTCAATCACACAAGCACTTGCTTCCTTAACTTTCCACTTTATTATTACTATTATTTATCAAATTCCAGCAATCCTGTATTTGTTACAGGACTCTACAACAATAAACATTTAGGAAATGAATGTATCTCAATTCCATGAAGGAAAAGATCTACAAAAGATACAATAAATCCCATCATCGTTCAAATAATCACCCACATAATCATAAAGAAAAATGATCTTCAATAATTATTACAAACAAGTAGAAACAGCTAGACGTACGCTTTCAATGAAAGCATATATCTTCCTTACATAATTATCAAAGAGCATCTATCTCCCCTATTATATGAATTTACCTCCATCTGATAATCCTCAATTATAATAATTATTATTTTCGCTCACAAAATCCCTTCATTCCTCCCCACCAAAAAGGCACTAGGGCATAAACTAATTACACAAGTATTAAACGGTCATTAACCCCCCTAATAGACTTAATCCCCTTTCCCAGAACCTACCCCACGTAACAGCTCCCAAATCCAGAATGTATCACTACAGCTCAAGAGCTTACTTAAAAAAAACTAAACCATAATAATTATACAAACTAACACTAAACAAACTCATTGCCAAGCATCTCTTATGTATTTGTCTCTCCTTGCCCCATCCCAGCACCCAATTCAATTCCACCATGCTAGGCACCCACATCTGGTCCCATGTCTCTCCATTGGCACGGGCTGAGTGACTCAACCCCAGAAGATCATTCCGTCAATGTTGGTGGAACATTATTGGCCCAAGTTTTGAACCTAACAATATTATTTTTAGTTGGGATGTGTATACTTATCTACTTCTAAGCTCTTTTACTATAATAAGCTCCCCTCTCACTATAAATAATAATTATTTAAGCTCAAAAATAAAGGGCTTCATAGTCCCCCTTATTGTTAAACTCCACACTGCTGTGTGCCTGTGTGTGTGTGTGTCTTCACTCCAAATCAAATAATGCATAGTCGTGGGATAAATGCAGGTACAAAGTACGAACGACGAGTAGTGTTTGAGAGTTGAGTCTCGCTCTTATTAAAGCCATCCCGTACTCTTGACTGTGTGTTCTGTGTTACTGTATTATTAAGCATGTGTGTTGTTATTCCTGCATAGGATTTTAAAGGACCTGGCTCATCGGCTGGCTATGTTCTGTGTATGGACCGTGTCGACCAAAAATGGCTCACCCCCTAGGCGGACAGACGTCATTGTGAACGGCTCTCTCGTCTCTCCTTTTTGTTGTAATGTTACAGGAGGACACAGGAAGATTATTTGGTGTGTGTGTTGAAAACTCAATCGCATGAAAAGAGGTTCAAAGGCAGCGCCTGCGTTTCAATTACGACAAACATGTCAGCCGTGGTGAATCGAGATGAAGTTCTCGCCGACTTCCAGGTAAAAAATCCTCAGTATTTCCATCTTTTTCCAAAATATTTAGCCTATTTAGGAAATCCAAGTGAGTTTTGAGAACTAGTGGAGGTTCTAAACTCATTTTGTGGGGCTCAGTCTGAGGGAATTCCCTTCTGGCGGGAATTAGCTTCTTTGTCCATTTTGAATTTTTGCTGATGGAGCATGATTATAAATTGGAAATCTTATATTGTGTTAGTACATGGTTGTGAAATAGTTTTAAAATAAGAGTAATAATATTCTTAGATAAGGGAAATTATCCTCGAAGAGTATTGATTCATTTTTGAAATAGAGTCGAAAAACTGTTCCTATGGGAATGAGTGTCTAGGGGAGAAAAATAGTGACGTTGAATTGGAAGAAAAATGAAGGGAGTTTTAATTAGTAGGATAATTTGAAGGATTGAAAAATTTCCAGTGATATTTTGTGGTAGTAATAGTATAATTATTATAGAAATTGGAAGTAGAAGGGAGTATATATTGGGGACATTTTTGAGGATTTGAGCACTTGAGGTATTTGACTGTCCTGTGTAAAATTGTCGGAGGGGGATTTAGAGGAAGTGGGTATTGATTTGTAATGTCATTGTAGGATTCCTTTTGGAATTGATCGGAGGCAGTTGTTGGGGAGGGCATTTTGTGAATGTGGGGGGAAGGGGTAGGAGAGAGTAGTTGGATTTTTGGGAAGGTACACTTACATGGTGGAATTAAAATGTCATTTGTTTGGGCTGTTGTTGTTGTTGGGTGAGGATTTGAAACATGGTAATATGTTTTTTAATTCCTTTCAGGCTTGCACTGGAATCGATGATGTTGGGGAGGCCCTTTCACATTTAGAAGAAGCTAATTGGGATCTTTTGGTGAGACTGGACGACATTGAAACGTTTCAGATGTATCTTCTTGTGGGGTTCTTTTTTTTATGGGGTTGATTTGTAGAAGTGCTGGGTGTAGTGTGTAATTTGTTTTGCATATTTTGTATTGGGGAAGTATTTTTATGTGGGATTGTGGCTATAGGGCTAGATACTTATATGTAAGTATTTGAAGTGCATGTGTCTGGGTGATGATGACAAGCAGATCTTTTAATCAGCTGATGATGGCGAAGGTGTATGTACTTGTGTAGGGAGGGTATGTTGGAGGAGGAGGAGGATTATTGTTGGGTGAAGTATATATCCGAATGAAAGTAATGTAATTTGATTTTGGTTTCATTCCAGCATGCGATCAACAGAGTTTTACCTCCAGACACCCAAGCCCTTCCTTCTGAGAGACACTCAGCAGCTGCTACCATTTTCCGAAGCAGTCCATTCCTCCCGATGGATCAGGTAATTAGTGCGATTTGTTTTGGAAAGTGTTCAAGTTATTTTCTATTGTGGAGGGTTGAAGGACGGCCTTTTGTGAAGTTATTAATATCTGGGAATTCGGAGTTCTTGGGAAAGGGAGACGTGTAACGTGAATTTTTTGTCATTTTCAGGATCCTTCAGAGTCAGACAGACCAGTTCGGAGACAGACTTCAGCGCCTTCCACAACAGCAGCAGATCTAAACAAACGGGTAAAACTGATTAAAATAGATATTCCAGTAGATGTATAAATGAGGGAGTTTAAGGTTCAGATTCGTTGGTAGTTTCGTAGTATGTAAAGATAGTGTGATCAATTATTAAATAGTGAGAGGTTTGCTTTAAATTGTACTGGTGACTCGCTTTTGCAGATAAGTAACGGATCGGAGACTTCATCAGATGTAGAAGATTTGACAGAATCATACCCTACAGAAGAAGACTTTTTTGATCATGTAGATGAACCAATTAGCAGACCAGAGCAGACGAAATACCTAATTGCAGATAATGCCGTGAATGAAACTGCTGGTACAGTTCAGTTTGCAGAAAATTTCGTGGCTCGTTATGGAGACTGTCATCCTATGTTCTTCCAGGGAACACTGGAAGAAGCATTTCGTGAAGCTACGAATAAGCCCGCCAGAGATGTAATTTGTTGTATTCCTTAACTTCTTAGTCATTTGTAGTAGTAGATAGCATCTGCAAGTTACAGCAGTTTGTAGAGTGACGATTGGCTATAGAATGAATTGTCAATTAATTACAACCCATTATTCTTTTTTGCAGCGGAAACTTTTAGCACTTTACTTGCATCACGATGGCTCAGTTTTTTCAAATGTCTTTTGTACGCAAATACTCTGTGCAGAGTCAATAGTTTCGTACGTGGCAAATAATTTCGTCGTCTGGGGTTGGGACGTAACCCATGAGAGTAATCGGCAACTGTGAGTTTTATACCTTATATTGTACCCAGATGCATCGAAGTGCGGTCGAGAAAATAATTTCATGGTTATGTTGTTTTTCTGCAGGCTTTTAACTTCCGTTCAGCGTACTTTTGGTGACACAGGTATCGCGCAGATACGTTCCTTTGACCAAGAGCGTTACCCTGTGATATTTCTTGTATCCCGTGTTCGCTCACAGACCGAATTCACTGTGATTACTTCGAATGTTTCAAGTCAGGATGACCTTCTCAGTCAATTAATAAATGTTGTGGAGGCATTCAAAAGCCAACAAGTTCATGATATTAAAGACGAGAAGGAGCGCGAAGCTCGAGAACTAGTTAAAAGAGAGCAGGATGCTGCTTACGAAGCATCACTTAATGCCGATCGAGCAAAAGATGAAGCGAAGAGAGCTCTTGAAGTACAGAAGCAAAGAGAAGAGGAAGAGCATCTTCAACAGCTTGCAAAAGTCGAGGTAGTAACTTTTTGTTGTTATCATCCACACTGTCAATCATTTTATTGAAGCAGTACAGTTTGTCTTCTTCACTTTACATTCCTTATTTGTAACCGAATTTTGATGTTTTACATAATGTTGAATTGTATATTTGTACTTGTTACTCAAGGCTGAACGTGCATCAGTCGCACGCTCCCTTCCACCGGAACCAGGAATCGACTGCAAGGACCCAGTTTGTTCTCTGAAGTGTAGAATGCCGGCAGGGAAAGTTATCTCACGTAGATTTCTGCGTTCAAACTCTATTAAAGTCCTCTTTGATTTTCTTTTTACTGAAGGCTACTCCAGGGAAAGTTACAAATTCCTCACAACGTATCCTAAACGTGATGTAAGTACATATTTAGCTCTTCCATTTTCTACACTGCATTGCAGTATACAGTTTAATTTCTTGAGAGAATTTTTGATATTTTATCTGCATTAATGGAACATATGTATATTGATATGTTTTTTCTATCCCTTCTATCTTTTATAGCTGACAACTTTGCCAGACACTTCATTGATGAAAGACGTGTTCAGCGTTCAAGACACTTTAATTGTGGAAGAGCGATGATGTTATTGTAAATTTAAGCTTCAAAATCCACGTTAAAATTTTGTACGTACCTTCTAAACACAAAGATAATATAATGAAAAGAAAAAGGGAAAAAATAAATATCCAACTTTTTCATCCGCCGTCTCTTTGTAACGTCATTGAATTTTAGACGCTCAAAGATTGGCTCGCCTATAATTATTATTATTATTATTACCTCTAAAAATAATACATAATCCTTAATAGTATATACCGAAATGAAATGACTGTTTCGGAAATAACTCCTAGGATATATTTCAAACATATGAAGCAATAAGTTATGAATATGCAGATATG
Source organism: Allacma fusca (assembly GCA_947179485.1). Lineage (NCBI taxonomy): Eukaryota > Metazoa > Arthropoda > Collembola > Symphypleona > Sminthuridae > Allacma > Allacma fusca. The sequence continues at coordinate 39,190,367 of OX359247.1, forward strand.
GCTTACAATTTTAGTGTAGATAATTTTTAAACATCTAGTTTAGTAAATCAAGTTCTCTTTGATAATATGAACAAACTTAGTTTCGGAAGTGACTTTCAAATGACTGCCTATTTGTTTCCAGTTAATCTTACTTTTATTATGGTACTGTGTGCATAGTACTATAAGAGTGTAGGACCTTCTTGGTCTTTGAAATATTACTCGAAACCAATCATGAAAGTTAATGTAATTTAATGGCATGTTTATATAATTAATTTACCAGTGATATATAATATAATGATTGAACCCGTCTTTTCAAAAGTGTAACATTTCTGCTACAACTGCTTAAAAGATGATGAGACGAGGATAAGACTACCTTCTTTGTTCTTAGTTCAAAAAAAAGTCAGTTGATTTTATTTCAAGTATGTTCTCAGCGAGTAACACATACAGTGTCATTCACACAGAGTATCCTCGTACTAACTTCAAAACAACACCTCATTAGTGGTAACTCTCAGTCATTTTAGAATAAATTTTCGGAATTTTCGTATGAACCTTGTACATCTTTCCCAGCGAAATTATTTAATTCATGAACCAGTAGTAGTAGTATATAGTAGTTACAGTTACAACATAAGGTTGTTAGTATTCATTTGAAGTTAAATTTCATAAAATTTTGAAATCATAAATTATCCGTAGGAACGTTCGCCTATTTTGCGGTTCAATGTCCTATTTTAAAACAACTTTATGTAATTGCCGTGTCTCGTGACTGCACTGTTTCCAGCAATACCGACCATTCTTCAGCAGTTATCCAATAATGAGTTCACAGTCCCTAAAGTGTTCAGAATTCGGTGAGATATTTCCTTACCTAGAATTTATGCCGACCCGTTTTAACTTATTATTATCGAAAACTTACTCCATTGATATTGTAGGTTAGTTTTATTGAACTATACTTCCAGCTTAGATATTGACAAATTCTCATTATATTTAGTTTTGGGGTGTTTTGGTTTGGGTCTGTATGGGGGCTTCTGGCCAGGTAACTTGGAATTTGTTGACGAAATAATGAATTCTGAATGTTACCAAGGAATATTGGATCTTAATATCAAGCCTGGCGCACGAAAACTTGGGCTGGGTAGCCATTTTGTGTTTCAGGAGGATAATGATCCTAAACACACATAAAGGCCACCATCAACTTTCTTCCAAAAAAACCAATTTTTGGTGATGAAATGGCCAGCACAAAGCCCAGACATGATCCCAATTGAACAACTTTGAGATTTTATTGCGACAGAGTTGCAAAATTTCAACATTTCTGGGAAACCCACGTCGAAAAATCTGGTCACCGAAATACGGGGAAAGATTCCCCCGAAGTTACCCGGAAGATAGTGGGGATCATGCTTAGGAGGATAGCACCTGTCCCAGCAGCCAGAGGTGGGCCTACGTGGTACTAAAGTACAGTAGTTAAGTGGGAATTGAGGTAAAAAATTAGTTAAATGCAGCCGTCCAACTTCAAATGGCGCCGAATTTTTAACGCAATTTTGTTTCAAATTTTTTTACAGTGTATGAGATGTACTGTGGACGTTAATACGTACAAGTATCTAATCCCCATATTTTCGACATTAAAACCTGAATTTTTGACAAGATTCGCATAACTCCGTAAAAAGTTATTTGCAGTTATTCAAAAAAACATTGGGCGTCCAACTTCAATTGACTGGCACTGTACTTTCTAGCTAGATGCTGGAGATAGAAGCGAGATGAACAGCATAGAACGTTTGAACATTTTATACATACCTCTCATCAGGGGACCCACATCCGACCCCCATAGGAAATTCATAATATCTCGGTGAATAGGTAAAATGAACTAGATGCAAATTAAAAGAGATACTTATAAAAATCATTTTTTAGTGAAATTCAATGCAGATGAATTTGCTTGTAACAGGAAATGCATCTAGTTCAGTTTGCCTCTGCACCCTGTCAAATGTCCCTTGTATCAAATGAAATCTAGTGAACTCTATAATCAATGGTAGTTTAAATCAGATTTAATACAGGGAACATTTCAGTCAGACCTCGTGGTAGTGTCGGCAAAGAACAAAAAGCGAATATCTGAAAAGTTTAAGAAATCAGGTAATTCATTAGGCTATTCCCGAGACTACGGAATGCTTTTCATTTACCATGTGATTCACATTTCCTCCCGACAGATGTTGAGCATTATTTTTACGACACGATAATATGCCCAAAATGCGCACAATGCCAAAAAAATGTAAGTAATAATTCAACTTTATTGAGTTATTTTTCTCCTTCCATTCACACAAATATTACCATTTATTACAATTAAACATATTATTATGAGTACCATTATTATTCGTTGACAGAGGAGGTGCTTTCCCACTCAAAGAGATCCGGGCTTATCTTCCGGGCTTGTAATTATGTAAAATGGTGTATCACTATAGAATCATGTCAACAGTACACAGTGTGGCTGCAACTGTCTCCATCCCACTTATTTCTATTATTACCCCAAAAATTTCAAGTGCCAAATTAATGTTTTTGTGTGTGTCGTATCATGTATACAGATGGTTGTACTGTATCCATAATACATAGTTATGTAGGAGTTGGATGTAGAAATAGAATTTTATTTTTTAGAATGAAATAACTAATTTAAATTATTCTTCCATGCATATTCAATTAACATTACTAGTAGCTATGTATACGATGAAACGAGTTGGTGTAGTGGTATCCTTTGAAATTTATTTGTGTAACAATAATTTAGAGCTATCTCATGTCACATCAAACAGGTGGGCCTTTATTTGGCACTTTCTGTGGGTCCTCCTCTTCATCCTCCTCTTCTTCTTCCTCTTCGTCCTCCTCCTCATCCTCAATTTCTTCCTCGTCCTCTTCTTCCTCCCCTGACAGTTCGTCTTCCTCATCACTGGGTAAAATGTCGTCTAGTCTTCCGTCCTCTAAACCTTCCAGAGCTGATATATCCTCTGCAGTTTCATCTGTTTGCAAATCTCCTCCGTCTGCATTTAAGGGGCCATCTTCCTTATCTGCAGTCACGTACTGAGTTGCTTCTTCCTCTTTTGTTTCTGCGTATAATCAATTTCAAATAATGTCACTCAAGTCATTAAAAATCTAAATTCCAGCTTAAATCAGAATAATTATCGATATATCAAGCCACAGCTGTTTGTACCTTTTTGAGCATTATCTCCTGATGCGGAAGCTTGTTTATGTGAGTCGCTACCTTTATTAGCACGTTCAACCTGGAAAAATCAAGATATACAAACACACAGTTCAGAATATATACAACTTCAAAATCAATTCCGAGAACACAAAGTCGGATCTTGTTAGCAGCGGTGATTTAAGTTAAATTATTTAACTCGTTATTAAAATCATGGCTACATAGTTTGGACCCGTTACTAAAATGGAGTTAGACCTAAATTGGGCATTAAGATTTTATGTCTTCCCAGGGAAGTTTCTAGCTGGTTAAGTTACATTTAGCTAGTGGGTTTAGGGTTGTATATTTTTGTTATATTTGTTAGAATTTAATTTGTGAGCTTTCAATTATTCCACACAAATGAGGTAATTTAGGCTTTACGGGCTCAACTTCTTCCTCTTCAACTGCTTCTTCCTCCTCTACCTCCTCCTCCTCCTCCTCCTCTTCCTCCAAATCAGAACCTTGACCAGTGATCAATTGCTGATTGGGCTCTGAGTGAGCGGAAATTGCTTTAGCATAGTCATCAATTGACAAGGAAGTGGCCTCAGTAGGTTGGTCATCAGCCGGCCCGCCGGCAATGACGGAAAGCGTAACCTTCCCACTGAGCACAACTGGAGCGGAGACACTGTCTTGATCAGCCTCTTCCTCCAGTTCCTCCTCATCATCATCCTCCTTCAAATGTCTTAACTCATCTTGACTGTCGGACAAGGAAGAGATTAAGACCTTGTTGGCTGAAGGTGGGATGGCTCCTTGGAGGTATATGGATGGAACTTCCGTCTCCTTTTCAATCTCTTGTGGGGCAATTTCTGCTGGAGGGGAGGGTGACATTGAGATTGAACGAAGGTTGGGTGGGGTAGGACTTCTTAATTTATGCCCATTCTCCATCTCGAGCGTACCCTCCAAATTGACTACGGAGGTTACAATAGGAGATGCTGTTCTTGCTACATTGTCCTCTCGCTTGTCTTTTTTACTCGCTTCAAACTCCAAAATAGTTGCTGCAGTTTCCTCACCTTGTTTCACTATTCGGTTAGCAAGTTGTTGTGCGTAGTTTGCAATTGCGGCGGAGTTGTCCTGGGATTGTCTCTGTGGTCATGGGCCAGAGAAAACTAGGGCATGAGTTCTATAAAACCTCAAGGAAAAGAAAAAGAAACAGAACTTACTTTAATGGATCTAGGCGGGGTTGGTGGTCTGATAGGCAAATCTTCCTCGTCCTCTTCCTCCTCCTCATCCTCTTCGTACTCCTCCTCGGTTGTTTCTGCTGAGAGACCCTCAAGGATTTTCGGAACTTCCAGTATCTTCACTTCCTTTTTAATTGCTGGTTTCGGAGCAGGAGGTTCTTCGGAAGTCGTTCCTACTTCCGTTGGTTCTTTTTGAGATGTGGTTTCCTTCAGAGCTGGAACAAGTGCCGGAGATGCTTCCTTCTCAGGTTCAGGTGTTGGTTGTTTAGGTCCGGATTCCTCTTGAGATGGAGCGGGTGCAGTAGAGAGTTCCGCATCAGACTTCAAAATGGTTTCTTCTACAGCTGATCCCTCCGGAACGCTAGCGTCCTTTTGTACAACCTGAGCGGAATTGATTTCCTGGGTATCCTATTTTTTTTTATATAGAATCTAAGGTTTACTAAATCATTAATGTTTTCTAGCAATAAAAGTAAGCAGCTTCTTCGAAAAAGATTTTTTTTCGAGAACCACTGGCATATGTAAGCAAAGGTAACTACAAGCAACTATCTACTTGACTGACTAACACTAAAAATTCAATGTCCTAAATTTGCGGGTTTCTACCACCACTTTCTAAATATTTTAAAAACTTCTATGCTTTTAGTCGTATATCTATAGTTTATAGCTTCAAAATCTACTAAACTATAAATTACTCATAATAGCCCTTAACATACCACAAATGTAATGAGCTTGTATGTATGTACAGAGGTATTAGCTCTCAGTATTGTCAGTCAGTCTGGCGATTATTGGGCAAATAACTTATGCTGAGTTTGGTATGATTACTTTGTGGTGCGAAATAATTTTAGCAGCAGCAAAAAGCTCTCCCTTTTCCAATTATCCTCCATATTATCCTGATGGTTGGGTGAGAGTATTTACAAGTGACGTTTTTGGTCAATTTGCATTTGACATATATTTTAGTCTGTACAGGCATCAGTAGTGTGAAGGGAGCTTGTTTTTAGTGCGGATGTCTATATCTATAGCATGTACCATTATTAACGTAATTGCTGTTGGCTTGATAAATTAGCTGAGAGAAGCGTGATTACTTTTGTGTAATTATCATGACATGACAGTATATATAATAATATAGTACTATGTTATATATAATTATAGTTAAATAAAAAACGTATTGAATCTATAATACCTACAATTACAGTCGTAGCAGAGCGAGGCTATTATAGATAAACGTGTGCGCATATGTATAATAATTTGTAATAATTCACTCTTGAAAGAAACCAATGGAGAAAGTAGAGAAAGACAAGTAAAAATAAATGTGTTATATAGGCAGGTATGTAGTAGGTATATCTGACCTCCGAAGCAGTAGGGGACACTGGTTGGTCAGGTTGTTGTTGTTGTCCGATATTGACATCGGGACTTTGAGGGGCCGGGGATGGCTGGACTGTACTTTCAGACTCTGTAGATTTTTTACCAACGTCATTCTTTACATTTACATCCCAAGCGGCTATTATTCCTTTCACAGCTGTCACAACTAGGACCAAATTAAACTTGACATCAGACCATCAGGATACGGACACATTATTATTCAAATCCCCACTCGGAAAGCAACAACTACGCTAGGCACGTAGTGTGTGTCCATCAACATATGTGTCAGTTCACAATAATTTACACAATTAACAGTGATCATGTCCGTCCACAGGACTTTCTTCCAGCAAAAAGAAATATACAAAGAAAGTTTTCTAAATTCACGAAAATACTAAGTGTGTGCGTGTGTGAGACTCAAAATACACAATCAGCTTGAGCTTTCACTACAAATTATATTGGTTGTTTATGATGGACTATGTAAAGGCTACATTTATTTGAAAATTATTACAGAAACGGAATTTTAAAAAATTAACAAACTGAAATCAACTCAATATTGTCAAAAAATAATACTCATATAAAACCAAATGAATAATAATTAGTTGAATCAAATCAGAATATAATAGAAATCAAACCCGAAGGCCTCTGCTCCGCTTTTTTTTATATGCTCTTCATACAGTGTAAATATCTGTATACAGTTTACCAACAAGGGAGCGGGGCGTTTGCAAGGGGTTTTTCGCAAAATCATTTTGTTTTCATGAAATTTTGCTTTAATCTTCAATACCTTTAAATTTTGGAATCAATAATCATTGCCTTTTCGGAAGTATAGCTAATTAGTTTCACATTTTAACATTCGAACCAGTACTAATTGAACTCATGGAAAAATTAGGGAGTGGGTGTACAAAAAATTCATACTTGCATAAATTCATAAATTTGCATTGCTTTCCAATTAATTATTAAAAAACATAGCTCTGAGCAACACATCAAATGACAATAAATTAGTATCTTTCATGTCCTCAGCAATGGCGATTAAGTACTACACACACTGAACAACAACACAAAATAGACGGGAAGGAGAGGAATTACAGTTTAATTTGGCCCTAGTCCTTCAATGACTGCAAGGCTAATTTTCATACCTCCTCTTGCTGTTACAATTTACAATAAACCTGCTCGAGGTCGTAGCCTCTTTTAATACTCTTGGTCATTCGGGACAATGTGCAGACTCCATTATCATTATAATTATTAGTATTAGCATGTTTATGCAATAAATGTTCCTCAGATGCACTCCAATGTTTGCTCTGTTCATTCTCCTCTAGTGCCTTACAAATGCTTGATCAAAGGCTATGATGCTATTAGTATCTCAAATGGGTGTTAAAATCTAGTAGTAGGTGGAATTATGTTACCTATACTTATTCAAGTCTTCAATATAGATACTTAGCTACATTTAGTTAGTACAGGAAGCATATCGTTTTTTTATTTTATGTAGGAATGTGTCAACCATATTACTTGGAGGAACTTGACCGTCACTATATGGACATTAATGCACTAAACAGGGTGTCAAGCATAGGGAGATATAATCTAGGGAACAATCTGAGGTTAGTCTAGTGGAGAGTACCTTGTCATTGACCTGCGTATTTAGGACTTGGACCAAATTAGACGGAGATAGTCGGTCAGAAACGGTTCCCATTTGTGCCACAATTCGTTCCATGGCTGCTTCCGTTTCCTCAAGACGCTTTCGCAACAGATCAATCTCTATGTCTCCTATATTAATTCAAGGATGGGCGAGAGGTTCCCCAGTGAAAAAAAATATGTACCATCATGCGCACCTCTGAGTATAGATTCCATTTACAAATAGTTAAAAATTCTTCCCAAAATCCCACAAATATATGTATGGTAGCGTGCCGTTCGAGATTTCCAATCCATCAATGAGGTGCAAAAATATTTGGGAAATGCTCATAATTAAAAAAAATATATAAAAAAATAATAAAAATATTTACTCAACTACTGTGACACTTTTTTGAGCTACTGAATAAATGGTTGTGTGTAAAAATCAAAAACTTTCTTTTTTGCAAATCCTACATGATGCAAAATGGAAAGAGATGTGCTACTATATATATAATTATATACAATATACATATACTGAAATTGAACCTTAAAAATTTTTGATGACATATTTTTAAACTTTGAGGAATTAAATTTGAACCAAAAGTTTTGAATAGAGATTAATCAAAAAGAGACAGGGACAGGACAGGACAAGATCAAATAAGTACTGCAAATATTGAGTATTTTGGTTACATATCGTTTTAGGGAGAACAAACATGCAGGCACATCGAGCAATATCAAATTGTGTCGTTCCTCCATCCAGATAAAAATCTCAGGGGCACAAATTCATTCAGTCAAATAAATTAAAGGAAAAAAAATATATTAATTAAACTCAATCATCAAATTCAAGAATAAGTCTGGTCAACAATAAGTTTCTCGTTGATTAGCTGTGAAACTTAAAAAGAAAAATAATAATAACCGTGTGTTTTATAATACAAATAAATTAAAAGTAAGTATATACAAATTATGTACAATCTAAATTAAATATATTATGAGTGGATAATTACATGAGTCACACTTACTCGCATCTCGATCACGCATTCCTGTTTTTGTCGTTGTTAAAAGATTACGAGTTTTCCGACAAGGACCGAGGATTACGATCAATTTAATTTTTGTTTGTATAGTTTTTGGTTGTAAGCCGAAGCGATGAAGCAATCGAGTCCAATCGATGTGATATTATGTTGATACGCAAAAACGTGCAATGTTTCGAGATAGACATGACAAATAGAAACAAAAAAAAACATCTTGTTAGTTTTTTACATGTTTACGAGAAATATGGAAAAATAGCTGACCGGAATCATTGAGACATTCCAATTCCTGCATATGGTCATCTTCAACCTTTAACATAGCATCTTTTAATCCCTGGTTTGACACATCAACCAAAATGTCAATGTCGGTGGGGGATGGGAGGCTGTATAGAGCTACGATAGAAGGCTCCTCTGAAAATGTTACCTTCTTCGCGTCACCAGTGGACAATTTCCTGGAACTTTTCTCCGGCACTAGAATCGGTTCTAGAGCAAGAGTCTCACGGGATTTTTCATCTCCTACTAAAGGTCTTGAGGATTGGAGCGATTTCAGGTCACTTTGTTGTAGCTCTGTTTGATTTAAGCCCTCTGGCTGAGATTTTTCTGAGGAAATTTCTGGAGAAAGGATTTGTTCCGTAGTTTGCTGTGTTTCCCCAGCTTGTTCTAGCTTTGAAGCTCCTTGTTGTATTTCTTCAGGAGCAGGTTCTGAAATTACCATTTGATCCGCTATGTCACTGGCAATGGTTTCAGCAAGGTCAATGATTTCGTCAATTTCCCCTGCAAGGTCTGCCACATCTTTGTATGTTATTAGGGGCTCTGCATTTTCTGGAGTGAATTCATGGGGAATAGGATCTTCTTCATGGAATTTGATGGATTTTTTCGGGCTTTTCTTTAATGATTGTTCGTTCTCCAGAGTCTCTTCCAAAATCTCTGCAGATTCTGCTTCAGTAATTGCATCAAGCTGATCATCCGTTTCCAGCACTAGTTTAAGCTGCTCTTCACGCTCTTGGGCTGGAGGGATACTTTCTTGGAGGCTGCTACCTGCAATGACTGTTGCTTGCTCGTTGACCACAGCATCTTCCAGTATCTCTGCAGATTTTGCCTCAGTATTTGTATCAGGCTGATCAGCGGTTTCCAGAGCTACTTTAAGCTGTTCTTCACGCTCTTGTGATTGTGGGATATTTTCTTGAAGGTTGCTCTCTTCAATGATTGTTGGTTCTTGACTTGATTCTTGACTTGGTTCAAGTTGCTGGGATTCTTCTGGTTTAGAATTCTTTGTAGGACGATCTACAGTTGTTGGCTTCGTACGATCTTCGCTCCCGCGGCGTTGTTTCTCAATGGCGAAGACTCTGCCTAACTTGATTCGTTCAGGGAATTTCTCATGAATGCTCAAAGCTGGTGTGGTTTGGATGGGTTTCAAGTCACTAAATAGTTGAATTCCCCCCGAATCAACGGATTTTGCCCTTAACCTTGGGAAATCCGGTGGAGAGGATTTTTTCTCAATGGCGAATACTCTTCCTAACTTAATCCTTTCCGGGAATTTCTCATCGACAGCCAATGTAGGAGTTGTTTGGACGGGCTTCAAATCACTGAAGAGCTCAGTCCCGGGGTCAGTGTTGATCTTCTCCTCTAAAAGTATAATTTCCTCTAGTTTGATATTCGCAGGATACTTCTCTTGAACGGCCAGGGCGGGAGTGGTCTGCATGGGCTTGAGTTCATTGAAGAGTTCAATTCCTGGGCCGGTATTAAGTTCTGTTTGAGTGAGGATGATCTTCCCTAATTTGATACTTTCCGGGAATTTTTGCTCAACAGCAAGTGCAGGAGTTGTTTGCACGGGTCTCAGCTCATTAAAAAGTTCGAGTCCAGGGTCAGTGTTAATTTCCTGCTCTTTGAGTACAATCTTCTGCAGTTTAATCTGTTCAGGATATCTCTCTTCAACTGCTAATGCCACAGTTGTTTGGACGGGTTTCAGCTCATTGAATAGCTTGAGCTCTTGTTCCGGTTGATCTTCCTCGTTAGTTACTGGCTCTGGGAGGCCTGGGAGCGACTGTTTCTCCGTCAAAGGAATTTGACCAAGTTGGATGGATTCCGCATGTTTTTCTTCCACTGCAATCAGTGCAGATGTTTGGACGGGCCGGAGTTCATTGTAAAGCTCCAGTCCTTCTTCCGTAGCAGGGGGCTCAATTTTTTTTTCTGTGACGGGAATCTTCTCAAGAACAATCATCTCCGGGTACTTCTCTTCCCTCAAAAGAGGTGCAGTTGTTTCAATGGGCTTAAGTTCATTAAATAATTCCAGAGGCTCCACCTCTTTTAACTCCAATGATTTCTCCCGTACAAGAACCTTCTCCAATTTTAATTCTTCAGGGAATTTCTCTTCTTTAGCTAAATATGGCGTAGTGAGGACGGGCTTGAGTTGTTCAAATAATTGAATCTCGTCGTTACCTTGACTGCTTGAACTTGCGGCTGGCTCCGAGGATCTTCCCAATTGTTGATCTTCTTCGGACGAGTCTAGTAATGTTTTGTGTTTGTGATAACATAATTATGGCCTGATTTTGTCGGAGTGAAATTGTCTCAATAATAGTACCCCAGAAAATTATCAGAACTACATATTACTAATGTATACCTCAATGCTTTGGAGCATAAGTAATGATTATCTTTGTACGTTACTAAAATCATGTATCATATCATTGAAAAATAGATCCTGGAAATAAAGTAAAAACAAGCAAAACAGAAGACTATCATTACCCAGTCGACTTCGTTGATCCTGAAATCTTTTGCCGCTACTTGAGCGCCTTCGGATCCCTGCTTCCCGATCTTCCTTGTTGTACTGATCCTTAAGGGAGCGTTCGGAGCCGGGAGTGTACTCCTCGGAAAAGACATACTTTCGGTGCTCCGGGTCCATGCCAAAATCTTTAACGACTGGCTGCTTGTCTTCCGACTTTCGGAAAAGGATCTGAAGATAAGTTACATGTCAGCATTCAAATTTACACTCAACATTATTCCTCCCCACGAATATATGTTCCATTTACACAAATGTATACTTTACGTGTCACTGGGCGTTATAGTGCCTGCTGGTGATAATTGTATGAGTAATATTTATTATTTCTAGAGGTCTTTTTTTTTTGTTTACCTTCATTATAGTGTACACAAAGAAAACAACGATGGCGATAGTGTAAAGCGGCATAATGATACCCATAGTTCCACCGCCTTTAGGTGCCGGAGCTTGGTAACCCGCTCCGCCAACCGGAGGTCGAACACCTGGGAAAGGTCCCGGCTGTAATAATAAGTGCAACATTTTGAAACATTCTTTAAGGTAACATTCCAGAGCTTCAATTAAGCCGTCTTTACTGCAACTGCTGCTGCTGCTGCTGCTGCTGCAGTCTTATCATATTATTTGTACACAGTTGGGATTTTGATGAGGGAACGGGAATGAATACAAATTCCTTACTCTGGCTTCTTTCTCTAGTGTTCGCTGTGGGATCGTTTGTGGGATGGCACTTCCTCGTTCCCTCATTGCTGGATGCATCATTTCTGGTCGATGAAAATGTATCGGTCGTTCTGGTCGCATGTGACCTGTTCCGGGAAGTAAAGAGGATAATTTAGCTGGGAATTAAAACCTTATGAGACTATCTGTAATAAAATTATAATATCATGGGGTTAATCAATTCACAAATCTCAATCTAAATTGTCAATTCAGTCTACAGCAACCGTTGTGCTTCTCAATTCAGAGCTTCTATTGAATTAAATAACTCCATAGTTAAGAACACATGAGCTTTTACTTTATTTACACTTATCAAGGCTACAGAGCAAAATTTAACGGTTGCAAGCTGAACCGTTAGATTTAAAGATTTAAAGCGGCGAAATTGATAAGAAGCAAATTTGAGCAGGCTCATCATTTGTATTAATGTTGCGTATTTTTACTTTTGCTTCTTACCTATGGATTTAAACAATTCTATGCATTTTAAATCTACAAGTTTAGATTTACATATTATTTGGTTAAATTTTAAAAAATACCACATGCGTTTCGTAAATTATTTTTATAAATGTGGTCTGCTGTGAAAATGGTACTTTTTTAAAATTTAGTCAGAAATAGATATGTGTCAACTTTCAAAACACAAATTGGATTCATTTCATGCTTTTACTCATTCGGATTAAGAGGAAACTCTGGTTGTTAGCATTTAGTAAAATATCTTGCTCCGAAATTTCTGGAGGTATGTATCTCTAGAGGACTTGACTATAATAATAATTCTAAAATTATTACTTTATATTTTGTACAATAATTTTATTCAAGCTCACACACAGTAGGTCTCTTCGTTATTTATTAAATCTATACTCAAATATTATATCCCAAGGCAGTCGGGCTTGTCAGTTGCCGTTCTTCCGTACCAAATTGCATTACAGTAGTCAGGAAAATTGGTGACACACGTAAAATCAATCACATTATCCATATAAATGTTTATGTATGTATGTATGTAGTTATCTATCTAGTAGTTATATATTCCATCTTAATTAAGTCAAATTCACAGTAGACGTGAATTTTAGCTTCTAAATATAATTTTAGTACTAAAAGCAGGCGTATGTATGTATATTAGGGTTGGTCATACCGATATAACGATACGATATTATCGTTAATATCGTCCAATTTGGAGGAACGATATGCTACGATAATTCTCGTATATTTCACGCGATATATCGCTCTATCTTAATATCGTTCTAAGAAGGTAGGATCGTCAAAAATTACATTATGTTGCCATCTGACGTATTTCATGCCCTAGAAAGTGTCATCTGAACCGGAAGAAGTGGTCAAAACGGTTCAATTCAGTTCAGTACAAATTAATTCAATTCGTTTCAGTTCAAATTTTTGAATTGAACTGCATCGAAAACAACGGTTTCCGCAGATAAACTTAAAGAATACGCTTTTTAGACACGACAGCAGTATTTTCCAAGCGTACAGCAGAAGGAAGTTAAACTAAGGGTACAGATCGTTACTTTTAGGATCTGGAGAGCTTGTAAACTGTAAATCTGTTGCTGAAATGTTTGGGGCAAAACGAATCGTTTGAAATTTAATAATTCAAGAAAAACTATTCATGTAATTCAAAGTTATGAACTGAATCAATCGATTCAGTTTCATCTTGAATTGAATCGGAAAATTAGTAAATTGAACTGAACTGAACCGAAAATTTCCAATTCAGAATTGAATTGGTTCGAGCAATAGAAGGAATTGTTAAACAGGCATTTGGAAAAGTGAATAATTAAAAATGAAGCATTATTTCGGCTTATTTTTATTACTTACATAACTTTTAATAAATTAAATACTTATTGGATAATTTTTACAGCTTGATTTCTTTATTATTTCAATTTATATGTATATCGTTTTTATCGTTCTACCATATCGTTATCGGGATTATTTTTGTGAACGATAACGATATTAACGATATTTCGAAAGGTAACGATATGACCAACCCTAATGTATATACACCCGGAAAGCGGTTGTTTGGGTACTGATGTAATTTTGTGCCGTTAATGTGATTATTTCTTTAAATGGTTAAATGTGAGTAGCATCTGCGGAGGAAGAGTTAATTTCCCGGAAGGTTGACAGTTGACGAACGTCATGCAGGCCAATCTTGACAGGGAACGGGCGAGTGACTTACTTGGGGGAAGGTGAGCGTCGGAGTTCTTGAACCGCCTTGGAAGTCCGACAGTTTGAAAGTCAACACCATAATTTTCCTTTAAACACTGGGAAGTATTGTACTGCCGGAGTTTGGCCAGGGAAGCTTTGTACTGCTTCGTGATGACAGGATTCTCTTGGATTAAAATGAGAACGTCAAGACCACATGTTTTGAGGATTTCATTACGGCAGAGCTGGGCTGTTGTCAGCCGGATTTTTGGCGGAGTGTAGGTTTTTCTTCCTGATGACGACGAGGACTTTTGTTGTTGACCCTGGCCCGATTCCTCAATTTTGGGCTCCTCTAAGGCTGGCGGTGGACCCCCGGTGTCACCCGGGGTGGTGGATGACTCCCTTTTCAGTATATTCGCACAGATCTCATTCATCAACTTGTAGGCGTTCCCATCCTTCTCCGATATTACGTCGCAACATTCTGATCAGTATATTAGAAACAGATTGAAAGGCTAATTTTATATTTACAAGAACTGAATATGCTCCATCGCATAATATCTCCAGACTGTCTCTCGGCTATGACTTTTTTTGCATCAAAGGTCACATTATAAGAATCAATTTCTCCCTGTCAGCCTCATCGTCAGTCTCAGGATTTATCCGATCTTTAAACTATATACTTCCAGCTAAATACTTTCACAGACATGAACTGTCCATAAAAATCCTGACAAATTCCCTGCCAGTTATAGTTTTACATATAAATATTACATTCATACATATTCCCCATGTGGTTACACTATAGTATACTATAAGGTCTAGGTAGAATCCAATACACTCAAATTATTCCTACTCTAAATCTCTACTACTTAAATACGTACTCAAATATTTATACAAGTATTTCCATAGAGACACAAAAATTGGCAAAATATTTTTATACGAAAGAATATTCCAAAAATAAGAGTTTTTATGTATTTTAAAAACATAATCTGTCTCATATAATTCCGGGATTGAAGTAACAGGATAGGAAAATAAGTCGGAGATATTAAATTCACTTGGGAGTCGGGATTTCCATGTGATCCTCAGCGGCATTCCTGTGTATGTATGTATGTACATATGTACAGTGAATGTCAGATCCATACTATACATAGTTAAGGCCCCATGTTCCGGAAATGACTCATAAGGAAGAAAAGCAAATAAACAGAGCAAAAGACTAACAAATAATAATCCCACTTTGTTTTGGTTCTCGTTAAAAAATCAGCCGTTATTTATAGGGAGTACTGTTTATTATGGGCTTTCCATCGTCAGTCAATGACGACAAATAATGATGATTCAGAAGGATCAAAGGTCAATCACACGCTACGGAGATGCTCCTAAATAGAGGAGCAATCCCAATGAGGGTATACTTATAGAAAGCAAAAAGAAAAAAAATTGCGATTGGAGTAGTCATGACTATGTAAGATTGGAGATAGGACAGATAGATAAGGTTGCAAAAATTGCTAAAATAAACGTTGGGAGCCACAGAATTTGCTAATTTTAGCAATGTATCTCGTATGCGGGATGCCAAATGGAAAAGTCTTGGTCTGTCGAGCGTTGAGGAAGATGCGAGAGTAAAAGATGATTAGAAGCATGTTTTACTACAAGTTAATATACATACGTCGAGGGGAGCATATATACACCTATGTAAAAGTAATTACATATCCCCAACACCCAGTATGTTTTTTGTACTTGGAGGAAAAACTCACACCAGCAGATGAGACATGAGACTATAATACGGAACCTTCCCTCTCTTCTAATACACACAGGGACTTGAGAATGTCACAGTTTACATCGACAATCCATAGGGAGTTTATTTTTTCTAAAAAAAAAATCCTTTCAATTTGACAAAGTAAAAAATAAATATTGGAGTCCTTTTAGCTCTTTTTCCAAATGGCTCTGTATCTATAATAATTATTATATTACTATTTACTTGTACAGAAAATAAAAAGGAAACGAACATGTTTTCCCCCATCTTTCCGGTACACTTCATGGGCAGCATTCCAATTCAAAGCTGATGTCACACATTGGAAATTTCTTAACATTTTCCAGGACTTTCCGGATTTTTTTAAAAAAGAGCATTCGTATTTAGTTTGCCCTCACGTGAAATCTCCCCACCACAACGTGTGGGACCTAATACGCTGAGATTAATTGGAAAAGTGAAGCTAATTTAAGGATTATTGTTAGGAGTTTCTATTTTTAACTTATACAGGATTTAGTAGGTCAGTAGTTTCACAGAGTTGGGGCAAGGGAATCTTATTTTTTTTCTCCTCTTATTACTTTCAATTGAGCATTTGCGTATGACTTATTTTTTTTTATTGATAAGATGAGGAGCTTTTATGATAAGATGAGAATCACACATTGTTACAAGAGAGATTACTTCAAATAAAATTTTAAAGCACATTTCCCTCCCAATTAGTAATTCATCTTCTTTCAGACTCTGAATACTTATTTATAAACTGAACAAGTATTCTTAATTATAGTTTCCTATATGATATTAGAAGTGCAGGAGCAAGTACGAGGATCCCTTTCTAAAATTAATGGTTTGATCTCAGTATTAAGTTTTCAGTACATCCATGCATCAAACCTCTAGCCCATGTGATATCCCTGCTTTGAATTGATTTTCTTTACTTAGGAAAATTACACAGAGGCTGTAAATTATATAAAGACTCAGATATTGTGCACATACAAGTATCTATACATATACATATAATTACATATACACAGATTCAAAACTTCTTAAAATATGCATGGATAAGTGTGACGTTGAAAATCCTTACGTTCCGAGTCATCCCCCACATTGAGTGAAGCCGTGAGCATAGGATAGAAAATTTTTGGCCACAAAATTGCAAAACAGCCGATTACGACGGCCAGGACGAAGATAGTCTTTCCACGACTGAACTCTCCCGTGGATGAGGAGGTCGTCGTCGTGGATGACGATGATGATGTTGCCGTGGTCGTCATGACCAACAACAATGTATTACAACACTACTCACCTCTCACGAAAAAAAAAATAAATTCAAACACCTTCCAGTTCACTTGCCTCTCCTCTAATAACTAACTAAAAACTGAGAGGAGTCAAACTACAAGTTAAACCATGATCTCTGACTTGCCAAAATGCCAAAAACTAAAGACACATGAGCCACTTGTCTCCCTCATAGTTTCCTCCACGTCCAGTACTCATGCACGGTCTGGGATATACATACATACATATACTCCCCGGTATTACATCTACCCGGGTATTTCTCATATACTATTCAATCCGTCCCCTACTTGAGCTGTTGAGTTGCTCCTAGGATCCGTGAGGTGTTGTACATATGTAGGTACATATATGTAGATACCTACATATTAGCATACAACGAGGATGTGTTGTGAGAATCCTCTTGGAATTCCCAGCATTCTGCTTCGACTCGGTGAGGATCGGAGAGACTATTTTCCGTATCCTCCACCCCATCCTACACACCCGGAATTTTTAAAGGAGACAGAGCAGACCAATAAATTTCCTTTATACTTTGAATTAAAAATAAAGAAGAATTGTATGACATGTGACTTTGGCATTGTCTCTCTCTCTCTCTCTCTGTCTCTCTCTCTCTCTCTCTGTCTCTCTCTCTGTCTCTCTCTCTGTCTCTCTCTCTAATTCCTGTGGAATTTTTCGTATATGATGTTATGACGGTCATTGACCAAAGTTAAAGTCTGAGTTTTATTACCCAGTCATGAGAGCCAGGCAGTCACGAATGTGACATTGCAGCAGAAAATATCGTCAAAAACTACTGTAAAATTGCAAAAAAAATACAGTTCGGACGGTTTATTTTTTCTGTTAGGAATCTGATTACTGTGAGATGAAACTAAATGCTTGTTACAAAGGGAGCTAATTGAGGGTGAAGCATGTTCCCAATCCTTTTCCCCAGTGATTGCCCGCTATTGAACTGAACCTTGACAGTGTTGGGGGTTTATTACAAAAACCCTGTTATGTTTACCATGCGCTTTGTTTTAGTAGTTAGGAAACTCAACATGCGTCTATGATTTCATTTGACAGTTATCAAAGGGATAAAATGATACATAAATTAAATTGTAAAGTGCTTAGTATGTATGCATATCATCTGAGGGAACCCACTGAGGTTTCACCGTCCCTATGACAAAAGGAATTGCAATAAATTATATGATATACTTTGGTGTGGTCACTAAAAGCTTGGCTGCAAGGCTTGAAAGCGGACGGTAGCTGTATAATGCAGCTAGGACAAAACTCATACTTACTATATACACAAATATATAGATACATACACACAATTAGGTACTCAAGTCTACGGAACATATGAGAACAACAACTGCTGTAGAAATAAATGGGTAATAGTAAGGATGTACGTATAATGTATGGATATTGGGATATGTTGAGAGTGCATGCTACACCTGAGAAATGCATACGATGCAGTTTACCCCTAGTGGGTGGTTAGCACTGTAGTACCTTATTCCTTTCTTGCAGATCTCACTCAGATACAGATTGTTCCTCACACTTGTTTCACTCAGTCACTATCTGTTGTTAGTGGTTGTTGGTCTCTGACACGGCTTCTTCACTCCCTTCCTTACACATATTCAGGCGGATGGACTACCGTGTCATGTACCGGCTTCCAAATTGTGTTCATTTTTCCATAATAAATTCCATCACGATATTAAGACTGGAGTAAGGATAGAGAGGGATAGAGAGAGAGAGAGAGAGAGAAGTGCACATACATTTTTAGAATCCTCAAAAATGTACAAGTGATTCTGTAAAATTTAATATAATTTTTTACTCCTCGATATAATTACCGATAAGTTATCAAAAATTCAAACAATTCTTCGCAAATAAAAAAGTAACATAAAAAAGTAATTCGCACTTATAAAAAGCCCTACAGAAACTGACTTTTACCTTCACAAATAATACCGAAAAATATACAATACAGAAAAACCAGCTGCTCATTATCTGTCACTACGTTGACAATTTTTCCTTTAATTTTTTGGCTCATTGTGCAAATTCCGGAGTAACTTGAATTTGAGTTGCTCAAAGAACCATTAAGTGAAGAATTTTGGTGAAGTTTTTGTGAATTATTGGTATCACCCCACACATTCTGATAATAGAGAGAACATACTTTCTGTCAAATCTGGATCATGCCAAACAATGACATGCAGTCATTGGGATAACCAGGTAAATGCATTTCCTTTAATTCGATTTTTTTTTTAAGATTCCATATTTTACAGGTTGAAAAGGAATTGAAAATTAGACTCAGTTGTCTCTGCAAGTATGGTAATCATCCCAAAAAATACGCAGGTGTGTAGCTATCTATATATACTTATATTATCTATAGATGCATGAATTCCATTGAAACTTGAATGAAAGTGTAATCTTCTGAGAAAAGAGTCCTCAAGGGAATTTGAGAAAATATTTTTGCATTATTTAGTCTGCCGATAGGCAATTGCTTGTACAGTATGTAGAACGTTATTGGGCTAGGATGTGGGCCAAAGGTATAATTTCAACGAATTTTAACCTCTTAGATTACAAAAAGTACCATTAATAGTCTCTGAGTAATAAAAGGCACTCAGGAAGACTCATCCATACATAAGCGGAAGGCTATTTATTAATATTTTTCAAGTGCGGTAAAGTAAATAGCTTTAAAATCACATTGCACATACGGTCATCAAATCTCCATAAAAGCCCTATAACTTGTGCAATTATGCACCTACATACATATGTGTCTATGTGCACACCTCTCCACAGACACGGTGAGCCGTTGAGATACATACTCGCACTTTGGGAATTTTCTATGTATAAGTACGAGTCTCCAAATGCACATCTGTATATTTACTCAATGTCCCAATGAGGGGATGAGCTATCCTGGAAATATATATGCATGCACTTATGTATATATGTATAATTATATATGTGTTACTATTTCTTGTACATTTTGTCCTCACTCCTGACAGAATGGACACTGAAGCATGTTTACAATGATGAGCAAGATTAAAAAATAATTTCAGTTGTCATCACTACAATTCAACTGCACCTGCAGGAAATAAATCTCATTCTTCCCCATCTCATGCCTTCTATTTGTACGTACATACATACATACGAATATAGTAATAATACATTCTTAAACAATTTAAAGTTCAGTCTTTCAACATTTGTTTTGCTCTTTAGGAAAAAGAGAAACTCTATTTAGTATAGGTATTTTTGAGCACACTTAAATTCTCTTCTAAGTATTTATTTATTATTAATGAAGTAATTAATTCTCATAAATCTTTATACTAATTGGAAAAGGGTACCTGATGTTCAGAGTCTGACTCGCGGCTCCTTTACAGGAGCTCAAGTAATGCAACCACTTCGAACAAGAGCGATTACACAGAGATTTTTCCGTGACAATGTTCCCCCTATATGTCATATCTATCTATATATGTATACATAAGTGTTAGAGAATCCTCACCGTAAAGTAAAGTAGTTTAGCTCATGCATGAACAAAGGGAAGCAATAAGAGTAGTAAATAGACAACAGTACAAGAGCGTATTTACATTTTCCCGTTCATTCAGTCATACTCCTCATTTTATGCACACACACACACACTATATATATTCTATAGATATAATTTATTTATACATATATACGAGAAGAGGAGCCAGACTGTCTGTGAGGGTGTAAATAATCTCAATAGAATTGGATCACATGGATGTGCACCGAGAGCTGATAAAGCAGAGCACGTATAGCATCTTCATTCCATCTTCCCTTTATTAGTTCCTTATAATGTTTCTTCGGTTTTTCTTCGCAATTCAGGTTCACACCAATAAACCAATTGAGGGCCATGCGGAGGAACATGGTATGGTACATCCACAGATTGTAAATCTGTCCTTCCCTGCCGTCCATTGTTAGTCTATAGCCCAATGCTTGTCATTTTTGTTGTCAAAGCCCATTTTCCTGAATAACCGCAGGAAATTGAGGGATTTTTGACAGGAGTGGAAAAAAAAGATTAGAATCACAAAAAAAGAGAGAGAGAGAGAGAGACCCTACAAGAAAATAATGTTTTACATTTGTATGTCCTCTAGTGGTAACAAAGTACCACAAAAGTTGACATAATTAGGTGTACATATGTACGTACCAAAGACCCTACATATGCCTCAGAGGGGAAAAAAAGTTGCATTATTTATTATCTGTCGACTCAACAGGACTGTGTGTTTGGGAGTGAATTTTCATTTCAGTACCTTTTATATGCATCAATTGTATCATCTCTGTATTCCTTTCGTCCCGACGACAACGAAAGGACCATTCAATTTACGTGGAATAACTTTCCTACACACATCAAGTCCTGCATGTGGTAGTGTCTGTGATTTCTTGGAATGAACAATGTGTATTTACAACGTATGTATGTATATATGTATGTATGCATGCATGGCTGTGTGTGTGTGTTGTGTTGTGTTGTGTGGAGCACGTATCCCAAATCTGTGCTCACGTTAACATACAGATAGGAGTGTGTGTCATTAAAAAAAAGTCGCGTTCCCCTTCCTTATTTAATCCAAGGGACACAAAACATTGGAGAGTACTATTTAGGAGATAAAATCATCTTAATATTATAATTAAGTAGGTACGCCTGTACCCAATACTGTCTCACCTATAATTCCCCTCTGGATATGAGTAGTTTGTAACTCACTCATATACGTATATCTCATTTGGGAAAGGGCAGAGACGGCGGCGATTTCATGATAGACTGCTTATTATCGCTCTGCTCTGAGCGAGATGGATTTAACTATGTATGTATCTCCATGTCTGAGAGTGGGGTAGACAATGACGGTAAAGAAAAAAGTCAGAGCGATGACAATTTTTTTTTCTCTCTCTCGCATAGGTGCGTCTTATTTAAAAACTTAATTGAACGTCAGGCTTTAAAAGTGTGTTGCTGCAACAGTTTCACGAGGTTAATATCTAGAATTAAGTGCAAAGGAAGTAATTTGTGACACGCTTCCGCATTTGGTAGTAAAAATTTCTAAGCAAGAAGGGCGTAAGTTGTGGCGGTGACAATCCGCAAGTGTTTTTAGCACATGAGAAAAATACGCACTTTATATGTGTAGAATACAATTTTTGAAGACTTTTTATCATCCCCCTGGAACACTTACAAAAATCCCTTTATCAAGCCCCTATGTTAATACAGTATTGCCTCTAATTTAACAATGTCTCTAAAATCCGACGTCTCTTCCATTTCTACAAATGTCATAGATTTTTCTTACAAACTGCAGAAATGCGGAGAATTCTTCAGTAGATTCCCATCCTAGGTGGTAAAAAAATGTAAGTAGCTAAAGCATTGCGAGACTACATTACTAATAGTATAGACTGGCGAGTGTGCTCAATCCAATTTTTTTTGTCTTGGACTATATACTTGAGAATTCTCACCAGACATATATTCTATATTATTACTCTCAAATAGAGACACTTTGCTTTACTTATTAACCGTATGCGTCCCTATGGGGTACGTAATAAATGGGTCCCTGTAAAATGTGCATTTATGATAATCACAAGTAATAACTTAATGTTACTTGTGGAGGTAGCATTTTTTTTTGCCCAGTGCATTTAAAGCAAGCTTTTGTAAAGTAATTTGTGCATTTGAGGCACTAGGTATATATGTTTTGATGTGCACACACTCTCCTGCCCCGGCATAAATTTAAACTATATTCTAGTATAAATAAACGGAGTGTCAGTCTGTAATAAATACATATTTCGTGATGAGACTCAATAATTTCTGGACATGGCGAAAGGATTTATTTATATTAGGTAGAATACTTATATATAGATACACTTACTAGTATAGTTACTACTAGCTGAAATATTTAAAGCTAATGGAGCCTCTCAAGTGTTGTCGATTTTTAATTTATGAGGAAACTTTAAGAAAAATATTGTAGGCGTGCGGTCTCTCGTGTATTTGAAACCCTGTCTCTGTATATGTTTGACCCATTTCCCCAAAAATATAATTATTCCAATTGCATTAGCTTGTAGAAAGATGGATGGATGCCTTCAGCCTGTTCAGCATATGAGTAGTATGGCTTGGAAGCGTAAAAAAAAAAACTTGCCAGTGCTATAGCATACAATAACTATGTATATCTATAGATACATGCAGTTCAAATGGTTTTCTCTCAATGTTTCCCTGCCCTTGTTGAAAGAAGACGAAGACGAGAAAGATGTGAGGCTCCTCATCAGTTTATTTTACAAAGGGAAATAGCCTACAGCCACACGTCGACGGCAAAAACCTAGACCTAGTCTAGCTTTAATTACCAAATACACACAAGTAATGCCGACGTCACATTTGGCATCCTTTGATCTCTTCAAGTTTCCCAGTATATTTGCTTATTGTATGCAAGCCATTGTTATATCCCTATTATTATTATTATTATTATTATTATTATTATTATTATTATGAATCAACCGGTTCCCATACAGGCACTATATATCCCTCCATACCATACAAATCCTTCAAATTTATTTTACACCCAGGGATCATCCTCTTGATCAGTGTTAATTTCCAGTTTAAGATCTTCTTTCTGCGTGTGCTCCAATCATTCCTGCAAAAGTTTTGAAATAAAGCCGGTTCACCTGGAATTATTGTAGATACGACTATTAGGAGAGCCAACTCCAGTAAATTAAGTTACAAATCCTGTAAATGTATCCATTCATTGATTCCATTCCATTCCTTCCCTATAGATATGTAAACTCCTCAGGTTTATGGTCTGCTTCAATGGTCTGTTCAACCTCTCATTGCTTCACAGTCTGCCAAACCTAGTGATACAGTAATCATGGAATGTAATCTCTGTACACGAAGCCTTCCCATTCCCAAGAACATCCTTCCAACACGTCCATATGGTAACATAGTTTAATTGTCTTGAAATATAAAAAGCAGTGAACCATTTACATACAATCCTTATTCCTACAATATCAAATTTGACCATTTGGTAATGTCAGGGAAATATAGATACGGGTGAGATGATGCTCTTAAAGTATTCCCCCGTGGTTTCCCACAAAAGACAATAATTTCAAACTTTGCGAAGCTTAACTGTATCTACCCTGAGGTTTCTTTAGTTTTACAATTTACATCTGCTCAGTATCTATAGATATGCAGATGATCCTGGGCCGAGCTACAGTAATATCTATCTGCAGATATTCGCTGCAATGGAAATGCATACAGGCTGAACTTTACGGGCAGAGAGGTAAACGGTTGTGTTTAATATGCTGCTAACAACAAGGTAACCAATGCTAAGGGAAGCCATAAACCACAAACATCTGCAGTCACCATTGCGTTACGTAGTAGTAATTCTGTAGATATGGGATACCATAATGTGTATGAATGATCAGATTGGCTACGAAACCGTAGGGGTTATTAAATTCTTGAGAGGGATTTGGTGTAAAAAAAAAAAAAAAAGATGTACAGTACCAGAGTTGGATTTAGTATTCAATACTCAATTTTGGGCTATACCGTAAAAGGCTTGTAGCAAAACTTGTAACTTTCTATGCATTTGTCATGCTTCTGTAGAATATGAGTCAGTGGTAAATCATAGGAGAAAAAAATCCTGGTGTCTACCCAAGTTCGCACCGGCCTTGTGGTGATTTTTGAGTTGATTCATTTAACATTCGTAAGATCATTCCTGAGGAGAGGGAAGAGCAACGGGACTCGATCATGGGATTTTTGTCAAGCCATAAAGTGGTAAGGAGGTAGCGGTACAGACCATGTAGCGAGAGGTTTAATGAAATTGGATTGTCTCTAAAGTCCCCTTGTGATGTAACTTGTGCTGATTGTGAGCTCTGTCTGTCTGAACATCTGTACGTACAATAGCTACGCACTTCACAGTTAATAACTTTCCGTTATGGATCGATGCTGTGTGTATAAATCCTCTACACTGATTCTCTGATTGTGAGTATCTACTGTACGCACCCTCATGATGGTACGATGTCATATAGAGGAAGAAATTAGAAAATAATGTACATGCTTCATAAAACACACTCACCTTTCCAATCCATGAATTTTGTACGCTCCTAATCAGCTGAGGAGGTATAGCGATGCCAAATCGAAGGGGGAAAGAGTACCTTTTTTTTATCAAATGCTCCAAAGGACTTACTACTATCTACATATGTACATACAGTAGGTGGTATTCCTCAGAAAAAAAAAATTTGAAAGGTTTGTAACTGCCCAGTAATTATTAAATGCATAACATGTGCTGTTGTTAACTGGTTACAGCGGACGGAAAGTTTTCCTCAAATATGACTTGCTCCACAGGAATTTATTTAGGTCATAAATTTCCAACGTGTAATAGGCTCACGCATGTTTTGTGGTTCTGTGGAGATGCGTGCATTTTTTGTATGTACAAACCAGTAAGTAGATAGTAAATCACTTGGGAAAAATTGTAGGATTTACTTGCACGTATGCACGCATAAGGAATTTAACTTGTTACATAAAACCATTATTATTAAATTCAAATGCTATAGAGACTAGAATCTTGAAGGTATCATTTAATAATTATTATTATTCAAGATTTTCTCTGATTGTTACAAGAACGTTACTGATTTGTAACCTGAGCTAATGATTCCCAATAAAAATGTCACATAAATTTTTCCAAAGGTTGTAAAGCACTTAACGCATACTTTCCTATATCTAGTTGCAGTCATAGGTAATTATATGTATGTCCATGTTGCATGCCGAGAGCGGACACTTGAGTGTCTTGTAATTAGAATAAAAGGATAAAGTATAGTAAAGTACAAGCTCTTCCTGAGAGTTGTGCCTCATTCGTAATAGTAACGGGGGTTGGAGTACGGAGAGTATAATACATAGTCAATGTTTACTGCTTTTGTGAGTCAGTGGGTAAACCTAAGGTCATTTACCTTGTTGGTAAAATGATATAAAACCGTATAAAATTCTTGCAATCATCCCATTTATTCCTAACATGAACTTACCCCATGTGGTTCCTTCCGCCTGAAACCTAGACAGGGAGGAAAATCCACGCCAGAACATACACATCCAAGAAAAATCTCAATCATGCTCTGTAATTTGTATTCCTTTAAATAACCTTAGTCATTTACAGTTTTACTTCGCCACAACCTAATGCTTTAAAGTTTCCTTAATGAATGTAAAGCCCCTACTTTTTTTTTTCTCACTCAAATTACTCCCTCCTGCTCTTTCCCGTACACCCTTGTACATATGTACATACTCAAATCCTGTAATTCCTCAGAGAAGCTCTCCACAAATGTAGATACATAAATTGGGAGGGAAGTCTATTTGTTAAAAGTAATCAAGACTCACGCTGCAGTTCTCGGAAATGTGTAACAAATAATTTACTTGTCTTCGCACAAACATAAATGTCTCCCTGTGATCTTTCCTTGCTAACAGTACTTCCCCTTTGTGATAAAATGAGAAGCTTATACTGTTGCTGTTATAAAAAAAATAAAACAACAACAACATCAACAACAACAGTCATCTAATTGGACCGTTTCCCTACCTACCTTGGAATAACAGCATGGCTGTCATTTCCGCTTTGAAATCTTTCTTCTAGCATAAAATATGGGATTCAAAAGCCCACTTCTTGCAGATTGTTACTTCTGAGTAGTTTCCGTTCTACCAGTCAGTCACATATATGAGTCAAAATGCTTACTTATTTCCATGTGTACGAGGGTCATCTTCAACAGTGATGTAACAGTAAAATAAATATTTAGCACTGACTCAAAATTGTACGAGTGACAAATGCAGCCCGGACACGGATAACAGTTTTTTTTTCGAATTTTCATGCTTTTGGATAATTTCGAATCTATTCTGACAACACGCACGTCCGTCATTAATGATTATCTGCACGAATAGCATCAGTGTAACTATTGTAAGGATTTTGGATCATGTTCAACACGACTCGCTTTGAGTTATTAATCACGAGTTCTAATTCTTCTATGAACGATCAATTAGAGACTGGGGAGAGTCGTGAGGAGGGAATTACCGTTAGAGAGTCAAACTCAACTTTACCTTTTCAGATTGGGTTAGTTTTGGTTCTGTCTGTATAAAAGAAACCCGTTTTTCCATGGCTCAATTCATTCTCTATTGGAGTCCATGTCAGTTGCTTTTCAATTCCTGAACGGTTCATATGATAATACTCTTTGGGGACGTTCCTCCTGCTGGAATAAGATTTCTATTGAAACAATTCTGGGTTTGTTGAATCCCGACTTGAACTACAGTATGAGCTTAGCGTGTACCATAAGCTATTAAAGTATTAAGTATTGAACGGTTATTTATTATGAATGGTCATAAGGGAGTCGGAACATGAAAAAATATTTCTGAGGGCTGTATTTTGGAGCGAATCCACCAAATAAATTAACCCCGTTCAATTATTACTTCATTACGGACCGTCAAAGTAATATTTGCTCACAAGTACATAGATTAGATCTTTAAGGAGCTCTTAAAACGAGCACAATTTTTCCCTCTAACTAATTCCGATCATTAATAAGACACTATGTATATAATGTAGACACTCATGTATGTCTGGTAGCACACTAGCATTCACATTTATGATTCTTATCCGAAGACTTGTCCAAAATTATAAAAATCATCTTACAGTAATATATCTATCTAATTATACCAGTGGATATGAAGTTATTAGCAACTCAAGTCGTATGATTTCTAGGTTACTGTGCTCACAGCACACAATAGCTGAGCAGGTTCACGCTCAAAGTAGTTTTCCAGACAATTAGTAGG
Organism: Allacma fusca; assembly: GCA_947179485.1. NCBI lineage: Eukaryota > Metazoa > Arthropoda > Collembola > Symphypleona > Sminthuridae > Allacma > Allacma fusca. The sequence goes on from OX359247.1 coordinate 39,218,074, forward strand.
TATGGCTGAGTGAAACGTGAAAGGTGACCGAGTACAACGAGATTAACAGGTGGATCTTAATTATTCTGGTTGGAGCAATTGACATTTTGCCGAAGAAAGGAAGGAGATGAAGGAGCCCAGTCGTAAACTATGGAGTGAGTGCATGCATTAAAATATGTCTTCTCTGAGTGCATGTGCTATTTTACTGTTACCCAATCTGAATTTCTGTGGGTTGATGAAAAGTACTAACCTCAAAGAGGTGCTATAGAGGCTTCTCTATTTGGAAAAAAAAAACTCCATTGTAAAGAACATGATTATGGCACGGCTAAACCTACATTCTCATATGAGGGAATATCATAACAATGTCAATAATGGTGATAAGCTTGATTATTCAATCTTGACAAGTCTTAGGCCTTAAGAGTATATAGTAGTATATATACCTATTAATTACAGATAGTTGATATATGAAACAAATCCAGGGAAGTAGTCCCAGTTCATTTTTATAACAGAGACCAATCTCCTAGTAACCCCTTCATCAGTAGTGTGCTATGTAATCAATTAAGATTCATTGTACAATTATGTTATAAAGTGTGTTCCTACTACATACGTGAAGTGCATATACGCGTTTATCAAGTCAAGTAGAGTGTGTGGCTCTACTCATATATTTACATTAGTATGGATGAGGGGCCGATAAAAAAATTAGTTTTTTTTTTAAAGTATAGTTACTATTGTGACTCAATCTGTTTGAACTCGTCCTGGTTGATCTGTGAATCGTCTGGGCTTTGATAATGTAATAATTATACAAGGAGTACTTACCACATCTCCATTGTTTTACATATGTATATATATACATTTAGCCAAGTGATGTGTTTAGTTTTGTCCCTGTTCAAGTCCCAGGAATTGACTCAAAGGTGTTTTGTTTAAATAAATTACATCGTCTTCCCAATAAATTATACCATTTCAGGTTTGAGTAAAAACCTGATGATGAAAGAAGAAACTTGAGGAATCAAAATGGTTACATGACACGAGTCCAAGTAGTATCTAGTTTTGTAATAATTTCCGTATAGTAATTAAATTTCTAATTTGAATTACTCAGGTTTCGCTAAACACTTCGACCGATTGCAATGAGTGAAAGATGAGAATAGCTCCCCTCCGATGGACACCTTCAAGTCACAAGTATCCTTTTGCCACTTCAGGTAACTTCTTTTTTTTTCTTATTTAACATAGACATCTACATACATACATACATATATCATAACCTATATACAGTACACACACACACACACACACCCTATTACACAAAACTATTAGCTCATCTCACACCACCACGGCTCTGTACGCCCATATGCACGGAGTTACAAATTTACAGCCATTACTATTTATGTGCCAATGTAAGGAACATAATGACTACTGCTACAATTTAATCACCTCCATAAATTAGTTTCTATTTTGCTAAGTGCTTCCGCCCTTATTTAAATATTTAATTACTACGTTTCCCTAAAAAGGCCATGATTAATGAAAATGAAGATTACCTATCTACGTGGGCAATTTCCTACTAAATGATAAGTTGCTTCCGACAATTACTCATTAAAAAACAGTTGGAAACAAAAATCATTCAATTATGAAATTGACTTCAATAAATGTCAATCTCTTGCTGTAATGGACAATTTGATTGCTTGTTCCTTCCTCCACTAATCATTATTTATCTGCATATGTATGTCCACAAAGTATACACAATTGCTTTAGGTGAGCATGTACAGGAGCAACCTATACAGTAGTTTAAAGCACTAGCTACTGTTGATACATGACACATAAATAATATAATTATGAGAAATCTTTGAAACTTTCCTTGTACTATAATATTCCAGAGCTAAAAATAAAAAAATAAAGAATGAACACCCTTTTCTGAGTACAGTAAGGAAAAATAGAAATTTTGTAATTCGGTAACGTTAGCCATTTGATTTATCCAAGTATCGTTAAAATAATATTTGGATATAATATTTACGAAGACAAGATCTCATATAGATCAAATAGCTGACTCATGCACAATAGATATATGTACATAAGAATGCGAACATGCTCAACTACGTGTAGGAAAAGTGCGTTTCCCTTTTTCCGCGAATGAATTACATGTTCTTAAATAACAAAAGCACACACACTAGTGCTGGGTTGATTGAATGGAAGTTGTTATAAGTAATTATGCAGATTCCTCTCTAACAGACAGAACTGGCTTATAATCTAAGTAAAAGTGCGTTAATGGTTGATTGTACACTTATAAATTGAAAGATCGTAATAGTAATCATGTAGGAAGTGGTTCGTTGGTTGTACCTTAATATTTCCTCTCTCTCTCTCTCTCTCTCTCTCTCTCTCTCTCTCTCTCTGTCCCTCTGTGACTGTCTCTCAAAATTGCTACTCCAACACACTGTTTCTCTTCCATTTCCCAAAACACTTGGGCTGTGTAGCAGAGCTTGTATCTTAAAGGAGGTAACGTGATAAGACAAGTATCCATCATAGACACAAGGCTACGATAAAAATATTGTTATGGTCATAACGAAAGGGAAAACATTGCCAATTTTCAGAACTTATTTGCAATGCAAACGAAGGAGTAACAACAACTCGTAAGTTAACATACCCATCATACTGCGTCACTGCGTGAGTGCGGAGTGTATGTATGTATACCCAGGCACAGGGAGTATCTATACCTACCACTTGGACGCCGGAATGAGGAAAGAGTCAAATTTATTTTCTAACTGTCGGCACAATCATCTCAGAGATAACCATCATTTAAAGCTCATTTTACTCTGCACGGCTCCTTCCGCCCCGTCATATGTTTTCTCTTCCGTTCCGTCCATAGTCTACATATTACGTAATGAGTCTAATGGGACCATCCAGTCATAAATTAATTTGACTCTACCCCCCGACTCCGCTCCCTTGTAATTCCCATTGTGAAGAACACTATTTGGGCTTTGGGGTACTCGCACACTAAAATGGTTCCTCTTTATTTAAATCTCAATTAAAGGGAAATTTCCCTAGGTATGTATAGTAGACATGCTACAGTAATACTTCCAAGTTGCACAAGTAAAGTACACAGGACCCGGAATCTTCCCCTGACAAAGTGTGCATATAGACATATTAAAGTAACATATTTTTGACGCGAAAAAAAAAGGAAAGCTTATATTTTTCCTCGTGGTAATATGCAATTGGAGTTAGATTGCACTCACAATATTACATAATGGGAGGAAAATTAGGAATAACTATTATCATAAGAGTTTGAGCAATTACGAATTAACCACTGGACGTGTGTATTATCCCAAAAAGTTGGAAAAAAAGTTGTTGTTATTGTAGGTACTATATAGATAATTACTCATACTCAGCGAGATAGTAAACCACCCCGCTTTCGAGAGTCGTAGTTTAACTTCCCAACCAGATCATGTTGTTGAGTAAAAGTTTGGACAGAATTGACAAAATGTGCCTTGAATTTTCCTTGAATAATCTAGAAAAAAAACAGGAGCTCAACGTACCGTTACGATCCAACAATAATATATTGGAACAACTCAAGTCTCTTAGTTGAGTACTGTACTGTAGGCTTTAGAGCTACTACTAGTGCTTAGAGGATCAGAGAGATTGTTGTCTTGATAGAGACATAAACATAGGATGGGGGTTGGGAACCTTGTCTATAAGGAGGTTTCATCTCAATGTCTTCACACACTTTTCAATAGCTTCTTAATCCTCTCAGTTTTTCGATGCTTTCCAATCTTTTCACTTATAAATTAGGATGTCAAACATACTTTTTTTAAAAAAAAAAGAAGAAGAAGAAGAAGAAGCAGAAACCACTAAAAACAATTTTAATGGTTGTTTCATGCACATTAAAACCAATATAGTGACAAATGTAAACACGATACAAAGTCTCGGGCTTTCAAATGCTTAGTATAATCTGAAAGTTATAGCTATTATTTATATAATTTTGTGATCTGTGAATAGACATTCGAGCTCCTGCTTGCTTGCAGTTTGACATCTGCAAGTGTAACTATACCTACATATACCAGACATAGATTTAGTTTAGTGGTAGGGGGAAGCCCGAACAGAAAGTATGACACAAATAAAAAGGGATGAAAGTGCGAAAATTCCATTTCGCACATGAGCACCGTTGTCCATGTTGGCTCGGCATGGTGTGTACCATAGGAATCCCAGCATGTATCTACATACATACGTATGGATGGGGTATGTGACATGTAAAAGTGCATTTGAAAGGGTCTCTTCGAAATTGAACCATGACAAGGGGAAAAATGAAATTTTCTATGCTACGAGGTGACAATGCAACTTTTTTCAATGTCGAAAGAAAGTAAAATGAAAAAAAAAAAAAAATATACCGCGTTCAAAAAACATGTCATTCAGGGATGATGACAGACAACTACATTGAGAAGATAGAGCCCTGTGCATATGTATCTATCTATAGTGGGCTGAGCCAACCCTTGTAACTACTGTATTCATACTTCTATTCGATACCGAATTACAACGGTCCAATCCGTAGTACATACATTAAAAATCATTGAGTGTGTCGTGTCCTGACGCTCAGAGTACAAGTACATAAAAGGATGCGACGCATTGTGTACAAAGTCGGTGAGATTGACAGCAATCATATATTATTTTTTTTTGAATGGAAGAAGAAACGCTAGTACAGTAGTAATTGTGGAAGGGGCAATATTTATATATATTATTTTTTCCCCCTGTAAAACCCGAGCTTATTAAACATACAGATGTTGTACTAGTTGGTACACCTCACAAGTATAGAGATTGTGTCGGATTCTCTCGTAAATGAGAGGATTGCATGCATTTTAATTGTCAGATAGCTTGTCAAATGGTGACAATTGAAACTAACTGTAAGAGTAATTTCTACCGATTGTCACTGTGCAGTTCCCTCCCAACCATTGTCCATTTGGGCAGGAGTAATTGCATACTTGCATTATTACACTCGAGTGCTACCTCAGATTTCAGCCCGTACAGTACTGTTACCTACCACAAGGAATTGACTTCCTTTTTTTTTTTTCGTGAACACAAACTTTTAGGGATAGGAGCATATAAAGTCAGCTAAAAGAAATGATGATGTCTGAGCTTTTGTCTTCTTACTACCATCATCACGCTTATGGGATAGTTTGTAAAGTCTCAGCTTCACATTTTATATACAGATAGATACTAATACTACAGAGGCGGACAGCAAACACAATAGTTTCATGTATATTTTAAATATCTATCTATGTATATGGGGAGATAGATACAGTGACGGAGTGTCTGCTCATGTTGGAAATGTATCCTGGCGGAAAATCCATGCAGATGACACATTATCCCTCAACCCTTACTTACTTAGTATCTACTCCAACTCCAATCTTCATACTGAGGAGAGAAAGCTACCTACCATTAAAAGCAATGAGAGTTGCAAAAATAATCGTGAAAATTAACTACGATTGTCATGCCGCACACAACCACTTAACACACCTCTGAGCACTTTTGCAGATTTATCGTCAAATCAGTTTTTCCCTAAACGCTGCTCACCTCCAATTCTGGTCTGTATGGAATCCCTTAATGAACTCCTGTAGAAATCTTTCAAATTGTGGTGTACACACACTTCTCAATTTGATAGTTTGCAACCTAGTACTAAATAAAGCTGAGGCTTAGCAATAGATACACAAATAACAAACAAAAAACACAAATATGCCCTTATAAAACCTCCCCACTATTTTTATACAGTGTTTTTGTCATTTGTATTTTACTTGTTGGATTTTGTACCTATGTATGTATGCTTTATTGCCGTGCTTATAATAATCACATAACAACAAGGAAAATATCTTGAGAAAAAACTAAAGGGAAAATAAAACGTTCTCCTAAAACGTACGATCTCGTAAATATTTTAAATTAAATAAAAACCTCACTTTGGTGTTTATTGAACATTTTCACTAGGGAATGTTATCTTTTGAATAATTATTCGTAAGGACAATGTACATTTGAAGGAGGAATAATTATTGTGTTGAATGTTTATTCTACAGGAATTGTGGTATTACTTCTGACCAGCGCCATAGTTATTTCGGGTATCAGTGGAGAGAGCCCGGGGAAAGTAGACTATCGTCGTCAGTCCATCGATGATGATGAGGTTCACGATGAGGAAATTTTCACTGCCGTTGTTCAAAGTCTAAACCAGTGGCAGCAGCGGCGTCAGCACAAAGTGCAGAGCAATAGCACCACCAACGACACACATCACAGGTATTTACTTTCTGTCTTAAAAAATTGCTGAGATGTGCTAATTTTAATCTCATGTCTGACAGTTGAAGTATAACATTAATCAGTGTAAGCTTAGAGCCTTCATTTCCCTCAAAATTACAAGGCATATATAAAAGTGGAGATAATAAATTAATAAAATATCCCGCACGCTATTTATTATTGAAGCCTAAATATGAGCTCTTGTTTTCTTTTTCTATAGAAATAAGTAATTAATTATATCTGTATCAACCTCACGTTCCCTTTGATATAACTTCTGGTGTTTGTTTTCAAACTGAGACATGGAATTATTAAGCATACAATTATTGTTGTTTGTGGACATGAGAGTATGTAGTATGTACTGATTTAAGCCAGTCATTTATTTTCTATGGTAAGTTTCATTGACAGGATGCTAAATCATCATACACGGCTTGACCCACGTGCAAACAAGTAAATCAGGGATCCATAACAAAACAAACAAAGTTGATATTTTCCCAACCTTTTATCCTTTGTAATAATTATAGAACTACTGTGAAACCCTGTCTCTATGTATCTAAACTCTATTAAAAACATGGGGAGGAAAACATTTTGTTCCCTCGGATCGTGCAAGTGTAGTAACGGTAATTACATATGTTTGTTTATGTTAACTCTGGTGAAGATGAGTAGCACGTGCATGTGCTGCAATCCTCCTGAGCTCCACGGTACAAAGATCTCTAGTGTGGGGAACTCACTCACAATCAGCCTCGTGAAGCCTCTTTGTTTTTCTCTCCAAATGGTAAATAGTGCACGAATGGATGCATGCAAAGTGCTAAATAAACACATATGTACATATGTAATTATATGTAACCCTACAAACCTCCCCAGAAGTTCTCTTAATCTCAGGTAATTTTAAACCGGTAGCATCTCCTCCGGAGGGATTCACGTACATATAATTATAGGAAGTGTGAACCACTGGATTTTATTTAATTAATATTTTCCTTAATTATGACTTGAAGGAGCCCACTTGGAAGAGCATTAATTACTCACCACCAACCATACATTCCCTCCTACATGAGACTCAGATCCCACATTAGCCACTTGAGATAAAGAGAAACACGTTTGAGAATGGAAGTGTGGTTGAGAGATCTTTTTGCAGAAGCTCTCATAGCATTTCATATATTTAGCTGATTGTGAGTTGAGAAGATTTTAATGATAATTAAGACACTTGGTCTGCATGCTAATTTCTCTGAAACTATGTCACACTGTTCATAAATTAATTCATGTTTGTTTATTGTATGAGCCCAGTTGTCTCTTGTGTATTGTCAAAATTGTTTATGACTCTGATGTTCATGTTTTCTGTTCTGCTCCTGTTTTAGAGAAATTTTTGAGTGGCTTTCTGAGAATATATTGTAACGACACTGAAATCAAATGAGACTCTGTACCGTCAAGTCTGTGTACAGTATACAATGTACTGGTATAATTATATGTATAATTATACATACATAAAAGTTAAAAACTCACTATCACTATATCTGTATTGTACGGAGCAAGCTCTATGAGTTAAATTTTTGTGGTTTTCCTCAAGACACTATGAATGGGGCAGGAGAAGCATATTTACATACACATACTCTTTTGTGGTAGAGAGAAATGTCTTCATTAGACCGGAACAAATATTTTAATTAATTAATGCAGGAAGTTGAGCCTCATAATTGCTTCCATCCGTTGGCATGACTTATCCCTTCATCATAAACTCTTCAGAGTAAACAAGCCCATAAATAATGCGTTCAATATGCAGGGTTCCTTCAGACAGAGACAAAAAAGCTCATGTGTAGAAATTGATTTGGAAATTATTAGTATCTTATTAAAAGATTTTTATCAAAGCTTTGCATTGTATGACGTCCTAGTAGGGCAATCAGTTATATTTGAACAATTGTTAGATAAATACGAAAGCTTTGACAGTCCTGCAGTTTTGTCTTAAGTTCTAGAATTGATTGAGTACATTTTGTCATTTGGTTAATTAAATTCTAGGGTAAAAAGGGACGAGGAAATAGTCTGTTACGGGGAATTAGGCTGCTTCCGAGATGAAGGACCCTTTGATTACCTGGACATGTTACCCAGTCCCCCGGAGGAAATCGGGACTAAATTTTTACTCTTTACTCGTCAGAATCGGCAGGTTCCGGAAGTATTTTCCTACTTCAATTTCACATCCATGTATGGATCCTATTTTAATTCAAGTATACCCACAAAAGTCATTATCCATGGGTTCGGATCAACCTGCAATCGGATCTGGGCTTCGGAGATGCGACTGGCTCTCCTCTCTGTGGTAAGTCTACAAATTTAAATACATTTTTAGATTCTTAGCTTTAGCTAATTATATGCACGACAATCCATGTACACAGTCAGTATGAGAGGAAATGAAGGGACAGCGACCAGCTCAAGCAGACAATGAGTATGTATGAATTTGTGATGTAGTGTAGTTGCAAACAAACATGATCTTAAATATTGACATCCGCCGTATCATCCAAGCTAGTGAGGATTGTGATAGTTGTTATAGATCTGCTGATAACGGACGGCGCCGACCCTCATCGATGAGGCTTGATTTCCATTATAATTTACCTCTTTAATTCAATGCATTAATGAGGTTTTAGCTCAATAAAATATAGTGCGTGCTGGGGATGAGTCAAAGCTCTGTGAGTCGGTTAAGTTACTGTCAAGAGTAAGGCTGAAACAATGCTATCACGTTCGACCTGATTTCCAACAAAAGAAAAATCCTCTGTTTTTCTATAATGACTTTTTCCATGTTATCTCCTCACGTTGAGTCACTTGTTTGCAAAGGAACAAGCACACAACGTATAGGTAATGGGAGAAATACATATGTAATTTCCAACTCGCTCAAAAAAAAACGGACTCATTCCTGTAAAAAAAAAAATAACAACAATGCAGGAGACCTAGGGAAAGCACGCATAAAAAATGTAGCAAATACACAGAAGTCAAGGGATGATCAAGGGACGAGTCTCAACATCCCATACCTTTCATTGTCCGCTGGCTTAACTACACCAAGATACATATTGTCTGGGCTGTCCAACTCTAGTTACTAGAGTTTACACTATATTTATTGCAATTAAAAAATGACTATATGTGATTAGCTTCGTAACAGAGTAAATACTAAAAAAAAAAAAAATTAATCAAAGTGGCATATGTACATCTCTCTTCTGGTTTGTTTTTCCTTAATTGACTCAGTGAGAATTTCCTGCAATGAATTTATAGCTGCTCCGTCTCACTTCCTTATATATATACAGATGTGCTACTTATCTGTCCCATGGATGCAAATGACGGGATGGGAGAAAAAAAAATCCCTTGATGCGGAAATATATTTTTAAATTCTTTGTCACAATGCTTAATTTCTTTTATGTGTGGATATAGATAATATATCAGTGTATGGACATGGACATTGGAGTGGGCTCTCCAAGGTGCTTGAGTAAACACACACATGATGAAATTACAGCTTGAGGAACAAATAACAAACTTTCGCCTGACTGTCACAAAGTAGTACATATGTACATATGTAATCTCCTCTATATATTTGCGTCCCCTTCTATTAAACAGATGTTCGGCTGGGGTACATGGAGGGATTGATTCTTAATAACTATACCTTGGGAAAAAACCAGAATCAATCTAGGTCTGCATGGTTTGACGTGCTGTTCGATGAGTCTCCTCTTTACAATTAGCCTCCCATTTTTAGTATACTCATCCGGTTAAGCCGTGTGAATAATTAGGGTTGAGCACACATACAGAAGCCTGCAATTTGAGAGGGGTGAAGTGTCGAGGAAACTATTAATTAACAGGGGTTAAATTGTTGATAATTATATGTATGTATCAAAAAAAAAAATGTTTTTTTTTTAAATTGTAACACTCATGCATTTATTCTGTTCAGGTGGAATGTAACGTAATATGTGTGGACTGGGAGAATGGGGCGGCAATGCCAAATTATGTGAGAGCTGCCGTTAATACAAGGCTTGTGGGGAAACAGGTGAGTGATTTTTTGGTTGGGCTCCCAATCAGCCTTTTACTACAATTTCCTTCAAATGTAGAATATATCTTCTCCTCGGTGTGATGAGAGATTGAAGAGACATATGTACATAGATATTATGTGTGGGAAGGAATTAACAGACATTAAATTAGCTCTTGTTCCTGTGACTACAGTAAGGTTTAGTAGGTCTCTGAGCACTACTCTTTCCTTTAGGGTATAGATACTTGTCTCTGTAAAAAGACTTGTTCTGTTTTAACAAGTATCATTTTTAACTCTGTACTTCACTTATGGAGTTGGTACAAAAATATATGTCTCCCCATCTCCCTCCTCAACAATAAGGAATGAGTAAAGAGCGCGTAAAAAGTGAAACGCTTCTCCTATTTATTTACTATGTACTTTTTCCTCTCTTCTTCAATGATCCTCTATGTATGTACATACATACATACTGTATGTAAGTGACTCCTATCTCCTTTTTGCCTGTTTCTCTTTACTACACCCAACCTGTAGTGTATGAGTAATTACTGCAAGTGTGTGGGTATACAAAGTATCCCCTAGATAATGTGTCATGAGAGAATAAAATAGAAATTCCGTTTAACGTATTTATTTATGGCTATTGCATTTTGTGTAATCAGTAATGCAAGGCCATTGCTAATTATTCTGGTGTTCCTCCTGCTGTAGTACTATTCCTTCTTGTACAAATTACGTCCCGTGAAACAAACACACATGCAAAGTTCCCCACTTACACACACACACACACACACACACAAACACAAGCACACACACACACACACACATACACACACAGACACGGACTCCAACTAACCTATATACTTATACCTTGTGGTGGAGTCGTTGTCAGTTGTTTGTTTAGAAAATTGTAATTACCACCTTTCGAAAAGTAAAATTGCTAAACAATTTGCTCCAAGCCACTTGCCCCATTGTTATTATCATGTGTGCTATTAATACATATGAAGCAGGTTTGTGTCTGTACGAGTGAACTAATTTTTAAATGCGGATTCTCCATTTATGCATAATTACATAGATATGTGTAGCTCCCCTCACTGGTTATTCCTTTACGCAATAGCATATTAATCACCCGTGTTCGCTCTTCCTTTGCTCACCATGCCATGCACAAAAACTGTAGTGCGTCTTCTTTTGGCAAAGAAACTAGTTTTCCCCTTGTGGAACTATGTACATACATATGTCATAATATACATACAAACAGAGTCCACCTCTAAAACGACCTAACACACTTGCATCTAATTGGCGGAAATAATCATCCATTTTAGCAACCAGTGATGTAATGAGACACCAGCCCTTTCCGGCTGTTTAACCCAATTTAGCCCAACATTATTATCTGATAGAGCTGATAGTCCCAAGACCAGGGCAGACCATTGTGAGAAAAAATTGAAGGAAAATTGGTCCTAATACCACTCTTTTACAACGACTTGACGCATGGAAAATTCAATGGGGCGGGAAATTAAATGTGTATAAAAATGGGCTGGCTGGCTGTTCAATTTACTCAAGGAAAGTATTCAACTGAGGCGTTTTCAATCCCATGGTTAGTATGTTAGTGTCTTAGTATGTGACATTATATAAAGTTGAGGGGAGAAAACTAGACCGGCACCATCCTAAATGGCTCAAACACTGATTTAGCATTAAGGACTTACTGACCGTAGCAAAATTAATGGACAGCATCACTTACTTTGCACGCACACTTCTGTATGCGTACTTATTACAATTGGAGATATACATTACGATCATATGCCGATTCGTACATACATAATTACATACATACATAGCCACAATATAATTATACATACCTGGCATTTTTAATGATTGGCAGACAGGATCGAGACTGGTGTAGCTCGTCCAATCAGTATTTACTTGTAGTACCATCCCAACTTAAATACAGATAGTTGAATTATGAATTTGTTGCTTAACTATGGATAGATATATACAGCCCAGATTTCCTTACTCCCCTCGTAATGTAACTGTCATAGATATACTTATTCGTAGCTTCAGCCATGTATTGTATATGTACATATAATTCCTATAGGTTTGACTAGTAGAGCGAACGATATATGTATCACAGGAGTAAAAAATATTTTTTGCAACGTTCCTTTATTTGCTCTAAGATATTGCATGTGCAAATGTATGTACTTATACTTATACACTGTAGGAGTAGCACTGTCTTGCTTCACTATCTGTTCATAATAATTTGACCAAGGATGCGGATCCTCCGTATAAACAACAGCTTCCAAAATCGTAGAAACTCATCAAGATGATAATGGTCAGAGAGCATATCTGTGGGTATTTGTGTACGGTTAGTGAAGTGCGTACACGCAGAGATTCTTGTCAGTTATCGCTACTTTACTCATCCTAACATCTTTATTTTGAAGTGTGCTCACAAACATGTAGGACTTCTTGGGTGGAGCTAGAGGCCGTTATCTTCGGAAGAACGCCTGAATTGAGATGTTAGAGGGCAATTAATGTCCACAGCCTATGTTCAAATAGGTATTTTCATGATGGAGAAAGTATAAAAATGTCAGCATTTGGAAACTCATCGTGACAAACCTCATTGCTATGTTTTCTTTCCTTACCGCGTCCTTACCCCATTCTACAGTAGACGTCTGGTATACCTATACCTGAGGCCCTTAAAAGGAAAGAGAAGGAAAATGGTTAAATTAACTCGGAGCGTGTCATCAGTTGTCAGTGGGATATGTTGAGGCTGGGAATGGCTCTGTTTGGACGCTTTTAATAATGAATGGATTGGGGTGTTATACACAGGTGGCCCTCCTCATCCTCTGGCTGAATGATCATGTTGGAAGCCGTACTCAAGACTACCATTTAGTTGGCTTCAGCCTCGGTGCTCATGTGGCCGGTTTTGCTGGTCAGGAATTGAAAAACTTGAGTCGAATTACTGGTAAGTGAACTTATCTACATGTGCTAATGTACTAGCACCACTTTTTCACCTTATGTAGTCTCCTCCAAGTGAGATTGCAAAAAAAAAAAAAAAACAATTGGGATATATTAAGTATCTATATAGTCTCAACTATTTTCTACCTTCAAGCTGCTATCAACCCAGCAGTTTACAATCCAAGAGTTTAAGAGAGCATAATGACTTGATGAAGTTGATCATCACTTGTGTCGGTAATTGTGTATCTTTTTAGTGCCTAATCAATTGAATTGTCTTCATAAATAAGGAAAATGCTGCTGAATCATGGCAAATCCAATGTATAAGTACGTCTACGCTCCTATCTATTATCAAGGACTGGTTGACTGGAGAGGGCAATCATGAGCATACTGTATTTTTTTTAGTTTGTCGCTTTTGTGAGGATCAAAAAAATTTCTCTTGATGATTTTTTTTACTTGGGAATTACCAATGCAATCAAGTGAGCGTTCCTTCAAGAGTGACTTTTTGTGAGCTCTGTGCAAAAAAAAACTTATTGTTATGGATCAGCACAGACAGTACATACTAGGACTTAGTAATACATTTTTCCCGTCTGGGAGGAATCCATTGGCACTACACAGTAGGTTCAAGCACATATGCAATTATTTTACATGGACGTATTTATGCAGTCATTACAAGTTGAATATCTACTGTTCTAACTTGTCTTTAGTTTAGAAGGTAATTTGAATGAATGAATTCTGGTAGTCGTTCTGTAGGTTCTAGAACATGAGTGTTTTTTTTTCCCTCAAGTTTTTTCTCCTGTCCGAGTGACCAATTAAATGACCAAACCGCTCAGTCAGTCAGTCAGTCACTCAGTCAGCAGGGCAGTAGTGTGACCACAAATCATCCTTCCCACAAAGTATACATAAGTGATTTGGAAGGAGTTAAGGCCTTAAACAGGATTAAGCCGCCGTTTCAAACGTGGACTAAATGCAGATGATCTGATAGGGAACTATCACTTTGGAGGGATTGTAATGAATTGTATGATTTTCCCCACATCATGTATCCAGCAAGTCCATCAAAAAAGGGTTTTTCTCGTTCTAACGTCCCATTATATGACATGCACACCCAAGGCGTGCTAATAGTACCAGCATCTGAGGAATGAAACATGTCTTTCTGGAAATTATAACGCGACACTTTTGATTTGTAGCAAATACTAGTCTCAAACACCTTGTCCTTCTTGTTTACAAGGCCTTTACATATAACATCAATTTTAGTATTCGGTTTGCATTATACCTATCCTTCCCTCTTAACAATTTTGATGGATATCTTCTATGACATCTTCACACTTCTAGTTTTATGACTCCTGCAATATTTTTTTGGGCTGCAGTTGAGTCAAGTGATTTATTTAAAATTTAGAGAAAATTTGTGAACATGTTTTGAGAGTTTATGGAAGGAACATACATAAGTTGAACTATGAAATTTTAAATCGTTAATTGACCTAAATTTATCTGGATTTTTTTTTCAGGCCTAGACCCGGCGGGACCATTATTTGAATCGTATGACTCTAAAGTACGGTTGGACACAGAAGGTAATGAGTATGATTAATAATTACACATACATATGTAGATATGTATAGATGTGGTTAGATTTTTAGTGAATTGATGTGAAAAAATTGAGGATAATTTTCAATCATTTGTCATGATTTGTATCTGTATATTTATGATCATGGGAAATAATTTTGTTCACGTACAGATGCACTTTTCGTTGATGTTATCCACTCAAATGGGGATTCTCTATTGATGGGAGGACTGGGGTCTTGGGAACCAATGGGTCATGTAGACTTCTATCCCAATGGAGGTCGAGTTCAAAAAGGCTGTTCAAATTTGTTCCTTGGTGCTGTGCGAGATTTCTTGTGGTGTAAGTGCATCATATCATGCAATAATATTATTAGGATATTCCATGAGCATCTATGTATGTATGTAGGTACGAGGTTCTTATCATTTTTGCAAACATGCAAATGTTTACTTGTGTATCTTCCTCATTGCCCTTGGGATATATAACATTTCATGGATTTTAGATATTAAGGCCAAAACAAATGTTTTATGATTGACAGATTAAAAATGCTATTTAAATAAAAATAAAAAAGTTTTTATTGAAATTTTATTAATTATTGCTTAAAAATTTTCCAGCTGCTTCGGATGGAGATGGACGAAGTTTGTGCAATCATAGGAGGGCGTACAAATTCTTCACGGAATCAGTCTCTCCCCGTTGTCCATTCCCAGCCTTTAGTTGTGATAGTTATGACAAATTCTTGACAGGGAGTTGCTTCACCTGGGATGTTCAACACTGTGGTAACATGGGTTACTACGCGGATCAACTTCCACATGGGAAGAAAGGGATTTTATATCTTGTGACACGCGAGGATGAACCATTTTGTGGTGAGATTTTTTTTTATTTTGTTCCATCTCAACTGGATTTTAATTTAACACGGCGGTCACGGCTATTCCTACATCTTATCCTTCAAACAACTTCGTACAGTACAGGATAATTTCTTTTTAACTTGCTTCTTGCCCATTCACTGCAGCATTTACTGGTTGTAAGGGAATACCTTATGGTTTCCATTGGTTGCAACCGGAAAGAAAGTTGTGTATTGGAGTAGACTCACATGCATACTTAAATGCTGTTTGTGCATGAAATGGTTCACTGAAAATGTTCACAAGTTTATTAAATCGCATATTAAATGTTGTATTGAAGTCATAATAAATAAACGTGGCTTTCACCATTCCGTGCGTAGCCAATATATGTATGAGTCACAAGACTACGGTGTGCTCTCAATTTCCGCTGGTTCTTTTGAGCCCCCTCACAGTCATTGAGTACTTATATACCCAGTTACAGTAAAATGCGTGAAATTTTTGTGGAAGCACGAGTTGGCTCAAGACCAGTGCTACTTCCTTATATTTTTGAGCGAACAAATACTAACTACCATTCCATGCCCTATGCAGTTTTTCCCAAGTTGTTTCAATCCACATTTATAGCTTGGACAGAGTGTAGAGATGCAAGATATGTACATACGTATTTATGTATAAAAACTTAATTTCTACCGTTACTGCAGAGAAATCCATTTGAGATCATTCTGGTTTTTGTCAACTTTGAAAAGAGTCAATTACTCTGTCAATGTGAGTGAGGAGTCACAACTGTTGAGTTGAGAGCTACGAATTGATATGACTAAAGAAAAATAACACTTATAGGAACATCAGTCGATAAATATTTTACGAGTATGTCCCTTGTCATTGATTATATATAGTTGCTTCATACCGCTCGTAGGTCAAGGTTGAATGCCTGTGACAAGCAATCGTACTTACTTATGCAATTTTTGTCTTAACTTATTACTAACTGTTTGGTTGACCTTTCTATTGTTTGCAGCCAACCAGTTCCGTATTACAATTGAAAGCAGTCCAAGCCCTGCACCAGTCATTACATACGGAGGTCTTGAATCCATCCTTATTGGACATGATTTTATCAACGAGACATTCCTCGTGACACAGTAAGAATAGTAGATAGTCATTATGTAAAAACTCAGTATTAAACTTGATCTGGTATTTCTGTGTGTGTGTGTGTGTGTGTGGGAATTTATTGTTCTGTAGTGTTACGACAATGCATTTACAGTATATGTTCAGACGTAATAAGTATATCTACATAAATGAATATAACCATACCAGCTAGTCATTATACCAGTAGTAACCTAGACCCTGGTGACTCAATTTGGCACACGATAATATTACTACATATAAGTAGATACTTGTAGATATGTCAATTATTACAGCTGAAACCTTATCTATGTATGTATCAAAGTATGTCACCTAAAAAAAATTTCTTTTTCACTTGTCCCTCCTTACAGAACCGTGAAGGATAATATGGTAGCTGGAAGCGTGTTACAGAGACTTGTCGTTGCTCACCCTGCATTAGCTGACCCTGCCAAAGTTCAACTTAAGTATACGGCCTATAATGGCTGGCTGTACAGTGGCATTTCTAGATGGAGTATGGATCGTCTTATCATTACAAACGCTTATGGCAAGAGGTATCGTACAATTATAGTACTTCAAAATTTTACGCCATGTAGAGGGAACAGAAATTAAGTGTTAGTTCACTAATTGCTAGTACTTGAATAATTATTATAACAATAATAATTTCTTATTTCTCAGTTGGAGTTTCTGCTCTCGCGGACTCTTGCTACCTTCAGGAATACCTGTAACGGTCACACTATCACCCGGAGTTTGTATCAATGGCTACCCAGGTGGTAATGGCTTAATGAATCCAAACCGACCGATGTACCCGGCATACCCGTATGAGAACTACCCAACGGTAAGGATACTCTCTCGTCTTAAAATTGTTTTCTTTTATATTGTTTATTAATTTGCAAATATAGTTAACCATCAAATTTTAACTTTATAAAATTAACGATAATTATTTGTGTCCTCACAGCAGCCAAGCGACAACAATGCCCTTCAGATCTCCCAACATGGCACAGAGAACAACACAATTACTTCGACAAACCTCCCAGGAAACAATAACTACGGTCCTATGGAGATGAACACTGACCTGGACATCGATACTTCGATGAAGCCTCCTCCAGTAGTGACTCCCCCGAATGCCAATCCTCAAGATGAAATCGGGCCGACGTATCAACTTCAAGCAACGGAGGTAGACTGGTCGCAGTGGCAGCCTCTGTCACCCAGTCCAGCCTTATTGGCAGGAATGAGTAATCATCACAATATAAAAAATAATAATAATATCAACAACCCCAACAAAGATAATGTTATTCACGACAATTTCCACGACAATAAATTCGAATTCACTGGAGGAACACCTGTAGAGACGTATCCTCCAGTAATGATCGACGAGTACGATGACGATCCCACATTACAACAAAGTGCAGTGGTGGCAGACATGGAAAATATGACCCTAACCCCTGAAGACGAGGGAACTACGGAGAGCGAGATCGTACCAACGGAGATCCCGGATTCACAGGGAGCAAACACCTCGACAGAAATTTCAAGTACCAATACAACAATGAAAGTGTCAGAGCATGTTAAAATCCGGATTTGTCACATGGTACCCTCACAGGGGAATGACAGCTTCCATGGTGACTCAAATGATTTTGGGGATGGTAGAAAGTTATCCTGTGTGGACACGCCAGCAAGTAGTGCTACTCAAGTCATTCAACCTCTTCCAATTTTGACTGATTTGGAGGATAAAAGCCCAATGACCAACAACGATTTGAGAGCAAATGGCAATCCCGAGGAGGTAATTTCAGCCACTGCGGAGAATCCAGAGGCAATACGAAACGAACTTCTGAATTCAATACCCGTACCTCCTCAGTCATTTTGGACGGCGATGCAGCATAATAACACGCCAAGTACAGTGTATCAACACCAAGGGGCAGACCCTGATGTTGTACTACCCCCTCATTTACAATACATTCTACAACAATTGGACAGCCAAGGTTTTGGACCCAAGTCAACTTCCATGCAGAATAATTTCCGTCACAGTGGAAACAAAAATCGAGGCCTCATTCCATCTTCAAGGGCTTTGAAACCAAGACCGGTTTTTCTCTCAAGTCGCCGTCAAGCTAAAACAATTGATGCGCCTGTTGCTCCTATTGGAAATAGTCCAAATAGCCAAAATAACAATAATAATAACCACAATAATAACCACAACAACAACCATAATTTAAATGCACCGCCAAACCTGATGGGTGGTTCCATGATGGGACCCATTCTGGGACCTAACCCTCACCCAGGACACCATCTTCTAGATGGGAGGTTCGGCTCTCCTCAGCAACCACTAATGCACGGCCATCATGTGACAGTCGTTGGGCCACCACCTCCTCAACTGCAACCTCAAATGGCCCAGTCACAAGGAATTCCAAGCATAATAGTTGCCCCAATTGTACATGGGGAAAGTAACAAGAGGTCCTTTGCACGTCGTATTCCTGGACCTCCACCAATTTTACCAGCACCTATGCAAGTTCCCAATCGTGCTACCCCAGGGCATAATCCTGCCTCACCGCAGGCAGTGCCACCTATGCAGCTGTCAAAACCTGGCTTAGGGAATGGCCACAACCAGAATGTACATAGTATTAACCTCCAAAACCACGGTCATGGGCCTGGAATGCACCTAAACGCCCAACCAGCAGCATCCTTTGTTACCAAACATAAAGGCGGGTATTACTTCGTCCCTTACTACGCCTTTGACCGCCCTGCAATGCTTATTCCCCGTCGGATGGTGGGCACAAACAGACGGCCACTCCCATCCCCCCCACCCAATCCTGGACATTTAATACAATTACCCCCCGTCAATGTTGGTAGTCACAACAACCTTGTCACAGCTCACGGTGGCAACGTCGTCAACCCCCAAAATAGCAACCATGCGAACCCTCACAATCCCAACAGCAACAACGTTAACAATCATAATGGTAACGTCCTGAGCAGTCAAAATAACAATGTTGGCAGCAGCCACAATCATAACATCATCAGCAGTCAAAGTAGCAACGTGGTTAATAACCACAATAACAACGTCGCCAATGGTCATAACACCGTTGTCAACAGTAACATTGGCAGTGGTCATGTCAATAACAACATACCCAGCGGTCATAACAACGGCCACAATAATAACATCGCCAGCGGTCACAACAACGGCCACAATAACAACATCGCCAGCGGTCATACCAACGGTCATAATAACAACATCCCCAGCGGTCATAACAACGGTCATAATAGCAACATCCCCAGCGGTCATAATAACGGCCATAATAACAAGGCTAACGGTCGTAGCAATAACATGGTCAACAACGTAGCTAACGGTCGTATCTCCAACGTTGCCAATATCAATATGAGTAACGGCCATAGTCATAACGGCATAAACAACAACATGGCTAACGGCCTTCATAATAACCTCGTCAATAATAACCGGGCCAGTGGTCACAACAACATTATCAGCAACAACATGGCTGCCAGTGTTAATACTCCCGCCATCAGCAACCTGGCTAACAGCCATAATACCAACGTTGTTAGTAGTAACGGTAACGTTGTTGGGAGCAATCAGGGGAAAAATAACATTGTCAATCATGGAAATGCCGCTGTCAGCAGTCATACCAATAACGCTGCTACCAACCTCAACCACAACGCTGCCAGTGCCCATAATAGCAACGTTGCGAGTAATCCTAGTACTACCAATGTTGCCAACAAATATAATAACGTTGGCAGCGCTCAAACTAGTAATGTCGAAAGCTCTCACAATATTAACACCGTCAGCGGTCACAGTACTAATAACATGGGGAAGGACAACCCCGAGAATAATAGTAAGTCAGTGAGTCCGATGGGAGTCTCCGGAGGGAAGCAACAGTATTATGAAGATTTCGCTCCCCGAGGACTGAACAGTGGTCCGTCCACCCATGGTACTAGTAATAGCAGACCATCCATTACAATACAGTGATACTGCATTTTGTTGTTGAATTTAAAAAAAAAATACACAAGTTGCCATTTTATGTAAGAAAGGTCAAATGTTTTTACAACAATTGTTTCCTGCAGCTTTACAAATGATAAAAATATTGGTGATTGTTGCTTTAAAAAAATGTACCTGTTTTTGTAAATGTATCTAAATGTTTATTTTTGATGACGACCATGTTGAAAGTACATAGTAATTAATAGTAGTGTTAAAATATTTCCGAGATAAGGTCCCAACTAACTGTTTATGTTTATAGTCTCTTTATAGATTTTATATATAATTTTATCTAAAAATGGGTTTATGAGACAATTTTCCATTGAAAATTTGGTGAGTGATGTCTAATTTATTTTTTTGCGTTATGGCCTTTGAGTGTACATGTAAGTTATTTTGATTAATAAAGTCTAGGTATTTTTGTATACGTGGAAAAACCACTTAATTTTGGACAATCCTAACATCACTGATTGAGGTTATTCTTCAATAATTATTCTTATGCATAATCAAGTTTATTACAGACATATTCGCTACTTCTCCATTAGCACCAGAATGTATCAATGGCTGTTTGCAAAAGATATGGGAGCTCATTTTAATTTGAAGCAATACTTCATATTATGTATTTACAAAATGTGATCCTAATATCCAACGTAACTTCCTATTGTTCTAACAAAAGTCATTTATGCAAAATACGAAAATGAAAATGTCAATTGTTCTGCCTATGAAACAAGACGTCCTATTGCTCTTGTCATTGCAACATTCAAAACATCAATTCAGCAAACGAAAACACTCATATGGATTGAAATTATACGAATAGGGAGGCAATACAAAGCAAGCTCTTTCCTTCAAGTCTCAGCCAATCCATGTATACCTTTGGGAAAGTTTTTTATGAAATTTAGCTGGAACACTACTTCCAGAAACATCAGCTCCTATTCTGCCTGTCATGGCTATATGAGGCTTAAAATTGGGGAAAATATAGCAATGGTCCAGATAGTTACAAGATTTTCTCTCTTTGGCTTCATGGCTCTCTCACTATCTATGATTCAGTCCAGCTCTTCGAAGGAAGTCAGTAACACGAGTCAAACTATTAGTTTCTATTTGGAAATAAGGTGAGTTTGTACTCGACTTACAAATTAGAGCGACTATTAACTTTATGATGTTAATTCGGATGTTTCCGATTCTATGGTTCTATAGTAATATACTAACAAATTTCAGGAAAGAAACTCATAACAAGCTGAAAAAAGTGGACTTGAACCATTTGGATGAGCATGAAAAACATATTAAAGCTGACTCCACCTGGTATTTCAGTTTTCATGGCTGGGGTGGATCCGTTAAAGACAGCCCAATTCTGCCGAACATGGTTAAAGGTAATTATAAAAACACCCTGACGACTTTGTACAAACCATATAACTTATATATACATATACATTTCAATTACAATTATTCTCGTAGCTCTTCAAAAGTCAAGGGACTGCAATATAGTTCACGTTGATTGGAGTTATCTTGCAAAACCATGGTATGGAATAGCAATAGAAAATATCAAAATAGTAGCGGAATATGTCGGAGATGCCATCAATAAAGTTAGTAAGGGAGGAAAAATTGGCGAAATGAGGATTCACTTGGTCGGATTTAGTTTAGGTGCTCAAGTCGTGGGATTTCTAGGGAAGTACATGCAAGCGAAGTACAACATGAAACCCTCACGTATCACAGGTATACCAAATAATGTAGTGACGGGAAAGGCAGTTGCAATTTATTCTACGCTTGTCTCATTATTCTTGTTGAAAACTGTATTTACGTATGCACAGAAATTTTATCCTAAAGAATCTAGTGATTTCCGGTTAAAATCATTTTTAACCCACAATACCAGTTCAAAGAGTAGTCACATGAATTTAATTGAAAATATGCACATACTGTACATTATTAGTGATTATTTATAATACGGTCACATAGCGTTAGATCCAGCTGGACCAGGTTTCAACCACGTCGAACCGTACGAAAGGCTCGATAGTCAAGATGCTCATTACGTCCAAGTAATTCATACCTCGGGGAAGAGTCTTGGAATTTGGGAGCCGATCGGTCATGTTGACTTATATTTAAACGGTGGTAAAGCCCCGCAGCCAGGATGTAAGGGAAACAAAGCAAATGGTACTAATTTAAATTTGGAACATAAATTCAAAATGTTTTTACGTAATTTTAATCCCGGAAACCTTTAGTTTTTTCAGGTGCTACATGCAGCCATCAAATGTCAAAAAAATTATTCGCTCAATCCATGCAAAACATTGACACTGGTATTAAGTGCACAAGTTGGAAAGAGTTTGAGGCAGGAGAATGTTATGGTTCCCAAACTAGACAAACTTGCTTGCTGGGATTGGAAGACCCAAAATGGTAAAAAGAAATGGGTTGTATATAATTTCGAGCAGTATAATAAAATTTGTACCGTAAATTACTTGAAGTGTGATTTTTTTTAATAGCCCGGAAGGAATTTACAACGTAACGATGCTATTGGCCACGGAAGTTAATAATAACAATATATAGATGTGGTCATTAGCTCTGTGCCCATTGATGGAATGACCATTACATTTTATTTTGAAATTAAAACCTTTCATTTATATTTTACGATAAAATGTTGGCCTTCTTTTAGAGATTCATACAATCATAATAGTTATTTACGCTCTGCAGGAATTCATCAATTAGATATAGTAAATGGAACGAGCGTTAATACATGAAGACGCACAAGTAGTTATTAATAAATATTGTTCGATGTTGGACATTTTTATTGTCGCTTGTAAAGGTACACAAATTAGGAAGAAATTTAATATTTATTCGTGCTTACGTACTACTAATGTACATACACGTTACTTGCATGTAGTTTTCTGTGTAAGTAAAGTAGACCATAATCTGAATGTACATATGCACTGCATGTACCATTTACACTGTATTGGACAAACACTGAGACCAATTTCCTTCTTCACCGATGATATGTCACATTATTTTATAGTTAGAAAATAAATACACAAGACAAATCCTTGTAAAGCATTGGATTTCGACTCTAATAGAAATTTTGCGGAAATAAAATATTGAATGCTTGATTTTAAATTCAATATAATTATTTGGGTTTGGAGCATTTGAAAAACTCATTAAAAAAGTTTATTTCATGACACAATGGAATGCTGAAACATTAAGACAGCGGAATGGGGAGAATTTAACTATAAAATGTTTCCCTGCTGTTTTTTAGAACTGTAACAAGATTTCTCTTTGATCATGGAATTCTGGGTCACCAAACAAGTTGTATGTATTATCTTTATAATAACATGCCAAATTATTTACCCTTCTTCGTCGGATAAAATAATGCGGAGGAATCGCCGAGGAAATATTACTTACCCTACAGTAATGAAGATCAAAGACCTAAACAATCTAAACAATACTATTACGGTGCACATGGAAACAAATCCTGGACGTACTATAACTCCGGATTCAGCAACCAGTTATTACCTTGCAAAGAAGTAGTTTATTTTCAAATATTTATAAATTATTAACTTCAAACATATGTGAATTTACAATCCTTTACAAATAGGTATTTGTGAGACTGTGGCTTCATTTTGATACATTTTACTATTTCCTTAAAATATATGTATTTAAAATTATCCACAAAATATTCCAGGGATGTATGTAATTCCAAAGATGTTGACAATTTCTGTACGTCTTTGTGATACATTTCCAATTATGTATTCCATATATTTTTCCCACTCTAGAGGTCAGGCTCCTGTAAAAATTGACTTGGTAAATTTACAACCAAGTAATGGGGACATCACTCCAAATGAAACGTGGTACTTTGGCGTACATGGTTGGACAGGAAGTTATAAATTCACTCCACTTGTCCCCGAACTTGTGACAGGTGTGCGTGCATAGTACTAAACGAAATTATGCAAACCAGAATATTTTATTTAAATATTAAATTTGTGGTAGAAATTCATAACCACGGGCCTGCAAATGTTATTCTGGTTGACTGGGAGGACGGAGCTTCCAATTTATACTACCCTACGGCCGTGCAAAGTGCGAAATTAGTCGGGTCAAAAGTTGCGGACGTCATTAACAACCTGGTCAAGGCAGGAATTGCTCAACCCAATAAAGTTCATTTAATAGGTTTCAGCTTGGGAGGCCATGTGGTGGGATTTATTGGAAAGAGTCTTTATTCAAAATACAATTGGAAACCAAAGAAAATCACAAGTTTGATTCCTCATAATTACAAATATATGTCACATATAAATCTCAAGTAGTTTTGATTAATTGTCAGTTGAGACCGAAATTTTTTCATAAGTCTTTACATGCAACTGGTATGTTGGGGTCTCTGTACTGACATATTGCTGTAGGTATTGACCCGGCTGGCCCAATGTACGACGATAACCCTTCAGATGACAGGCTTGATTCTAAGGATGGAGAGTACGTTGAAGTTTTCCATACTTGTGGGGATCAGCTCGGCTTTTGGAAACCCGTTGGTCATGTGGATATTTACGTAAATAGAGGGCTTTCATCACAACCTCCTTGTGGACTTTTGGATGATGTTGGTGGTAATTTTTGTACTTATTTAATCACTGATTTTTTTTATTCCAAATATTTGGGCCAATGCAAATGCACATCTGAAATGGTAAAATCACACTATATTAAATGGATTTAGCCGTTAGGACTTACTGACGTAGATTTACATACTTTTTACCTATGTACATATTAGGATCCTGCAGTCATCAGTTTGGCAAAACTGTGTATGGGAAGTACACCCACCTCCAGATGAAGGCCTATAAATGCAAGAGCTTCCATGACTTTACAAAAGGGCGCTGTGGGGATGATATCAATCAAGCGTGTGAAGTGGGGTTCAAATATTCCCAATGGTAATTGAATTTCTAACGTTGCACTACTGGTCTTCTATAAATGATAAAACAATTTGTTAAGCTTTAAATGAATTGTATATTCCAGCTCTGAAGGCGTCTACCACCTCAATACAGAACTTTATTTCAAATGAAGAAATTGAATCCCTTGTTTGAACGTTTTTTGCACACGATGGACACCATTTGGGAGTATTTTTGATCTTTTCCTAAACTGTGTCATTATTGTTCAAATGTACCTATGTATATATAGTTTGGTGATAGGATGGTACAGCCTATTTTTAGCGCAATACAAAATAGTTCACTGTATAGAATAAATTCCATGGTGTCACCACCTGAGCTGAATCTAATCAAATAAAGTTTTTTTGCAAGCCCTTTCTAAAATATTATAACATTTGTTGACCCTGTTATTCTTGCGCTTATGACAGTAGTTGAGTATACAGATGTTGGTAGCACATAAGGAATATGTATGTAGATAGTTTTTTTTTCAGCATTTTGATTTATTAGGGCAAACTGTTGCCTGAAATCGAATTAAATTTGATAATTTCTTACCTGTATTTATAATTGATGCAAACCCAATTAATATTACCCATTACACATGTACAATAGCAAATTTTTTTAATGAATTTCCTTGGGTTGCTTATCAGCATAATAATCTCGTATGACTTGAGATCCATTTTGATTTGGTTTGAAAAATGTTCATGTGCGTACAAATTTCAATTCCTTCTTTCTTAAGATTCAATTCAGTACATACCACACATAATAATAACTGTGTAATTATTATAGAATATCTAAGTGCAAAAGTTGTCAAAACAATGTAATTTTAAAATGTGAATATGTGCTGAGTAATCAGTTCAGAATTCAAAATTTGCTTCTTTATTCAAAATAGCTCCCCGTGTTGAGATGGTACACTCCTTGTTTACTGCAATTTAGACTTCATATTTAAATGAACCAATAATTATTCTAACTATGTAATATCTATGGAATACAAACGTACCATTGAGGATATTTGAAACCAACTTCGCACCATACTTTCACATCAGCGCCGCAATGTCCTTTAGTGAAATTTTCAAAGCTAATACATTTGTAGGCCTGCATACGGAGATGTGTGTAATTTCCGTATACTGTTTTGCCAAAGGCGTGGCTGCAGGATCCTGTTAATACATATAAATGCATACTTAAGCCTATACTTATGCTTATACTTTTATATCTATAAATATGTATGCACAACTATATTAATGTGTTGGCTCCGAATTGCTTATTCCATTACTCCAACCATTCCAAATCTCCATGAATATAGTCGTATTAATTGCACTACCGCTGATGTCCTCAAACATCCCGCATCCAGGTTGCCGAGTAGTTCCTTTATTAATATATATGTCGACATGGCCAATGGGTTTCCAAAACCCTAGCTTGTCTCCTGAAGCATGAAATACTTCGACGTACTCCGCATCCGTGGAATCTATTCTGTCCTCAGGTGGTTTGTCATCATACAACGGCCCAGCCGGGTCAATACCTAACAAAATATTAGAACAAAAAATGTATTTATTTTCATTTGCTTTTAAAATGTCATGCCTCTATTTATATCTCTAGATATTTTTTAATCATCCGAAATCTCTTCTCTTATTTGACAATTATTAGGAACCCTACTTGTGATTTTCTTTGGCTTCCATTTGTATTTCGAATAAAGATTCTTTCCAATAAATCCCACTACATGGCCTCCCAAGCTGAAGCCTATTAAATAAATTTTGTCTTTCTTGGCCACTCCCCTTTTAACCAAGTTGTTAATAACATCCGCAATGACGGATCCGACTAATTTTGCACTTAGCGCCGCCGTGGGATAGTATACATTTGATGCTCCTTTTTCCCAATCAACGAAAATTATATTGGAGTTTTCAAACTTGTGAATTTCTACAACAACATTAAAATTAATTACTCGTCTTAAAATAACTTCACCTTTTGGAAATTGAGTCAAAGTGATTTGTACCTTTCACCAGCTCGGGAGTAATCGGAGTGCAATTGTAGTTTCCCGTCCAGCCATGTATGCCAAAGTACCACGATGCATCCTTTTTAATGCCGTCATGATCTGGCTTTATTGAATCTAAGTCAATTTTAACAGGTGAGGATTGGCCTCTGCAAAAGTCAAGGATTTTTTGGAATGTACCCTATCATGTCATATGTCATGGCGGTATCTTTAGGAACGAATTTAAAACATGCTGAAGAATTTTAAATGTAATTTGTTATTGGTAATAATAGTCGAACATTTTTGAGATGTAATAACTGGCTGTGTTATCCGGTTCATAAGAGCTTCTCGAGTAAGAAGTGTCCATGTAAACAGTAATTATTTTACTTGGATCCTTGGGATCCTGAAGCTGTATTGTCTTAGGGTAGCCAACTTTCCCTCGTAAACTAGTTTGGTTAACTCTCCCGCATGAACAGGGGAGAGTAACTAGAAAGGGCAAAAATACAATTACAGGGTAAATCGGCTCCATGGCCATACAAATAATACGTATCGTATTTTTTAATAGTTGGATGAGGTGGATGATAAAGGCACACAGTAAATGTCGTTAGATGTTAGACGAGCACTGGGCAAGCCTTCGAGCATAATTACAATGATACATGCTGATAGTAGAAAGTTAGAACTGTTTTAAAATATTTTGTGAACACATGAAATTTTTTATGTCGGTTGGTTTTTTATTCCATATTCCTTAGACTAGGGTTAGAACATTCCTATTGTAGCTGTAACTCATTTTGATTTTACTTATACCTTACTTATAGGAAAACCTATGATGCATACAGACTGTTTTGCTTTTATTGGACCTGCCTTTAGACCATTTTGTTTTTAATCGAGAGTGCATGTAGACCATTTTACCTCTTCACAGACTATTTACAATTAAAGAGCCATATGAGATATTATTTATTGTCCAACTCTGGAAATCAGTGCATGCACTGTGTAGAAGCCGTTACATTTATAACACTATTCAGTACAAATACTACACTAGAATATGCCTTAACTTGATCATAAATTCCAAGACATTGAAAAATAATAATTATAAATAATAAGTTTCAAACTAAACCGTAAATCCACGCCCTAATTTTTAGAAAGTTATGAGTTGTTTATTATTACTATCATGCAATAAGTCAGAAGCTCAATTTACAATTTTATTTTTCAATTGGGACACGAACCAATGAGAGTACCCTGAAAACCATTTAAAAACCCAATATTTATATACATGACTTCAATGTGAGAAAATTAATTTGAAACTGTATGGAAAAATTACATTTACAGTATTTCATGATCAGTCTTGCCTTTGGTTTAAATTTATTTCCACCTTATAAAGTATTATGTAATCTGCTCGAATTAACGTTGCACATTTACACTCACCATGTTTTCCTAGGGTGACGTTTTTCTCACTTTATCCGCAGGCTACCGACTCCACTGGGTGTTACATACAGATCAGTGCATCGCATGGGTACGGGTAGTACCTGAGTATTTGGGTACAGGTCCAGGTCCGAAATGGGTACTCTGTTTAAGTACCCAAACTGAATGGGTACTTTAAGGGTACTAACTATATGTACCCACATTTTGGGTGCACAACCAGGTGTTGGGTACAGGTAAAAACTTGGAATTTTTTGGGTTGTACCTAACAGGAACAGGTACAAGCTTCCAATATACCTGGACCTAACAAATTAATACCCGAAAATGTGGATACTTTTACAAACAGATATCAATCTTACGAGGCATCTAGTTTAGTATGTGGCTCCCTCTCCGACCTACAGGTTTATTTTGAAATTCAGCGTATTTTTAGGAGTGCATCGTAATTTTTGAAAAAGCATACGGTTATGCAATAGAAATGATTGGCTTAGCACAACGTGCCAGCAATAAATACGTGTAATTACAAATTCCACTTGTGAATCAATAAAAATGGCGTTAAATGATATTGTGGTTATGGAGGATGTCCTAGAAGTGGAAGATTTAATTGGAGATGGCAATACCTCAGATGGTATAGAAGTTATAGTTCCATTAAGATGTCTAGTATTGCAAAAATTATGACGAGGCAGAATTGTTTCTAGCTTGTAATTGATGTGATGTAAATCATCGAATGTCATCATGTGGAATCGTTTACAGTAATTATTTTTAAAGTACCTGATTGGGTACAGATACCTAGGACAAAATTTCAGGTACAGGTCCATATATTCGGTATATTTTGGGTATGGGTAAAATTCAGGTACAGGTACGCACTACTTGCAAAATAATCAGGTCCAGGTACCAACATTTATTTAATGGGTACTTTTATTCAGGTACGGGTTTGGGTACGATGTTTGCCGGTACCCACTATTTGGATCCAGGTCCAGGTACAGCATTTTTGTACCCATGCGATGCACTAATACAGATATCTACATTACAAACTAGGCAAGCACATACATACATAATTACATATTAGTTGCGTATCGGTGTCGCACAGTAATTCCAAATTCTCCAAACTGGAAATGTTTCAAGAAACATTAACTACTCCAAAAATTAGTGATAGTCAGCGCATGCATGTACTTACTACATGCATTTAATGCTAAATGCATGCTTACGGCATGCATTTACTACTGTACTCGCATGGTAACATTATTACATTGCAACAGAATTACTCACAGATGAGTAAACCCTGCTTTAATAAATGATGATTCCCGTTGTTAGAATGTTTTGCTCCGGCAATGGAAATTCTTAATTATCACAGTAATTTTCTTTCACGTTTGCTCCATATGACATCAAAGGATTCAATGAGTATAGCAGAATATTTCCTTTAACCCACATAAGGAAGTGACTCAGGCTCATCCACAATTTTATTTTTTCCACAATATTGCGCCCATCATTAATATAGTAAATTATTTCCCAGAATTGTAAAAAAATCGTTTCATTGTCCTATATCAATTCTTTTGGTCACAGGGACAAACTTAAAGTAAAGTTGGCAATTTTAAAGATTTAGGATTCAATAATGAAATATTATTGTTTATTCTTACACAATTTTACTAAGGATATGTTTTAAACTAATCTGAGAAATTTTATAGACTTTCAAGGAAAATATTCGATGTTAGGATCCTACGTTAAGAATTGTAGCCATGAGCCTTGAAAATAGGAATCCAAGTTGAAAGGGTTTACTAGTTTCGGGAGCAGAAGTGAGATAGACTCGATGAAGGAAGATTTTCGGATTGCGTCATTTTATCAAGGAAGACATGGCTATTGTACAGAATTTTCTGGCACTTGAGAAAACTATTTTATGGGTTCCTCCGACACAATTGTGGACAATACGGGTAAAAGTAGGAAGCAAGATTCGAAGAAATACAACCTCAGGGTGAAAGTGTGACAGAAGTTCAGAGGAAGAAATTTCTGATGGTACACTTTTTTCTTGCAAGACAGTTTTTGAAAATTTCATGGGGATTCATTAGAATCTCATATTTTTGAATTACCCGCATGGAAATTGGCAGCACAATTGTGCTCAAATTAAGTCCAAATAAAAATTTTGTGCACAATTATGCACAGAGCGCTTTTGTAAATTTCTACGTGCACAACTGTGCTCAAACTAATAAAGTACAACTGAACACAATCATATGTGCACAGAGAAAGTAGGCAAAAATCTTTATTGGTTACTAACTAATTTCAATATATTCAAACTATTCTAGTTCAATAATGTTTGGTAGCCTAACCAAGCCTTTTAAACCTGAGCGAATATCAAACAAAGTAAAAAATTTTTGTCTCCGAATGGTGATAATATTTATAATATCCATTCTGAAGTCAATACCTCTGACTGATACCATATACGAGCTAGCAGGTTCAGAAAAAATAACATTTATTCTATTAACAATTGCGTAACCTTGTCTACTTCCGCTGGTCTCAACAAATACAAGTTTCTTAATTACATAAAACTTATTTTCGGTTGTTGCCACAATAGCATTATTCCTTTTAGCAGTTGTATTATTGTCGGTGCTAAACATTTTATCGTGGATTATGCATTTTCGAAAGCTCCGCCCATGTTGTTGATTGATCATGACACCGCTTCGGGATAGTTTACGCTTTTCATCATCTGAAAACACATACAATTTGCTTGGGCCCAAAAACACACTTCCTGAGTCGGTTTTTATCGCCACATTTACAAATCGATGTGACGAAAGTAGAGAACGAAAGTACTCCATTGCGACAGGGTTTTCAATTTTTCTAATTCCGTCGCGCTTCAGAGTATTAAGTTCCAAATATCTTGTCCGGATTTGTGATGTGACGTTTTGACTGCTGCGAAACATCGTTGATAAAACCCCGTTAAAGTTTTCGAACTAGAAAGCTGAGTATGCCCAGAGGGGTCCCCACTTCTTTACGCAAGTAGTAGCGTGC
The DNA here is from genome assembly GCA_947179485.1 of Allacma fusca. NCBI lineage: Eukaryota > Metazoa > Arthropoda > Collembola > Symphypleona > Sminthuridae > Allacma > Allacma fusca. Next base: position 39,249,960 of record OX359247.1, read on the forward strand.
CGACGTATATGCAAATTGAAAGTGCAGCACTTTAAACCGTACAATTGTTTAGCCTGAAATACAAAGCTGTGTAACTGACTTTCAGCATGTAATAAATCTTGCACGGAAATGTTTTCGTCGGACAATAACATAATCGAGTTCGAAAACTTCAAAAAATTATTCCTATAAACATCTGGCAAAAATCCTTTTGTAACTATAAAGCATATGTAAGTCCATGTGCCCCACTCTGAAGGTTTCCAGTGTTTGATTGTGGATAATGGCCGGATAGTCCTATCAAATTCGTAAGGAACTTTGATATTGATAAGAAGTTTGTCCATTTGTTTGATTTTGTTTCCAATGTAATAAGGGGCTTTCGAGTTACAAGTTGTGATCCAGAGTAGACTAAACATTTTGGAAACACCGAGAAATGCGGAATGCATTATATCATACGTAAAACTTTCAACAATGTTGAAACACTCCATCAAGAGCAATGGTGAGGCAGATTTGACTCCATTTACATGCTTCCGTTTGGTTTCGCCACTTTGGAAAGTCTGAACTAAAGATTCGAGACTTTCTAGAAATGATTCCTCAGTTCTTAGTTCCATTGCATTTGTTGGTGGATAGATCCATTTGTGCTTTGTAGATGTAGTCCAGCAAGTCTCTCCTTTTTGTTTACACCAGGGACACCCAAAAGCTCCGTTAAATTGATTCAATCCTTGAACGGCGCATCGGGCAACAGAGTCCGCAACGAATATTGGGAAATAAACCAAACTGGAAAATTCAGACCCATTTGCTAACCACTGGATGGGTGTTTTACTCAATTCGTTGCAGTAGTCAACAATTGGCTTCAGAAATGCATTATAATTGGGTTTATCAGAGCTACACCACAACCCTACTAACATAGTATTTGATCTTCTGAAATTGTAATCAAGTTCATTAATAGAAATCAGGACTGGAGTAAGACTGAACCTTGATGAACGAAAAGGTGAAACTCCATCTGTGTTCATGGAACAAGAGAAGTCCTGATCTCCAAGTCTGAGTTCTTTGTAGAGTGAGCCATCAACAATATCCCTCAGATTGGTATTGGTGTTACAATTACGCGATCTTAAATTTTTAGCTAAATTTTCAGCAATGGGTCGGCTTTCCAGCATTTCTTTTAAAACGGTGGCAGGATTGAACGTAAAAAAGTAATTGTTGCTGGTCTTCAGATCTGAGATTTGTATTTTGAAGCTACATTCTTCGCAGAATTCCTTTTCCAAATTTACATAGGCCTTGCAACTGGAGCAAACATAATGAGTGGTGCACGACTTTTGATCTACGTTTAAATTTGTCATCAATGAGTAATAACTCGATGGAATTATAGCTCCTTTCGGCATGTGTAGTGTTATTAATCCAAGCAACTCTTCTATGCAAGCTTTCGTCAAATTATGTTTCAAAGAAAACCCTATAATTAGCAAAGAACTTTCTTCGGGAGATATCTCGCTGTCCAAATGAATGTACAATTTCTGAAAATAAGAATGTGAAGTTACAGTAGAACAACAAAACTCACACAAAGTAACACACTGGTAATTTAGTATGGTGAATGGCACATATTAATATTCTATTTAATCATTACGTCTATACTTCCATTATCCTCATGGCATTCATAACAATCGGCTGGTTCGTTTGCAATGGCTGCTACGGTGTCAGTTTCCGGTATTGCGTGCAAAATATCCGACTAGAATTTCAATAAATTGTAATTACACACTATGTTCAATTCTGTCATGGGTGGGCACCTCAAGCATGAAGCAGTGGTCGGATTTTTGTAAATCTCCCTGGATGATTATTTCTGAACTTCCCTGTTGAATAAAATATCCCTGCTAGCAGGTCCTCAAAGATTGCAAAATTCCCTGCTGAATAAGGTCAACGATTTTCAAAATTTTTGCTGGAAAAAAGAATTCCCCTGCAAGTCGTCAAATCCGTGTGAAATAAAAAACAATCCGAAAATCCCTGATTACCTAACAAATTTCCCTGGAAGACGTAAAAAAATTTAAATATCACTGCCAAAAAAGATCAACGAATTTTAAAATCCCTGTTTGCTAATTAAATCCCTTCCTTTGAGATTATCCCCACCGGAAATATTTTTTCCCTGCGAGAAATATTTTTTCCTTGGGAAGAATCTTCCCGTCTTCCAACAAAAATCCGACCCGTGGAAAACATTATAAACTATTTTCTGCAATTCAGAAGAGCATCATTGAAAATAATTGAGTAGAGCAAAAGTATCACCAAACTTACGTTATCACATACAATTCCATCCGCAAGGCAAACTCCTAAAACATCGTCGGTAACACCACTAGGCTTGCCATTTTGAATATCCTTTAAAAATATGACAGCTGATGTAATAAATAATACGATTATGTGTACTAAATATATTGTTAATGAATCTTAACCTTTATCAAGCGTCTTCTGGTTCGCCTGGGAATCTTCTTAAACAGAGAGTTTTGCAGATTTATTCTGGTTTTCATTTTGTCAGAGGAAAATAATCACAATGTCCTGGAAATTACCTTTCAGCTGTCAGTTGAATACAAAGAATAATTAAAAACCGCCTAAAATTCAAATACCCTCACTCTCAAAAGTGGTGTCGCAATATTATTGCCAATCAGATATTCGCTTGCATTAGCGCCATTATTTGTATTACAATACCATCAGACTGATTCAAATGTGTTGTAGTTGTAGCACGAGACGCCCGGTTAACGTTAGAAGTTACATTTGTAAGTGTACTCCTCCGAGTGGTCTCTGCTAGTCAGACCTTACGCGTGTTTATAATTTCCCCCATTGCTGCCAGTGTGTTTAATGTGTCCTATCTAAAAATCAATTTCTTGATGTAATTGAAGCAATTTAAGCCCCAGCAATTTAAGTTTTCTAAAAATGGGGTTTCTAGTAGTAGAGTTTAGCAGCGCTCTGGAAGAGTTTGCCGTTATTTCTATCAAAAAAGTACTAGATGGTACATTGCGAGCCTTGAAGGACAGCCTTGTTGGGAAAACGGTTGATGTACTTTGGGGGCGTAAAATGTATTCTGTGAAAGTCCGAGGATTTGGTAAGTTTGATTTTAAATAAATTGTAGGAACGTTAATAGTATTTATATAATAGTCAACATGTTAAATTGTTTGCTGTTATTAAAAAAGGTCCTAAATCTGAAATGGAAACCATGTGCAACATTTTGGCAGAAGAAGCAGCGAATGAGGACGGGGAAAGAGCTCAAAATGCGAAACATGTTGAAAAGCCTAAAACTTCAAAACCCTCGCCGGCAGGAAGAATTATCAAAATTTTGAACAAGCGGAAAAGACTTGAAAGATCTGATGCATCAACGCTTACAAGCAAAGCCAGCAAAGTTTGTTCAGAAAATATACTGGTATATTTGATTTGATTTAGTATTGTTTTGTGCGCACAGTAGTCTGAATTACAAAATAATTTTTGCACTTTTATAAACTCGTACACAGTTAACACCTCGGGCTGATCAAAATGACGAACCATCTATACCAACTGATGATGGGAGTGTTGATGAACCATCTCAAGACCCAGATGCAACTGTTTTTAAACTGACAACAAACGTGGAGATATTGAAAGCATCGGTTCAGAAATACAAAGGTACTTATGTACCCGTCAAAATGAAAATGGTTTACATGCTGAATTAACTTTTTTAATTTCTTCTACGACTACAATTATTATTATTACTGTAAATGATTATTCCTTAGAACGTTCCAGGGATTTAAATCGGCAGATATTGGAATTAAAGCAGCAGCATGCACTGTCATCAGCAGAGGTACTGTCTACTTGGAATTATACATATTTTGCTTACTATTACTTATAACCCCACTAATAATTTAGAGTTGCCAAAAATATTAAAACTCCAGAATATTGTCTTAATTGCATTTTAAAATACTTGCTTCCAATAGGATACGGATAGGATTGAGATTACTGCTGGCACTGGTATCTACTTGCAGAAGGCTTTTTTGGCTGCAGCTAAGCTTACTTCTAAAACTCCGACCATTTTGGCGCGAAGTCTCTTTCGACAGCTCGTTCAACCAGATGAAATGAAGGGGCACTCATTTTTTGGAAGAACCTGCAACGCTAACAAGTCTTCTGAGGTTTTCCCATCCGTCGATGGGAACAAGCGCGATGCCCTTATAGGTAAAACGCTTTTACAACATATTTCCAGCAAAGAAGCACACCGACCCATGAAAATGAGTCGTTTAATAAAAATGAAAATGGTCAACAGCGTTTACATACAGTATACTCAACATGAAATAATAAAATTACATTCTAAATATTCATACTAAAGTTTTCTTTTCTCGTTAGTTCAAATGTATGCAGACCGTATTTAAGAAACACTGCAAATTGTATCGAATTGTTGTATATTTTTAAACCATTTAGTATATACTAAGCACATGCAAGCTTTATCCAATCACTCGGGGAGCAATAATATTGTTGCCATTACTTTTTGGTTTTGCAGAATACTGCCTGAACGCGTACAACTTGAAGGCATCTTCTGCCGGCAGTAGCAAGAGGGGACAAGTCAGCGAATATGTAGTCCAGAAGACTCGAATAATTGATTCGTTAAATAAATTACTTCGAGAGGAAAATTTAAAGAATTGTTAAAACCCGATTTTCTATTTGCGAAAACGAATAAAAATCTAATAAAAAGATTTAGTTGTATACATTCAAATTCATTATAGCTTCATTCAGCAATTTCATTTTTAATAAATAATATTTTCGCATAAATGTATCTGGTACCGTGGGAGCTATTTTGTGCGTAAAGTTTTCTGAACCTGATTTTGTGCTCAAAGATTGTCCACAAATCTTAGCGCACAAATATTTGTTCAGAACATGTTGAGCACAAAAGTGGTCCTGTTTTGCGCAGAGGATTTTGTTCACAATTGTGAACAGTCATTTCCATGCGGGTAGGTGGATTATGATTTTAGATTCGCGCAAGTCCCCATTCAAATTGCTACAAGTTAAAATATTTTTACTACGCCCAGTTCTGGCATGATAAAATGTCGCAACCCGAAATTCTTCTTTCTTTGAGTCTTCCTAACTTCGGCTCCTCCGATGATATTTCTCAGTCTTGATCCGCATGTTAAAAACCCATATCACGTAGAGCTCTACCCCGGAATGTATAATATCTGAAAACCCCGCGAGTTGGAATTTTGAACTTTGTACATAATTTACTGAAACTAGGAAGGAATTACATTTTCGGAATTTTATGTATCTGATATCTAAATGAGCACCGACTAAATAAATGACCTTGATATAATACATAATTTGTTTTTGTTGCTCTAAACACACTACTCATTTATTTCTGTTTGAAGCTGTTGCGAACACTGAAGTTTATACCACACGGATTAAATTCATAAAAATTGCTGGTGAAGAAAATGCACATTCAAGTGTTCCACACACACTTAAACCCTCTAAAGATGCAGACTAGAGAACCGCCTATGGTGTCACTTATTAAAGATGGCTTACTTTAAATGTTCGTTATTCTTTTTCGTCTGCTGTGTGTCCACGTATGAAGAATCCCACAAGTTGTTTTCGGATTCAAATTGTATTTATGGTCATTCTTCGCGCAATGCATTCCAAATCCCCATTTAAAAGCCACAATATAGTAAACAATATTTGAATTCAAACTCTTTTGGTCTTTTTAAAATGCCTTTTCAATGAATAATTGACTATAGAAACCAGCTAATGACCAAATAAATAATAACGGAGCATAATTTTCAAGTATTTACCACATTCAACAATGACGGAAAGAAAGTGTGATGGAAGGGCGTACAATCGGAGATCCCGAGAATAGGGAATATACTAGAGAATAAAATTTTTAACCATCTTATGTCATCAGGCACAGTTCCGACGAGCTAGAAACATTAATTCAACTTCAGAGCTGACTTATATGTACTTGTGTAATTTTGTATGCGTGATCCCTAATATGAAACACTGGCTTGCGTTTTTCCTCTTAATTCTCACCGCTGTCGTGTTGCTAGTTACCTGGCCATGTTCATGTCAGGAGTTCAAGCAAATGCATCCTCGAGGCAGTGTCCGTTACCCCAAAACAATGAAGATGTGGAGTGACAGATTAAACAAATTGATAGATGTAAATATGGATTTCAATCGAGACGCAAAAGCTTACGACCCGGATGAGGAAATTAAATACTTCATTCATAAAAAGTATGGCTTTAATTCCGAAATCCCATTTATACATTTATTCAAAGGTTATGAATGCATTTTGTAGGGATTATAAGTGTGTTGGATCATTGCGGATAGACAATTACATAATTACAGTGCATGCTTGTGTAAAGATGGAACTGTACCATGAGGTAAAAGTTTACATATGACCCAGATGCAGAAACTAAATACTACATTGACATTCATAAACATAAGACAAAATGATTTTTTACAACGACCAAAATGGCAATATATTTTATGTACATACATGACTTCTCGCTTCAGGCAATATGATTTAAAGTAATCGCAACTTGTAATTTGTGCTCGTTAAAAATACATAAAGATTATTTGGCTTGTAATGGAAAATGTGTCTAGATCAATTTGGCTGTTTATCGTTTATACTTATATATACAAAATTATTATTTACAACTATATAAATTTTGCCAACCTCCAGCAGCTATTTATACTTTAGCGTTTATTAAAACACAAATTCGAGGTGGACGCGTATTTGTCTAGCTATAATAAATATTTAAAATATCAAACAGTGCACATACAAATATTTACCCATTATCAAACTGTCTATAAATAAAATGTCGGCAAACTCACTGAGCAATAAACTATTTAAATATTAGAGATCAACAGCTGCCCATTCTAATTGCGCTAAAAACAGTTGAGTCAGATAACGAGCATATTGATTCAAATGGAATGTGGTACTTTGGCGTTCATGGCTTTCAAGGAAATCATTCCCATTCACCAATTATTCCAGAATTGGTTGCAGGCAAGTAGATAATTAATTTTCTAAAAGTAACAAAATTCGTTGTTAATTTTGCAAGCAATAAATATAGTATTATCGCGGTTGTCATTAAATACTTTTATTCAAATTATTATTATTACCTTTTGCATTGAGAAACAAGTATATATTTAACTGCTTTAAATAACGCAGAAATTCAGGGGAACATAAGTGCTAATATCATCCAAGTTGATTGGGAAGATGGAGCTGCCGCTCCGTCGTATGGAAATGCTGTTAATAATACAAAACTTGTGGGCAAATCAGTAGCAAAAGTCATTCGTAGGCTGGTTGAAAAAGGGCTTGCAAAAAAAGATCTCATTCATTTGATAGGATTCAGCTTAGGAGGTCAAGCTGTAGGAATTATTGGACAGAGTCTATTTGCAACAGCTGGATGGAAACCTTGGAGAATCACTGGTTACATTTAGTTTTACATATATATTAAATATATTAATTGAACTAGCAGACCTGATTTGAAGTACTTCAGCAAAATGTCATGATGGTTTTTTGTTAAAAATATTCAGGACTCGATCCAGCTCGCCCAATGTTTGAAGGTGAACCTCCAGATGAAACAATAGATCCTCAGGATGGGGAATACGTCGAAATCTTTCACACTTCTGGAGGTAAACTTGGTGTATGGAATCCACATGGTCATGTCGATATATACGTGAATAAAGGCCATTCCCCACAACCTGGATGCGAATTGGAATATTTCCGTAATTCCGAATTAGTAATAAGTACCTAGAATTTTGTTTCTTCAATAGTATTTGTTGGGGCGACGCAAAAACTAAATATGTATGTAAGGACGCATCACTGTTACAGAAACACTTTGTTCTCGAGATATTATTACTGAAGGTTTAGTTTTGTATAATGTAACCGAGGAATAATTACGCGGTGTCTCACAAAGTTTTTTCACACTGACTAATGCCCTAATTGTAAGGAAATACCAAAATGTATTTCCTTTGCTTTGGAAGAATTTTTGACTTTGTATTTTTGAGAATTGTTTTTGGAAAAAACTGATTCCTCAAAGGGAAGTTTGCAAGCAAAAGTAGGGACACTTGCTCGTAAGGGGAGTTAGAATTAATCAAAATAATGGGTGAACTTTTAAATATACAATAATGTGAATTAACAATTAGTTGTGTGGTACTCAAAACTGTTTCAATATTATATTATCGATTATATGTAATTAATTACATGTATAAATATATATACTCATATGTGCAGGGGTCGACTTACGGGGTGGACCACCCTGGCCCTGTCAAGGTAAAAATTTTAGGGCCAGGGTAAAAACAAATGTTGACTAAGGCCCTCAGATTGCATGTGTAAAGGCCAGAGCTATGCAGTATTTTCAAATACAGTATTTTAAGACGTATTTTCAGACCAGAAAGTATTTTGTATTTTGTATTTTGTATTTTGTATTTCAAAATTGCCAGCCTGTGGGCAAGTATTTGGTACTTAGTATTTTAAGAGCCTGTAAGTACAAATGTTTTTGGTATTTACTTACTCTCAATGACATGTGAAATGTATTTCAAATAAAGTATTTGGCTCAAAATACTTTTCACCTATGATTTCTGACTTTGACATTGTATGTATGTAGCTTGTATGATGTGCAATATCTGTGAGAATTCCATTTTAGCATTGGAATAACATAAGTTGGAATGAATCCCTGTACTACATCAAATACGTTCAGGTTCTCGGTATTACATATCGCCACTGAAGAGGCAAAATGGTCTACGCGCGCATGCTTTTGTACAGCACAAACCATTTTACCTCTTCACCAACCATATTTAAGGTACGCCGAAGACCGACTCGATTTAAATTTTCAGATACTAACTCTTTTTCATAATAATTATTTCGAAAGTACATTTAAATACTGATTAATAAAAAAATCATATTAATCTATATTATGTACATCATTAAGAGTCAAAACGACTTAAATTATAATTACTTATAATGAGATGAAATATTCGGCAACAGTTGAACAATGTGTTACTCATGTGCCTTATATGAATGAAGTCTTTGAAGTGATTAGTTATCTGATTATGTTTTAAAAGGTTGCTTCTTAAAGCAGTTTGTGTTCTAGAAACCAAAAAGAGTGAGCATTAGGTAGGTATTTTAAGGAAAGTATTGTATTTAAAATACAGTATTTTGTATTTGAGTAATGATTTTAAATTACCTACGATGTATTGTATTTTTATTTGTATTTTAGCAATGTAACCTGAGGTATTTTACGTTGTACTTTGTATTTTCCATATTTTATTTGAGGTATTTTATTTTGTATCTTGTCATTGAAGACCTATGAATTATTATTATTATTCGTATATGAATTATTACCTATTATGTCATTGAAGTATTTTGCATAGCTCTGGTAAAGGCCCACAAATCTATTTTGAGGGTTAGGGCCAGGGTAAAAATTATATCTTATTAATCCACCCCCTGAATATGTGTATGGATTGAACCATTGCTGCCATTGTACTTAGTTCTTTAAAACAGTTATTATTTTGTATGCTTTGCTGTAGATACTTGTAGTCATCAGTTTGCAAAAAAGGTATTTGGCAACTATACTCATCTCCAGATGAAGGCATTCAGGTGCACTAGCTTCGAAGATTTCAAAAACGGGAATTGCAACCATGATTGCAAGACACCCTGTACAATCGGATTTACAGGCAAAAATTGGTAAGTGCCAGTTTCATTTGGACCTCATTTAATGTATGTACGTACGTATAAACGAATAAAATGATAATAATTGATATGTTACGTTCACGTAGCAAAGACGGTGTTTACCATCTTGATACAACCAAATATTTCGATTAAATCTTGAAGCGGAAAAAGCAGGCAACACCTAAGAATGAGATACTAACGTAAAAAACAGTAATAATTACTGTTTGAGTAGATATGATAATTGATCACAACAAACTTATTTTTTTAATATGTAAGGGTGTACTCACATAAAGCATGTTTAGTTCCTTCCGTGATGCCGACTAAAATATTTACGGTTACGGAAGGAACATGTTTTATGAGAGTACACCCTTAGCTAGAAATTGAACAATTAAATAACCTTATACCTTAACCGTGTAAATACAGGTGCTAAAGATCGCAAAATCTGAATTTCTGTCTCAGCTGAAATTTCACATGTTAATTTCCATAAGAAATGAAAATTTTCGGATATCGACGGAAAATTGATTTCTCAATGTGATTTAGTTAGACAGTGTTTTCAGCAGTGTTCTGCAGTTTAGTCTCGCTAAAGTGGACGGCGACATAGTGAATAATTTCATATTAGGGTACTTCTATCACTTCCCTGATCCTGTATATAGGAGGCTAAGAAACCCCCTGATCCCTTCAACTATATAGGGATGGTAAAACATATTTAATTCACAGATTTTCAAGCAAACTTTTTCCAGATATAAAAACAAGTTATCTCATTAACCTACAAGATCAAGAATTGCGGTAACAAATGCATCAAGTAAAGTCGAGATATTTTGCGGAATTTACAAATTTCAAGTTTTTGTTTCCGGCCAAATTTTTTTCTCAAATTGTTGTGAAACTGTTTTATAGCTAATTCCATTAGGCTTCAGATGAAGTATTGAGATATTCTATACACTGAGAATTGTGGACATGACTCATAGGATAAGAGAAAAATATTGAGGAAATTCATTTTCAGGAGCAAAGATGCGGAAATTAGTTTCGGTGCTTGTCAATATTTGACGGAGGGGCTGTCGTTGAGAAAAATATTCTAAATTGTTGTGTCTGTAGCAAATTTCAAGGGAATTCGTTTGAGTCTAATATCACCATACGAAGTTAAAAATTACCTTGCCTCACACTGTTATTTGGTGAGATCATAATTTTGGGCTGTGAAAATGATATCCGATGAAATTTTATACAAGCTGTGAAATATTATGAACGTCAGAATGTCCATACAAAATGACAAGATCAGAAACTCTGTTTCTGCATCTTTTTCACTGCTACTCCTTGTGACCCGAAGAGGAGTTTTTTCAACCTTTCCCTCCGTCCTTCTCTTGCCCTCAATTCTCCTCGTACAGACCTGAATAACAACTCTTTTGAAAGCCCATCAAATTACTTTCCCAAAATCCTGACTTTCCTACGCATCCATGTCCGCTGCATCCAGAGTTTTTGAGCAAGTGAGATGAAACAATTTTTGAAATACCTGGAAAACAACTTGTTAAACTTTAAGAAATTGATTATTTTTTATCATCACTCCTTAACATGAGATACGGGTTCCAGTCGTTTCTTGGCACGATGTACAGGGCTTCACAAAACCTAGCCCATAGATATGATAAATACTAATTTTAATATTTTTTTGCTAACATTATCGTTAGATTAATTCGTACGCTTTTTAATGTAAAATGCAATGTTGAAGTTTCTTGACCCGCATTTTTGGCAGTCATTCCAGAATAAAGTTAAATATTATTGTTCGTCGTATTTTTCAACTAATTTAGTTTAGCAAATTCTTTCTGCTTTTTATAGCGTCTCATATATGTATGTATTTATATATTTGTATGTTATATATTTATTTTACTGCACGAATTTATGCGACGGAGTCAAAAGCTCAACAGACCATAAATTGAGCCCCAAAAGTTCATTATTGTTTATTGGCTTTTATGTATTTACGAAAAATCAGGCACGTACTGTATACGTAAAGCTATAGCTTTTAACTTAATGAATTACATTTTGTGTTAAAATGCTAACAAAGTATTACAAATCCCCATCTAAAAGACATAAAGGAAGTACTAGCATTCCAAAGAATACAATCCTCGATTCATTTTCCATTTCATGTATAGTGTGGTGCATTGAAAGGCAACTTACAATAAAACTATAAATCTGGGTTTTTCTTAGTTAATTTTACAAATAACATCTATCATGGAGCACTGCTTTCAGTTTTTTCTCACGGTCCTGACCGTAGTAGCGTTACTAGTTATTCGTCCGTGCTCATTTGAGAGGTTAATGCAAATTCATCGGCGAGGAAACATCTCTTATCCCAAAACAATGAAGATGTGGAGCGACACGTCAAATAAATTGGTAGATATAGTAATGGAATCAAACGCTAATGAAGAACTTTACGACCCGGATAAAACAATCAAATACTACATCCAAAAAAAGTACGTTCTACAAAATAAACTGTGGGAGTAGTCATCAGAATAATCATCTCCTATGATCAAATGAAGATGCACTTACACGAATTTTTGACTCAGGCAAAATACTCTACAGGCATCATATCTTTAAAATTGTGCTCATTAATTGATATGATACATGAAGATTATTTCGCTTGTAATCGAAAATGCATCCATAGATATACATACATCAATTTGATTGATTTTCAACGATATATATATGTACAGATATTCTTTTGAACTGAATTCATTCTGCAAGTGGTATTTTTACTTTAACGTCTATTAACATTTTAAATCGAAGTGGACCCTTATTTACCTAGTTACAATAAATTTAAAATACATGCCTGCCAACCTATTTGTACATTTTCAATCTTTCTATAAACAAATGTCGACAAACGTCTTGAGGAATAATTTTTTCAAATAGAGATCAAAAGTCACCGAGTGAAATTGATTTAAAAATGATTGGTTCGGATAACAAGGACATTCATAAAAATGGAACGTGGTACTTTTCAATGCATGGTCATCAAGGAAGTTATATCTATTCACCAATGATTCCAGAACTTGTTGCAGGTAAGCAGTCAACTAAAATCAATTTTTAAATTCGAGATTAGTCTGAAGTTTTGCGCTTGCATGAATGTTTGCGAAACTTCCGAGCATAAACAGTGATGATCTTCGAAGCTTAATTTTTACTATAACATTGTACAATAAATTATTACTGCTATTATCAATAATCCTTATATTACTGTTCAAATCATTATTATCACCTGCCGAATTAAGAAGCAAGTATTTCATTGCTTTAAATAACGCAGCAATTCATGAGAACAGGAGTGCCAACGTTATTCATGTTGATTGGTCAATCGGGGCTGCCAGTAATATTTATCCAATCGCTGCCGCGAATACAAAACCTACGGGCATTTCAATAGCAAAAGTCATTCGCAGACTGGTTGAAATAGGGCTTGCAAAAAAGGACCTCATTCATTTGGTAGGATTCAGCTTAGGAGGTCACGTTGTGGGATTTATTGGAAAGACTCTATTTAAAAACCTTGGGTGGAAACCTTGGAGAATTACAAGTAAAAAAAAATTATATTAATATTAAATTAACAAACATGGTTTATAGTTAAAGTTTATTATTAAAGTAACAATAGTGATAAAGTTTAATAAAACTGTCATGATCCTGTTTCGTTAAATATCCTCAGGTCTCGACCCAGCGGGTCCATATTTTAATAATAAACCCCCGGAAGAAAGAATTGATCCTACGGATGGGGAGTACGTTGAAGTATTTCACACTAGCCAGATGGGTTTGTATTGGCCACATGGTCATGTCGATATATACGTGAATAGAGGCTCGCATCCCCAACCCGGATGCGAATCCGCACTCACACGTAATTCTGAATTACCAATCAGTACTTACCTAGGTTTTTGTTGCGTCCCTGGTCTGAATTCTTAGGGGTGAAGCGGAATATACACCAGCGTGTTTTGTATTATACCGATAAGTAACTTATCGGTTTGTCAGCTTGTTCAAAAGCATGGACAAGTATGAAGCCTATTAAGTTTGGAGGAGTTCGAGTCACCTTTTCCCTCAGAAAATTAAAATACATCACATACATAATTATGTATATAAACAAAAGCAGTAACTCAAATGCAGGCAGAGGTACAAAAGTTGAACGGTACAGCTTGCGTCACCTAGCGTTGTAATTGTTATTTAAATTATTTTACTGAAGAAAGACGATAGATGTCCATATTAAATGGTACGCCCAATCTGAACTACATTTCAAACCTTAGAACCTTGATTCTAATATGTGTTCATAGATTCTATGTGCACACGCTAAGTATGTATGTGCTTACATACGTGTATTTACACAAACCGCCACAACCAGCCACAACAACCTGTTGCTGTGGCTGGCAACATAAAAAATATTGGGGAAAAAATAATTATGGCCTGTGCTTTGGTTGTAGCATCTTGTAGTCATCAGTTTGCAAAAACAGTATATGGAAACCACACTCATCTGCCGATGATAGCATACAGATGCACTAGCTTTGAAGATTTTAAAAATGGGAATTGTAGCCATGATTGTAAATCACCCTGTACAATAGGTTTTGGAGGCAAAAATTGGTAAGTGTCAGTTTCATTTTTCCCTTATTTAATGTATGCATGAACGAGTAAAATGAAAATTGATATTGTGCCATGCAGCAGAGAGGGTATTTACCAAGTTGTTACCCAGAATTTTATTGAATAAACCTGGGAGCAGAGATTTTCACAATGCTGATCTACTGCAATAATTACACAATCCTCAAAGCAGCTGTAAAGCATGAAACATGAGATACTTTCTTAAAAACAGTAAATACACACGGATAAGGATAATGCTATTTCCAACAACTAAGGATTCGGCTTCAATTAAAAATATGAACGTGTCGTACTGTATAGCACATTAATAAAATTAATAATTTTAATAAAAATACCAACCAGGATTGTTTATAGCTTAAATCTTTTCGATGGTAACTGATCATCGACTCAATAGTCTATTATTGGTTATTGTCACAATGCATATTTGTATTTTCTCGTTCCGACAAGATGCACACACTACCTCTCTACAATCGATGGGCGTATTTGTCAGTACGTATTTGTGTGTGTATATGTCCTAATTACAGATATTAATAGCAGTCACTAAAATCAAATTATCTACTTGTATTACAATTTTTTAGTTTTGCTCAATAAAAAATAGGTTGCGTGTAGATCAGTTTACTTTTATGCATACGAATCATTTTAATTGTTGTTACAAATGGATCTAGTTCATTTTGCCCCCTCACCGACATATATAACAAACTTAATTTTTGCATCAATTTTGAAAATGTATGATAGAAATTATTATTAAATATCATGGAGCTCTTATTAAATGGATATTTTATTGATGCCACGATGTTAAATTGAAACTTTGTTGCAGGTATATTGAATGCGAATAATTTCTGAAGGATATTAGCACTAACAAATAAAAACATTCTGTCACTGTACTAAAATCTTTATTAGTGTACATCCTACAATAATATAATACACCATACGTATGTATATATGTATACATAAACACATGACTTCACGTGTTCAGAAACTGTTTCAATTAAGACTATGTATTTCTAGTTATTACAATATGTTTACGTTAAAAACCTTAATTATTACTCTAAAGTGCTTCAATGACAGAAAACTAAAGGAACAGCTTTTGTAGCTCAAGGAATCTACACATTATTAGGAATTTTGAAACTAGAAGAACTATCTATTTTTTGAGAAGTTCCCTTTAAAAGTTATGTCCCACACCAAAGTCGTGTTATGGTAAAGTATAACAAACCACAACAAACCATAGTGTGTCAGATTTACACCTAGTGGCGCTTCAATAGAATTGTCATGGAATGTTATAATTGTACTACAGAATACAATAACAAATATTGCATCAGAAAAATGTGAAGCATAATGACATATTTAGGGGGAATAAAAATGTAAGTAATGATAACTGCTGGAATAATTTGGATTTTATGCCGTAAAAGTCCTCAGGCTTTACCATGATAATTTTTATTGCAACTTTTATATCGGTTCACACACCAGTCAAAAGGAAAATTGTAATACAAAATGGTAGTAAGGTGTCAATTTTAGCAGCTGTTTCAGTTACTCAGTGGACTGGAATATATTTTGTAATTCATTTTGAGGACACTTAAAAGATCCATGGACCCATATTTAATGATAAACCTCGCTCAGTGATTCAAGACATCATGAAATCAATTAAACCAATGAGACAATATAGGTTTCAACTATAGGTGTCAACTTATACTTGTAGAACTATATTGGGTGTGGATAAAACTCTGCTGTTTCAAGTACCCCCTCAATTGGGACTGATTGTAAATAAAATTGAAGCGGTCCAATTTAAAAACTTCTAACCTAACGGCAAAATTAGGCTGTTAAGTAATTTTCATTTAATCATTTTTATTACCGTGATTGTAACTTTTACCACAAAAATGTCTTCACCGTGGCAACAGGCAAATATGTCCAAAAGTGCTTATTATCAGTGTTTTAGAAAAATAAATGCAGCAAATGGGACCCAAATCAAATTTAATACAGGTATATTATATGTAAAATTTTTGACAAACCTTAAAATGAATCGTGAATATAGTTTGCTTGGAATTTTAAAAATAAGGGTATCTGGACTAACGTTCGCATTGATTTTTAGAAGCATTGAGCTCACAGAGTGTGGGAATAACTGGAGATGATGATGAACGACAACCGAAAATGCATCCACCTGCTGAAAATGCAGATTGTAGCAACAGTGATTACTCAATGCAGATAAATAGCATTTCCACTGATGCGGACATTCCTGAAGACAACAAGTCAGAACTTGCACAAGATATATCCGATGACTTTTGTACAGCCCTAGCTTATGTTGCCAACAAGCATAAAATGACAAATGAATGTACACAAGATCTTTTAAAGATCTTTCGCAAAGTTCAGCATCAAACAGCAGAAAATATAAAAATGAATATCCCCGAAACGTATTTTGTTTTTCAAAACCGTCTCAATATTCAAAAAGCGATTAACGTATCTTACGGGTGGATGTGTTCAGGGTGTAAACATTGTAGCGTAATCAACTTTTGGTCATCAAGACGGAATTCAGACACTTGCGAGGTTTGTGGTACTTCTCATAAACTGCAAGACAGTGCATTTGTGATTTTCGACGTGTACAAACTTTTACAACTGTTACTTCGAAGCGCTTCAGAAATTCTACCCAATCCAATTAGAACCTCTTCTGAAATCTACTCCCCGTATCTACAACGTATAAGCGATATTTCTAGGACCATCAATGCAGACGATTTAACAGTCACGTTAAACACAGGTACAACAAAACATGAAATTACGGGTTACAATTGAATCCTGAAAATTTAAGATTTTTTAGACCAATATCAAAGATTTAATTTTAACATCAAAAAGTTTCAAAAGTAGAATTTAGGAACAAAGTTGAAGCTAAAGTCCATAAAACCTCATTTATTTAAAAAAAATAAAATAATCGATACGATGCTTCATATTTTGACTACTGCTAGTCATTTTTAGTCTACACGGCCGTGAAGTTGATTTTAAAAAATATATTAAATATTTTACTAGAATCTGAAGAAATTACAAGTTCAGCACAATGTTACGGTATGAGCACACTGAATGAAAACGTACATGGGTAAATTCTTTGCTATCAAATGATTTGAAATCTGTAAATTTATTAAAGGTTTGTGCATTGCAGATGGTGTGCCTTTATTCAAATCCAGCAACTGTTCCTTTTGGCCGGTTCTGTTTTTATTCAATGACATTCCTGTCGACCAACAGAAGAAATATATTGGAATGTGTGGCTTATGGATTAGTTCTGAAAGCAAGCCTTCGTTTGAAAATTACTTGACGCCCGTAGCGAAATATTTTGAAGAGTTAGAAATACGACCCGTAATTTGGATGGATTATGCCAACAGAACGAGAAGCAGCAGAGTGTTTGTCAGCGCAGTTTTGTGCGATTCAATTGCTCGCCCATTGGTTCAAAGAATGTTCCAATTTAATGCAATTTATGGATACCCGTATTGCAAGTTCAAGAAAATTGATAGCAAAAATCATTATTTTCCACATGTTTACCCTCTGAAGCTTCGAAATCACGATGAACACATTGAAGAATGTTTGAAATTACCTCGGTGTGTCTCCCAACCTAGTTCTGCTGGTAACTTTGGAATAAAAGGTCTACCATTTTTTTCTACATTGAAAACATTTAATTGCATTCAAGGCTTCCCCATTGATATTATGCATTGCTGCTTCCTCGGTGTTACCAAGCAAATTGTTGAGGCGATAATAAATACAAATAACTGGAATCAAGAGTTTTACCTTAAGGCAGAAAAATTGGCAAAAGTGAACACAATTTTGAAGAATATCAGACCTCCGTCTCGAGTTTCAAGAAAACTCAGACCATTAAGCTGTGCAAAATTTTTTAAAGCGCATGAGTGGCAAATGTTTTGTTTGTACTTTTCTCCAATCGTGTTTGAAGTTGTTATGCCAGAAAAATATTTTAAACACTGGCTAGATTTCGTTCGCGGTGTTTCAATTATAAGTACCGACAGAGTTACATCCAATGATCTTGAGGAAGCCCGGTTATGCTTTTTTAATTTTTCTTCGAAAAAGCAGGAGTACTATGGGTTGAATCATTGTACATTCAATGTACATTTACTCCTGCATTTTTGCGACACAGTTGAGTTTTATTCCTCACTTAAAAATATAACTATGTTTTCGTTTGAAAACTACAATATGACCATTACATCTTACATATAAAATTACAAGCACACAAGAAATTTTTTCGCAAATAATTACAAGATATGTACGAGAACTTATGTGTTCTCTCCAGAGTAAGCATCTTGCGGATGGAGAAAACGCTTTCTTAGATGACATTATTGCCAAACCGAATAGTACACTAATTCCACGTAGAACCGGAAAGTGCATTGGAGCATGCAATTATATTCTTACTGACGGCGATAATCAAGCATTCGTTGACGCCAATTTGGATTTTAATACTTGTAAATTTTTTCAAAGAGTTAACGAAAATGGAACTATATTACAAAGTCGACACTACAAGCGCGTTCAGCAAAAACAAAATAATTGTTTTAAGCTTTCAGAGAATTTATTTTTCGTGGTGGATGTGTTCGTCCAAGATTTGGTATCTCATAATTTATTCGCTCTGGGAACCCAATACTATGCACAGCCGCATTTGTTTTGTAATGAAATACAGTTGAAATACATTTACAAAACTGTTTCATCATTCCGTCAGATTCAAGCATCAGCGGATTTAATAGAGATTGTTATGATGGTAACAAATGAATTGGACACTTTTTTCATTGGCTTTCTTAATTCGTATGATAACAATCGTAACTAAATTGTTTGTGTAGATACTCTATTGTCATCAAAGAGTGTAAAAACTGTGAATAAATACAAGGGAAAGTTTACGAAGCTGATTAGCTCTGTAATGCATTGTTTGTTTGACTACTTTATGTTCCATCAATTAGTACTCAATGGCACATTGCGTCTGAGAGGGAATGAAACAATACAATTTTCTCATAACGAAACATCCAGCCGTCCGCCATTACCATTCTAGGCATTGTAGTTAGTCATGTGTGTTTATTTAACAACAGGTACTCCATACATTTAAGAATTATGAATTCGTTTGAGCTCGAGTATGTTTCGCCCATAGAAACAGATAATTTGGAATCCATCAAAGCTTTGGTAAGTATATTTTCATTGAGTAGTATAGTAACTCATTGTTATTACCGTTTTTGTAAGTTGTGGAATGCATATGTATGTAGTTGTATGTACATAGGCTGGTACAATTTCTCCAATGATAACTGAAGACTTTCAAAAAAATGTTCTGGCATATTTGATTGCAAATGATAGACGGTGCCGTCTTTTGGAATGTGGTAGGTTTATACTATAACAATAAGTATGTCACAATGAGTCATGTCCATATTTAAATTGAAAAATGATTAAGTTTCTCCAATTCATTCAGAGCTTTCATCTGTGAAAAATGCATTATCCGAAATAGCGAAATCGACATCGATCGACGACAAGCCAACATCAACGCGTGATTCGGGACCGTCAAAAATTGCACTGGATATTTCTAAGAGAGTAATGTCAAAATAATAGGAATTCTAATAATTACTATATTATTGAATTACTGATAACAGCGAAAGTTCTATTGTGTACCCGTGCATTTGTTTTTTAGCATGTCTACTTGGAGGTACTTTTGGATGGTGAAAAATACGACTACATCGTTGATACGGGAACTAGACTACGTTTGGATGCAGCCATGGCTCCGAGATTTGTGGCAACTATTGTAATTGAGGATAGACACAACGAGGACGAAATTCTTCAGTTTACCGTCTCTGGTTTGGCGAAAGTTACTTCGAAAAAAGGTGGGGAATCACAGATGCCAACCTTGGCATTTCCAAAATTAACGGAGCAAATCATTTACAGTAAGTAATAGCCCAATTAGATTTTCACTTTTTCACCCTTTAAAGGATTTAATTTTTTATATCAATCAATGATGTTATATCGTCAATCGTTTGCATTTATATAATTAATACCATTCACACTGCTAAAAATGTTTGGCTTCAACTGCCAAAAATATTCGAAATTTTAAAAATTGTTATTTGGTTATTCGTATAGAACGCTATTGTTGTTAATGGTCCAACGTTTTTTTCACATCTTTGAATTTGAAATCTCATTCAAACAACTCCAAAATGCGGAACGATTCAAAATGGAAAATTATTTGAACAAATATGATTGCATGTGAAGATTTGGTTTTCAAACAAATATTTTATCAAGCTACTTAGACAGCAAATGTAGTATGAATCCATTTGAATTACGAATTATGATTCTGCGGCCTCCGTTACTATTATTATCTATCCCTGAATTAAATTTTCCAGATGAGTAATTATTCTTCCTTTTTTAATCCCTTCCCATTTTGATCCTGGATTTGAATTTTTTCTACAATGTTTTATTACGAATCGTGTTTACAAACGAAGCGAAATTTGGGAATTTCGAAGTTGTGCGCAAACCTTATGTTATTCACTGCTGCCCCTTAGATGGGACAGGGGGATATATTTTGACATCAACAT